>CAUYUJ010014198.1:0-37500 GCA_963575745.1 Prorocentrum cordatum
GCCGGGCGTCCCACCGCCGCCGCGGTCAGGGTCGACTACAACGACCACGACCGCGGGCATCGGGCGCGTAGGCGAGGGCGAGCCCACAGGCAGCCCAGCTACGCCGGCATACGGAGGTAACAACGAGCCCACGGGCGCGCCTGGGCAGCCGTCCGCCCCGGGGAACCGGACAGGCGATGGTGAGCCTGACCTGCCGCCGGGGCTGGACGGGTATTGGGGGTGGAGTGGTTGGGTCCCGCACCTGCCCCATTGGTGGGCTGGCCGGAACGAACCCCCACCGCCGCCGCCGCCACCTACCCCGCCCCCGGAGGCGGGGCCGGGTCCCGGTTGGGGCTTCGCAGCCTGGGTCTTCGAGTTCGTGGGCTATGGAGCGTGGGTAAGCTCCCCCGACCACCCGGGCACGATCCGCACGAGTGGCGGATGGATTGGATCCGCCGTCGACCGCCTGGGCGTTAAGATGCTTGGGTACTGGTGGGAGACCGCGGTCCTATGCTTTGCCCTGGGCCTCTTCACGTTCGTGTTGGGTGCCCTGGCCTTCATCGTCAACACCGCAGCCCAGCCTATGCTGTGGGCTGCCGGGGGACTCCGCTGGGCGTGGTACCAGATTACCCGGTGCTGCCAGCGACGCGGGGGCGATGGGCCCGGCGCCCATCTTCCCCCACCCCCTCCGACCCCCTTGCTGGTGCGCTGGCGCGGGCCGGGCTTGGGCGGCGTGGCGGAGACAGAGTTCTACACAAAGGGGGTCCGCGGCCGAGGGACCAATCGGGCGTACAACCACGTGTTGCTGCGTAAGCACGGGCAGGTGGCCCGCATCAGCTGCAACTTTGCGGACCGGTACCGATTGGACCGCCACGGGCTCAACATCAAGATCGGGCAGGTCCTGGGGTGCACCAGTCGCAAGTGGCGGCTGAACCTCGAGGAGACAGGGAATGTGCATCTATGTCGTGCTGTCGAGTGCGCCTCCTGTCCAGTGGCGCACCCCATGCACGTCGACCAGTACGCGGCCATTGACCACACGCAGATCGTGGACTTGGCTGAGCACGGAAGGGCCACGGCCTGCCGGGCAGTCGGCGTGGGACTCCGGAAGGTATTCGGGGTCGTCAAGTGGCTGCTTTGCTCACCCTGGTCGGTTCTCGGATGGCTGTGCCGGGGCCGGCCGGAGCCCCGCTACATCACCGACGCCGCGGGCTACCGCCGTCTGGACATCGACTCGGAGAGCGAGGTGGAGGCGGAGGAGCGCCCCTGCCAAGCCGCACAAGTTGGGGCGCAGCTCGCGGGTGGCGCACGCCCCCTCCAGCCGGAGGGGTGCGGCGACCGAGGGATGCAGGAGGCTACTGTCTTGCTACAGGAGGACGCGGAGGTGTCGGACGTTCCCCGGCCGGGGCATTGTCTCAATGCACAGGTGCACCTCTGCGCCCACCATGCGCAGAAGTATCGGTCTACCCTGATCGGCCGCAAGTGCAGCCTCCCCACTTGTCTCCGCATGGCGAAGGGCAGCTGCGGGGGGGCCCCGATGTGCGGGGAACATCTCCGACGGGACGAGGGTCGCACCGTGCGCGTCGAGGCGACGGTCCAACCTGGGATCCTCGGGGGCCTGCGCCGCCGTATGCGGGCGCGGGCTCCAAGCCCCGCCAGGGCGCGCGATTGGACCGCGCACGCTGCCGATGGGGTTGGCATTGCGCCCGGGCCGGTCTACCCCCCGCCTCTACCTCCCCCCGCTGCACCGCCACCGCCCGCCGTGGCCCCATCTGTCGATGTGGAGCCCACGGGGGCGCAGGCCCTAACCTCGGGGCCGCAGCCGCGTCGCACACGCTCCGCGGAAGCAAGGGCCAGCGGACGCTCACGGTCTGCCGACCGCGGGGCCCCGGGCGATCGGATCGCCCACCACGGGTGTCTTCAGGAGCCCCTACTCGTGAAGGTCTGCCCGATACTCCCGGGCGACCCTCGGGGAGCCGAGGAGGCGTACGGCGCGCCCCCGGCGAGTCCTTGGTTTATTCTATTGGGAGAATGCGAGGGGCTCGACGTACGGGGCACTGGCGGGGACGCCAGACTTATCATCGGGACTAGCCTCGAGGGCGTCAGGGTGGAGGTCCCAGCCAGCGAGGTCGTGCGGCACCCCCCTCCGCTGGAGGACGGGCGCTGCCCGATAGATTGGATCAATCGGCTGCTGTACGAGGTCCCCCAAGGGGCTCGGGAAGTGGGGTTGCGTGTCATCGCCCACCACATCCCGCAGGATCTGCTGGCGAAGTTACGCCAGGAGCAGTGGGGCGGTGTGGACGTGGAAAGCGCGAGCGGCTGGAGGCGGCGCTACCTGACGAACACGGAGCGCCAGCAGCTGCAGCACGACCCTGTGCGCACCCTCGGCCACCATCGGCGGGGTGGCGCGCAGGGGGCGCCGCCTGCGCCCGGGATGGAGGGCTTGCCCCGTCCCGCCCCCGTGGCGGCACTGTCGCGCTTAGCGGCGGCCGCCGCCGGCGTGAGCGAGGACGCCGAGGAGCCCGACCCGCTCGAAATGTTCATGGACTCCTTGCGAGCCGAGGATCTCAAAGGACGGGGGGGCAAAGCGGCGGCTCTCAGTGCATTAGGTATGGCCGCGGACCTGCTCGGGGTTCCGCTTGATCAGGCGGAGCGGCAGCTGCGGCGGAGGGTCGCACAGGTGGCAGCGGCGGGCCCACTGGGGTCCGACCTAGAGCGCGCCCTCGCGGATTTGGAGGATGCGCAGCTGGAAGCGCGCGCGCGGGAGCGTGCTGCGGCCGCCGACAAGGTTCCCCTGCAGGGGAGCCTCTCGCGTGAGGGGTCACGGAGTCGCTCGGCGCGGGGACGGGATCCCAGCCCGAAGCAGGGACCCCGACGCGAGCTCTTCGGTGCCATGCCCCCCATCCAACCCACGGGCCCACGACGGGGCTTGCTGGGTGATCGGGACCTGCTGGCACGCGATGGACGCGGAGGGGCCGCTCGTGGGGCCAATCCGCTCCTCGACGGGGCCTCGGTCCTTGGCCACCTCACTGGCCAGACGCCCCACGGGGGCGGCCTGGGTGGGGAGCGAGCTGTGGGTCCAGACGACGCCGGGGCGGCGGGCGCCCTGGGCGGGCTGACAGCCGAGGCCGAAGCCCAGATCATCGAGCGCCTGGATCGCCAGAACCGCCTCACCGAACGCCACGTACTCGCCGCCGAGCGGCAGGCGCGGGCCACCGAGGGCGACAAGAAGGCCCGGGGCACCAGGGCAGGGATCGGTCGGGACGAGGAACTTGATCTTTACATAGCCCGGGGATGCAACACCTTCGTGGTTGAGGCCTGCGAGGGGATCACGGGGGAGGACTTGTTCGACTCTCTCAAGCGCATGTGTGCGCACTCCAAGAGCACGCTCAAGACGATCGGGTTTCCCTGCCTGGTTACTAACCGTGTGGCACACGGCTACGCGGCGCTCGCCTTCGGGACGGGCCCTCACGACCTGGCGGTGGACGACTGCGTCCCCGCGCGTGACGAGGACTTCGATGGCTATCGGCTTCCTGTTGACGACAAGCTGGAGCCCCGCCAACGGCCCGCCACCCACATGGCGACCTGGTTCAAGAGGGCCCGGTGCGAGATCCAGATGTTCGAGTCCATCATAGGGGTCGCACACGGGGCGGAGCGTCGGCGGTCGTTAGGGTTCTTGGAGGCGGCCTTCGAGAGGGACCCCTCGGAGTTCCCAGACCATTGGGTCAAGGATCTGTGGGAAGAGCTCCGAAGCACCTGGGTCGAGGAGTTACGGGAGCTGAGGCGTCGGCTCTGCCGAGAGCTCGACACCGAGAACCCGAGGAGGGAGGACATCAAGTACATCCTACTCATGCCGGAGAACGGCTACGATTTGCCCCGAACGTTCGACCTCGGGGACCCGAACGCCTACTACCAGCAGGTGGTCGTGCCCCGGCGCAAGGCCGCACTCACGCGCCTCCTCAATGGGCAGCTGAACGCCCACCTCACGAAGCGACCGCCCAAAGCGGGAGGGAGCGAGGAAATGGGCGATCCCCGGCCCACGGCGCAGGGGGATGACAGGCCCAAGGCGGGGGCTGGGCCCCAGCCGAAGGCGGGGCCCAAGGCGGGCACCGGGGCCCCAGCGGGGACAGCCCCCAAGAGGGCGTACCCAGCGGGCAAGGAACTAACACGCCCGGAGCGGACGCGATCCGTGGCGCATGCGCCCCGCAATAAGGACAACGTCCCTATCTGCTGGGGGGCCACCACGCACATGGGCTGCTCGCGGAAGGCTTGCGATTGCCCTAACTCCCATGACCCCATCAAGTCAACGCGCGGCTTGGACTACTCGGTAGTCATGCAGCTCACGAGGCGGGGGGGGCTCCTTGGGACGCCCCGGATCGATCCCAAGCAGGTGGATGGGATGATTGCGCAGCTGCGCTCGCAAGCCAAGGCAGCCGAGGCCGAGAAGGTTGGCGAGGACACGTCCCCACCCGCTCCCCCTGACTCCCAGAAGGAAAAGGGGCGGGGCCGCGGCAGCGGCTCGCGAGCAGCGGGCGACCCGGGCCCGGGGAAGGCCCCGGACGACTACACCGCGCTCCAGCTTACCGCGATGGAATCTGATCTCCGGGAAGCGGTTAAGGGCCCCGACTTCGGATGGCTCGAAGACCACGACCGCCCGCGCGCGACGGCCACTTGGGACGCCCAGCCCGCGGGTGATGGGCCGGAGCTTCGCCTCAAACTCATGCAGGAGCTCGAAGCCGAGGGCATCTTCGCACCTCTGAAGGGGGCCAGCGAGTACTTGCAGAGCCACGTGCGCGGGCGCGTCTTGGGGGCGCGCCTGCGCGGGGGGCGGCTTACTCTGGAGCGAGCCCTCGAGGAAGCCGTGGACCGAGGCCATCGGGGTCTCAGCAGCGAGGCAGCCGACCTGCATGAGGCGCTTAGCTGCGCCGCAGGATACGTCACCGAGGGCGGGGCCGAGGTTGGCCCGGTTGCGTGGGACCCCGGCGGGCTGATAGGCCGCGGGTCCTATACCTTCTGGGACGGGGACACCCGCATCCAGTGGGACTTCATCGACTATCGGGACCGCCTCGGCCCTACAGAGGAGATGGGCCAGGCGATGGGCCTGGAGGTGGGCGACACCGAGGAGCGGCAGTGCCTGCTACTGCACGTAGCTGCGGGGGTGCTCCTGCTACGCGCGGGCGAGGGCACAGGTGAGCCCAGCCCGGACGCGGTGCAGCAGTTGGCCGCGACGTATCGCCATGCACTATGGGAGGAGGCCCATGAGGCCCTGCGTGCCCTGGGCGACTCCCCGCCGTGGATCACGGCCCTGGAGGCCGATGTCCGCTCCTACGTCCACGATGCGGTGCACCCGCACCACGACAAGGACTATCGCTGCCTGGCAGCATGCCCCGTCGCCGACCTCGACGCCGTCACGCTCCAGGTGCACCGTGTCAACGGCAGTGGGCGCCTATGCGTGGACCACCTAATGGGAACGGGCGTCGGCGCGGAGGATCACGTAATTCCGCTCCTGATCTGGCGTGGCCATATGCGCGCCTTGCGCCCAAGCTCCCACGCGGAGGCGGCGGCCCTAGGCCAGCGCTGGGGGCACGCAGGACGCCTGTCCCGCGAGATCGTAAGTGTCGGCTGGCGCGAGATGCTCGATGAGGGCCCGGACGTTGAACCCACCGTCCCGGGCAAGAGCGCGCCCTGCATCCACTGCAAGGCAGCGGAAGGTCGGGCGGGCCGCGCAGTGGGACGCGCGCCAGCCTCGTTCGGGGAACATCCAGCCGACGTCCAGGCACGCCTCCTGGAGGCGAACGCGATGCCAATTCGACGCGACCCCGCGTTCGCGTACGGTTTGATTGCCCAGGAGGTGTACGCCGGTTCGGGAAATTGGTCGGCCGCGCTCCGCGCCGAGGGCATCCGGGTGCTGGAGCCGATCGAATATTACGACGACCCCCTCCGAGAATCCGGCCCACGGCCGGATCACGACACCCTCGACCCAGCGGTCCGCGCGCGCCTACAGGAGGCCGCACGGACCCCCATGGGCCCCGACGTGGCCAACGTTTGGTGCTGGGGTACCCCGTGTGGCTCGTACACCGACCTCGGGCTCATGACCCAGCCGGGCGGGACCCCGCAGGGCACCCGCACGTGGGAGCACCCCGAGGGGGATGGCTCCAAAGAGTTCGAGCGCGTGGGTAACAGCCACACACAGTTCACGTGCGACACCTGCCGCATCCTACACGACGCTGGCAAGGAGTTTCTCATCGAGTCCTCCTGCCCCTCGGGCCGCTACCCCAAGATTTGGGACCAGGCCCCGATGCACGAGCTGCGTCGAGCGACGGGGGCCATGATCGTCCCGATCCACATGTGCGCCTGGGGTAAGGCCCCGTCCGACGCGCCAGAGAGCCGCTATCGCAAGGGCAGCTGGTGGCTCGTCAGCCCCCGGCTGTATCTGCACGCTCTGTTGTTGGCGCGACGTTGCCCCCGTGACCACCACCACGTCGAGCTGAAGGATCACGTGCCGGGCTCGGGCATTAAGCGCACCAAGGAGGCGCAGGTTTGGGCCCCCCGCCTTTGCGCCGCGTGGGCAAAGGTGTTGAAAGGGGCCTATCACCGCTGGTCGGTGAGCCAACTGCGTCGGCAGTTGGCGCCTATATGGGAGGATGGCCCGGGGGCGTCCCCCAAAATCGCCCGGGCGGAGGCGCCCGGGCGCCTGCAGGGCGTCGACTTCACTGGAATCGAGCGCCTGCAGGCCTCAGGGGACGGCTCAAAATGCGGTAGGCTTAGCCCAGCCATGCACCGAGCATTGGCGGGGCTTCCTAAGCCCCCATTGGGCAAGGCACAGGGGGAGGTGAGTGCGGGCAAGACTCGACCCCCTTGCGAGGATCCGGCCAGAGATATCGCAGAGGACCTCGACGGGTGCAGCCCGGCGGAGCTGGCCACGGTCTACCTGACTTTCTGCACGGAGCACCCCGAGTATGACCCCGAAGCCATGCGGACCCTGGTAGGGCTGGGGGATCAGCTCCTCCAGCGGACGGGGTCCCTGAAGGAAGCGGCCGCGCTGCTTAGGCGCGCGCGCCACGAGCGCCTAGGCAACCCCCTTCGGGGTGTCCTGGGGGACAAGGTGCGACGGTGTTTAAGCCGAGAGCACTTCGAGTACGTCCGGGAGCTAGCGGAAGGGGGAGCCTCCGCGCGGCGGGGCGCGCCGCGGAGGCGCGAGCGAGCCCAGCCGTACCCCAGCGTGCGAGCCCACATCGACGAGGCCTACCAGAAGGTATGGGCGGATGTGACCTGGGGGATCGTCCTGGTGGCGTCCCAGGCGGCAGAGGGTTTTCTGACGGAGCTGGTGGAAGCCCCCTGGGGAGGGCACCGAAGCAGCTACCGGACAGAACCTTATCGTCCGAAGGGCGTATGATCCACGCGATGCTCTCAGCCAACGCCGCCACACACAAGCGCGACCACCCGCCTGCCGTCCAGCCACGCCATCGGCAAGTGGCGAGGACGGCGGTATGGCATCGCGCGCGCCACCCCGGAGCGCGCCTCCTCTGCGCCAAGCGGGACGTCTCGCGGGCCTTCAAGTGGTTGGACATCGCCCCGGCGGACGTCGGGGACTTTGGCACCTCGTTACCGGGGGCCCACGCTGGCATCGAGGGGGACGTCAGAGTCGTTTACCTAGCCATGGTGTTCGGGTGGACGGGAGCCCCAGGCAATTACATGATGCTCGCCCTGGCGGCGAGGGAGCTCCACGAGAGCTATCGGCCTGGGGAGCCGCTCTGGCACGACACCACCCACTTCCACTCGGAGTGGCTCATGGATGACCCTGTGGTGGTGGAGCCCGACATTGGGGTCCGACCGTGGATGGCCTGCGACGCATTGGATGCCTCCATACGTGAGGTGTTTGGGTCCGAAGCAGTAAACGTCAGCAAGAGGGACGCCGAGGGGGAGCCTTCCACCACGCAGATTATCTGGGGGCTCAGTATGGACTTCGAGCGTGAGCGAGTTGGACTCCCGGAGCCCAAGGCCATGAAGATGCGCTTCCTACTGGCGGAGCCGGAGCTGAGCTTCGGCTGCCGCATGGTCCGGCTGCGAACCGCGAGGGAGCTAAGTGGGCTCGGCCAGTTCTGCGCCTGCGCAGCTCCAGCCCTGAGCCTGGAGCTCCCAGCGGTCCACCGGATGCTGTCGGGTGACCCAGGTCAGGCCTACGTCCATCCGCCGGGCGACCCCGAGATGGTAGAGGCTGCGTGGGACGATTGGCACCAGACCTTGGATTGGCTGCGCGTCTGCTTTGAGATGCCGGTCGAGGGTAACTTCGAGACCTCCTTCGAGGGCCTGCTAGGCCTTCGCGAGGCCCTCGCACTCCCGGGGGCGCTCGGCAAGCTGCGCTGGCTGGGAGGCGATGCCACCCTGGATCGGATCGGTGCGCTGGACTGGTCCTCGCGCGAGTACATCGTGGCGGAGGCGGCTCCCTATCTGGAGACGCTCCGCTCCGCCCCTGGGGTCACTTGGCAGGGAGAGGGGGAGATCATCGCGGTGGTCGAACTCCTCTGCCTGATAGCCTTGGCGGCCGAGAAGGGCCCGGACTGGTTCCAGCTGCTGTTGCCGTACGTCACTGACAACAGCAATGTCAGCCGCTGGCTGCGACGCCGCCGGGCACGGAACGCGGTGGCGCGCCACCTGCTTCGAGTCCTGGCCATGCTGGAGCTACGGTACAAGTTCCGGGTCCTGGACGGGCTTTACTTACGGACTTACCACAACGAGCTGGCCGACTTCATTACTCGTGCCACGGTGGAGGAGGTACGCCAGCGGATGGCGGAGGCCGGATGGACCGAGCTGTCGCCGGCAGCACCGTGGGGCGAGCTGGTGGAGGAGGCCGCCCAGCGCGAGCTGCGGATGCCAGGAGACGACGGGCCCTGGCGCGCGGCTGCACTCCAAGTCAAAGGAGCCCGGGAGGCCCTACCACGCTACGCCCCCCTGCAGGTCGAGGGGGCGCGGCTGCTAGAAGTGGGAACCGCGTGGCCCCCCTTTGGGGAGGCATGGGAGAGCCTCGGTGGGTCGGCGCTGCTAGCGCCGTGGGATGTCGGTGACCGATGGGACCCGGACGACGGGGACCACCCCAAGGACCCCACTGGGGCCCCACGGACCCGCTGGCTGTGCGTGTCACTATCGGAGGACCCCGGTGGACGCGAAGCGACGGGCCTGGAGCGGCTACTGATCATCACTCGGCCACTGGCCGTGCTGCTCGACGCCCCCGTCAACTACGCTGCAGTGCGACTAGGGGCGCGCTTACGGCGCCTCGGCTATGTGGCACTCTCCCCAGAGACGCGCCTACTGTGCACACACTTCGGCGACGTCACGGCACGCGCGCGGGCGGTCCAGGTTTGGGGTTGCGGGGAACGGGTTCGGGCACCGAGCCCCGTACCCCCCCTGGGACAGCCCTGCGTGGAGCCACGCGGCCTCTGCCAGCTCTGGAAGGAGGCAGGGCGGCCGCCGCTGGATGAGCTCCGCCTGGACCTCGACAACGGCACCTTGCTCGTGGACCCTCGGATCTCGACGACGGGGGATCGCATGATGCCCTGGCCGCGGGGCACATGGCAGCCCGCGGGAGGCGGGCGGGCCCAGCGCGTGGTGATTCATGATCCGCGCGGGCCCTGCCATACGGCACGGGCGAAGCCCGACCCGTTGAAGGGCTATGCGAACACCCTGATCCTGGAAGGGTCCGAGGGCGGCTGGACCGTGCGAGCCCTGCACCCGAAAGAAATCTGGTGCGCCCAGGGGGGCACGGCGGAGCTGTGGGATGCCTTGGGCCTTGGAGGTATGCCGATCGCCGAGCGCATGCGGCAGGCCGCTCGTGCACTCCCGCGTCGCACGGCCCGCTGGGTGCTCCAGTGGGCGGAGCGCCTGCTGAGGCAGGCCGTAGAGGCAGCGAGCGCAGGCGAGGCACCCGGGGCGCGCGCTGGCGTCGGACCCGATCACGACCGACTCGCTAACGACGAGATGGTTAAGCTGTGGCTAAAGGCCTGGCTTCAGGCCCCTGATCGCCCAAGCGGGCCATTCGAGGCTGCGCTGGAGGCGGGGAAGACGACGGACGACGCCGCTCGGTTGGCGGACCAGCTCGACCCCCCTGCTACCGCGCGGTCCACCGCAGCAGGGGTGGACGGGGCAGGCGGGGAGCGGGTTGGGGCGGTGACCTTCGCTGTTCCGGAAGGCGCGGGCATGCCCAGGCCAAGCGCCATGGACGGCGTGGGCGGCGAGGCCCCCCCCCCGCGCAAGGCCCGTCGGCGTGCCCGCAGCGCCCCTGCTCCCGCGCTGGTGAAGCCCGCCGCCTGGCGGTACGCCGGCGGGGGCGCCCCGAAAGGGATTCAAGGTGAACTCACCGACCCCCGCGAGCTGGATGCGACCGCCACCGAGGCGATGTTGGCCAAGCTTGCCGAAGGGACGCGGGCCAATTACAGCGCCGGGTGGCGTAACTGGGTACTCTGGCGGAGGCTCCGAGGCCGGAGCCCATACCTGCAGGGGGAGACTCGGGACGCCCGCCTTACGGATGAGGATGACCTCATCCGGTATGTCGTGTACCTGTACAAGGTGATGAAGAGGCGGGCCACGACCATCCGCCAGCGCCTGTTCGCCATTCGATATGCCCACACCCTGGCCGGGTTTGGGGATGTGACCTCCGATCGGCGCCGGCTCTGGACCACGATCGAGGGACTCCGCCGCTGGGACGGAAAGGCGAAACGGAAGCTGCCGGCCACGCCCCGGATGTTGCGCTGGCTCCGAGAGTACTTGTTCGCCCACGGGACGGCCACGCGCCGGGAGGCGACCATCCTATGGGCGGCGCTTATGACGGGGTACTTCTTCATGCTCCGCGCGTCGGAGTATTTGGTCCAAGAGGACCGCTCCTGGAGTATGGGACGGGTGGTGCGTGGGCAGGACGTACAGGGGATGCGCGGAGGTACACCCAGCGCAAGGCTCAGCGACTGCGATGAGGTAGTGCTGACGATCACGTCGTCCAAGACGGACCAGTTTAACGCAGGTTGCGTACGCAACCATTACCGTTCGGGGGTGGAGTTGTGTGTCGTGGACGCACTCGCCGACCTCCAGAGGGAGCTGCCGGACCGGTTTGGACGAGGAACCGAGGCGGGGCTCCCCCTGTTCCGCCGGCCCGATGGCCACCCGATTATGCGGGAGGAGGTGCAGGGGCTCCTCCAACTCGCGGCTGCCGCCTGCGGCGTGGACGCAGGCCAGATGGGATCCCACTCCCTGCGCATCGGGGGCGCGACGGCGTTGTACCACGCCTGTCGCGACCTGGAAGCGGTCAAGAGGTTCGGGAGGTGGTCCACGGACGCCTTCCACGGATATCTCTGGGAGGACCATCGGCGTCAGGCTCCATTCGCCCGAGGCATGGCGGAGGGCCACGCCTTATTGGCCCCGGACGCCCGCGGTGACGACGGCGCCGCGGCCGGCGCCCGCCCCGACCAGTTGGCCGGGAGCGACCCGCCCCAGTTTGGGAGCGATCTGAGGCCCTCGGAACGCCCGGCCTGGGCGCCCGGGCGCCCCCCCTGGGCGCGCCCTTCGGCGCGAGCAGGGTCAACTACGGAGGGGGAAGGAGAGGAGGATTTGGTGAGACACGAGCCAGGGCGAGGAGTTAACGGGCGTGTGGGAAAGCAGCAGGCGGGTCCCACGGGTATTCAGGTCAGGGCGGGGGCTTCGCGTTGTGGGGGTATCCCGGTGGACCTTTCGCCCTCGACCCCCCTTTCGCTACCGCTCCCGATCGCCCCAGGCACGCCCACCTCCTCTTGGTCCTCTCATCCACAGCCATCTCCCACTCCAGAGCGAGGCACGCGAGCAGCGCGCGCACCCCAGCCTCGCGCGCCAGCCGCGCCTTCGCCCCGCGCTCCGGCAGCGTGCATCATGGGATTCCTGGTGGGCCTGGTGGCCCCGGACCAGAGCAAGGCGCGTGGCCATGACTACAGCATCATGGCGGTGAACCCCCTCGGCGTCGTCGTCTCGGGGGCCGCGCTGTCGGACGAGCTCCGGAGTGCCGCCCACAACATCCTGTACACGGTGGTGAACGAGCTGGACAGCGAGGACCTCGTCGAGGTGGTCAACCACGACCACGAAGCAGCCCCGTGCATCGCGGCGGCTTGCTTGGCCGCGGGGGCGAGCGAGGACCACGGCCAGCTGGTGATCGTCGACGGCAAGCGGGGCGCGTGGGGGGTGGGCGCGGGGCCGAATATCAAGGTCCAGCGCCAGGCGGCCAAGCTGGCGCTCGCCTTGGCCCAGTTCCAGGGGCAGCCCATGCCGGAGCTCCGCGAGCTCTGCAAGCACAACAGGGGGCTGCTCGACATGATGCGCACAGTGGACGCGGAGGCGGTCGTGGAGCTCACCGACGACGACGCCTCGAGCAGGGGCGAGGGGAGGCCGACCCCAGCCCCGGTCCTCGAGGCGGGAGAGGACGCGGTCACCGCGGCGCTGGCGCGTGCGGCCATCCAGGCTGCCGCGCGGCGCCAGAGCAAAGGCGCTCCAGTGGCGCGCCCGCGGCCCGCGCGGTCGCCGGGCCAGGAGCGCCTCGCCGAAGAGGTCCGCAAGCGCGAGAGGCGCCCTGCGCCCTTGCGCTCGCCCTCGCGCGCGAGGCGCCGCGATCGCGAGCGCGATGCGCCTCGCGATCGCGGGCGCAGGGGACAGGAGGAGGAGGCCGTCTTGAAACCCAAGACGGGCGGCGCCCCCCCGAAGGCCGACATCGTGAAGCGTGAGGCCGTCCTGAAGCCCAAGAGCGGGGGGGCGCCGCCGCGGTCCTTCGAGGTGAAGACCGAGGTGGAGGAGGCGCCAGGCGCGGGGGACGGTCCGCCCCAGCGCCAGCCGCGCTCGAGGAGCCGCCGTAGGCGCAAGGAGGAGCAGCGCCAGGGCGCCCAGCAGCAGCCCAGTGACCAGCACGACGAGGGCGAGTCCATCATCCGCATCGAGCGGGTACCGCACCACGTCGATGCCGAGGTGGTCAGGCAGGTGGTCGTGCCCTTTGGGGTCGTCAAACACATCGCCTTCCTGTACGACCACCGCCACAAGCGGGAGCCGTGCGTGCTGGTGGAGTTCCAGCGCCGCGCTGACGCAAAGCGCGCGCGGGAGTGCATGAGGTCGAACTATCGGTTCTACAAGACGGACCCGTGCACGGTGGTCACGGAGTGGGCGAGCCGGCCTCGCGGCCCTGACCCAGGCAGCGACGGGGAGGATGGCCCGACCATCCAGCCGCCTGCCTGCCCGACGTGCGCACTCAAGATGCGCTGGAGCTCCTTTGACCCGGGAGACGGTTGGGGTTGCGAGATGTGCCCCGCGGGCGGAGCTAACAGCGGAGCCCTGCGGTGGCACTGTAAGGGGTGCGACGTGAGCTACTGCGAGGCTTGCCGCGTCGCCTTCGGCAAACCCAAGACGGTGGTGGAGAAGGCCCGGCGGAGCGGCCACACCGTGCGGGAGGCGCCGGGCCCCAGTGCCGGCCATGGCGAGCGCCCCAGCACGGGTGCCACGGGTGCGGAGGCTGAGGGGGACCGCCCGCCGGGCGACCTCAGCTGGCCCAAGCGTGAGAGGTCGCCCAGCCGCCACCGGCCCAAGCGCGAGAGGTCGCCCAGCCACAGTCTGGCGCGGGACCCAGCGTGGGCGAGGCGCGGCGACACCCCGCCCGGCCGCACGCGGCGTAAGACCGGGAAGCACGCTGGGCAGCTTCGCGCTCCTCGCGGCGGCTGGTACGAGCAGGAGAAAAAGCGGCGGCGGGCTGCCGCCGCGGAGGCTGCCGCGGGCGGGGGTGGGATCCCAGCCTGGCGTGGCAAGGGCGCGGGCGACAAGGGCGGCAAGGGCGGCAAGGTCAAGGGCAAGTACTCCGGCAAGGCCGCCAAGGGCTCCAAGAGCGGCGGCAAGGGCGACAAGAGCGGCAAGGGCGGCCACTCCAAGGGCGACCAGGGCAGCCGCGGCCGGAGTGAGCGTGACTGGCCCAGCGCGGACGGTCGCGCGTCGAGGGGCGGCGATGGCGGCAGCCCCCGGGACCCCAGTGAGCGCGGCGGAGACCGCAGCGGAGACGAGAGCCGCGACCGCCGGGGGAACACGCCCTCCATCTAGGCGTGGAGCTCCCCCCCGTGCCCCGACGCCAGCGCCCGCGGCATCGCGGGCGCGGGCTGAAGGCGGCGGTCTGTGAGTGAGCCAGCCCTGCTCTCAGCCTACCGTGCGCAGGTGGCGCCTGCGATCCTTGAGCCTACGGTGCGCAGGTGGCGCCTGCGATCTTGTTTCTTTTAGCCTACGGTACGCAGGTGGCGCCTGTGATCTTCTTTCTTTTAGCCTACGGTACGCAGGTGGCGCCTGCGATCCTCTCTCTTGGGAGGAGTTTAACGTGCGCGCACGTCGCGTGCTTCCTGGACCCGGCCGTGCTGCGCGTCTTGCGCGCCGCGCGGTCGGGGCCACACTTGCGCTCTGCGCCCGGCGCCTCGTGCGCCGCCCCCTTTCGGTTCTTTTGCGCGCATCGCGCACGCGCCGCGCCCGCGCTCTGGGTACGCGGGCGCGGAAGGCCTCAAGGTTGCAGGCAAGTGGCCGCGCGCGCGAGGCTCCTGCAGCCTCTGGTTCCGCCCTCGCACTCGGGCGGGGCGTCCCAGCGCGCGCGGCTGCGTCTTTCTTTTTCTCATGGCCGAGCGGCCGCAGGCGTGCCAGAGCGCGAGCGCGCGGGCCGTCAGGGCCCACGCGCTCGCGTTGAGCGTGGGGCCATCAGGGCCCACGCTCGGCGGAGATGCGCGTCGCCACGCTGCCATGAAAATACCTTCGCCCTGTCCTGGTCCCTCTCTCGTCCCCTCCTCTCCTCCTCCTCCTCCGTTGAGTGCACGCGTATCTCACTTAACTTGTATAGTCTGATTGGTTGTAGACTGCAGGTTAAGTGGGAGGGGGTGTGGGCTCAGGTAGCCATTTTGGGTCCGTAGCGTTCGGCTCTGGCCGACGCGCGGGTGCCCACCCACCCCGCTTTGCTCCCAGACGCCTGCGTCGGCCGAGCGGCCGCAGGCGTGCCAGAGCGCGAGCGCGCGGGCCGTCAGGGCCCACGCGCTCGCGTTGAGCGTGGGGCCATCAGGGCCCACGCTCGGCGGAGATGCGCGTCGCCACGCTGCCATGAAAATACCTTCGCCCTGTCCTGGTCCCTCTCTCGTCCCCTCCTCTCCTCCTCCTCCTCCGTTGAGTGCACGCGTATCTCACTTAACCATATTGTGTAATTGTAGAAGGAGGAGGAGGAAGAGGAGGAGGAGGAGGAGGTCGCCGCCGCTGCCGCCGCCGTCTTCGTCGTCGTCGCCGTCGTCGTCGTCGTCTTCGTCGTCTTCGTCGTCGTCGTCGTTGTCCTCGTCGTCGTCGTCGTCCTCGTACTCGCCCTCGTCCTCGTCCTCGTCTTCGTGCTCGTGCTCTTCCTTGTCCTCGTCCTTTTGCTCGTCCTCGTCCTCATCCTTGTCCTCGTCCAATTCGTCGTCCTCGTCCTCGTCCTCGTCCTCGTCTGCGTCGTCGTCGTAAGCAGGGCGGGGACGAGGGAAGCGAGGAGGGAGGGTCATTTGAGGTCACGACGGCGCAAGAGGGCGGCAGGCTGACGCTCGCCAGAGGGCGAGACAGCGAAATGGTTGCATCTGCCCTGCCCCCCCCCCCCCCCGCCAAATCGATACTTCACTGGGTCACTCCAACGTTGTGGCAAGGACGGCTTGGTAAGGGAGGGAGGAGGAGGAGGCGGAGGAGGAGGAGGAACAGACATCTGCTTTGGTTTCCTCAGGGTCTTCCCCTCAGAGGTCTCTTCAGGGATTCCCTCAGGGGCCTCTGACTACACCTCCAGGTTGCCCTCCAGGCCAGGGGGGCTTGCCAACTGACGTCCGCCGTCGTGTTCCCATTCGCGGGGGATGAGGTTGATGATAGTGGTGGTGATAATGATATGGATGAGGAGAAGGTGTTTCCCTTCACGTGCACAATCAGTGGTATCTGTTCTTATCGATATCGTTTGACGTCCGCAGCTCATTTGTGTCAAAGGAGCGTTGCATGGTAGCGGAGCGTCGGTTTAACCGGCGCTCCCGCGCACCAGCCCGGCCGCGCTCCAGCGCGGCCCGCCCTGCACACTCCAGCCACGGCTTCGAGCAGCGATAGCGGGGCTGCCGGCGGCGTGTGGCTGTGGGTGCCAGACGAGGAGGCTCAGGTCGAGAAGACCAACAGCAGGGTGCAGCGCAAGTGGCGCCACGTGGTGGCGAAGGTGCTGAAGCAGAAGTACCTGAAAGGTTTCTGGTCGGTGCTCGGTGAGTACCTCAAATACGTCAAGGCCAGGCAGCTGCGATGAACGACCAAGAGAGGCAGGCCCTAGCCAGCCTGCAGTCGGCCGTGGAGGCGCTGAGGCTCCAGAATGCGCAGTTGTCACAGCAGGCCGAGCAGATGCAGCAGCAGAATGTTCAGATCCGGACGGAGCTCGCTCGACAGGTCCAGGCGCAGGGAGATCTACCGCGTCTGGCAGAGCAGCTCGGAGATGCGGTGCAGAAGCTGTCGGATGAGCGAAAGGAGAGGTCTTCTGCGCCAGCCTTTTCCCTTGTGGACACCAAGGGGCTGGGCAAGCCCTCCATCTTCAAGAATGAGGAAGCGAAGTTCCTGGAGTGGTACCGCAAGACGAACGCGTACCTGACGGCAGTCTTCGGAGAGCAGTTCCGCAAGCTGCTAGAGTGGGTGGAGGACCAGGCGCAGGAGACCGCGGTGATTAGCATGGAGGTTCTGGAGGCAAGGTTCGGCAGTGATGATGACGACGAGGATGAGTTCATTCCAGACCTCCGCGAGAAGGTCAGCCAGCTGTATGTTGCACTCCAGACGCTGACAGAAGGTGAGAGCTTCGCCCTAGTGATGAACACTCCCAAGGGCAATGGTGCTGAGGCGATGAGGAAGCTCATCAGGCGCTGGGACCCCGCTTCGGGGGGCAAGCGCCGTGTGCTCTTGAAGCAGATCATGAACCCGCAGCGGTGTACCCTCAGCGACCTGTACGCCCAGCTCGAGGAGTGGGAGGAGCTCATCCGCAGGTACGAGAGGAAGAAGGCAGACGGCCTGGGCAAGGTGGTCGACGATGACGTGAAGGTTGCAGCCCTGGAGACGATGGTGCCGGAAGAGCTCGAACTCCACCTCGCGATGAACAAGCATCGGTTGGACACGTCGGAGAAGGTCGTAGAGGAGATCAGGAGTTTCCTGGAGTCGAGACAGTCGCAAGGTGCCCTACTCCGACGGAAGCGAGGTGACCCAATGGACGTGGACTCGCTGTACAAAGGAGGCAAGGGCAAGTCCAAAGGTAAGGGTGACAAGAACGGCAAGAAGGGCCAGACCACCAATCCGCGTGACAAGCGGACGGTGCAGTGCTGGCGCTGCAGTGGCTGGGGCCACACGTCGAATGAGTGCACAGTCCGCCTGCCTGGCGGGAAGACCGGCGACGGCAAGGGCAGCAAAGGCAAAGGCAAGGGCAATGACGCAGACAATGACAAAGGCAAGGGCAAGAATCGCCGCTGGGACACCAACTCCTTCGAGCCCGGTGCCGCGTCGAGCTCGAGCCAGCCGGTCTACGCAGACAACTGGGACGACGGCAACCACAGCACGATCACCAGCCTACCGCCTTCAGCGAGCCAGGTGGGTTCCACGACCCTTGGCTCCTTCGAGCTGTGCACGCTTGAGCTCAACAGCTTCGACGAGACCGTCGACGACCAGGAGTGGATCAGGTTCACGTTCGACTCGGGCGCGGCCGTTACCACCTTCCCCGAGAACACCAAGGGCGAGCGGCTCCCGGCCGATCCGAATGCGAGCTATCGGACGGCCAGCGGTGAGATCATAGCAGACTCGGGCGGTGTATGCATCCAAGGGCGATCCGAGTGGACTGAAGGCACGCCTGGCCAGCATCCACAAGCCGCTGGTCTCGGCCTCACAGACTCACCGCACGGGCCGGGCCACCTGGCTGACGAAGGAGGGTGGCTACATCCTCCCAGCCGGCTCGGACATCGTGAACCGCGTCGACGCTCTCATTCGTGACGCTGTGTGGAGTGAGTCGGGCGTGGTGCCGCTGTATGTTGAGAAGGGCATCTACGCAGGCTACATCAGGAAGAACGAGGGAGGCCACGTCAGGAGAGTCTCGTTCGGCGACCACCGCGAGAGCTGGGACTTGTGCCCGGTCGAGGGCAGGTCGCCAGTCCCTCCCCGGCAGGCCTGGCCGTAAGGCCGGGAGGAGGCGGCGCTGTGGCTGGGAGCCCGGGCCCAGCGCCGCCCACGGACTTAGACGTGGGCCAGGAGGAGGAGCAGCAGGCGCCAGAGGTGGCACCCGCTCGAGTCGCGCGCCGTGGCAGGGCGCCGACGCAGGCAGAGCGGGAGCAGCACTTGGCTTCAGGACACGCGGCCTACCGCTCGTGGTGCGAGGAGTGCGCGAGGGCAGCCGGCCTGGGCGCCCAGCACGCCAGGCGACCTGAGGATCGTGATGACGCTGACCCGGTCGTCAGCATGGACTTCGCCTTCATCGGGGAGAAGGTCCAGGACGTGGAGGACGACGGCTCCATCCCCATCCTAGTGGTGACGGACCGCAAGTACGGCATGAAGGGGGCGACCGCCGTCAAGGACAAGACCGCGTCAGACTTCGTGGTCAAGTGGCTCGTGGGCTTCTTGAAGCACCTCGGGCACCGCCGTGTCGTGCTCAAGTCCGACGGCGAGGCGAGCATCTGCGCGATCAAGAATGCGGTGATGGTTGGTGTGGGCCAGCATGTCGAGTGCATCCCGCAGGAGTCGCCCAAGGGCGAGCACAAGAGCAACGGCGAGGTCGAAGCCAGCGTGAAGGAGGTGAAGAAGGTCATCCGAGCGAACTTCTTCTCCATGCAGAAGTCCTTCGGCTTCGAGGTCTCGCCCGGGCATCCCATCGTCAGGTGGCTGCCCCAGTTTGCCGCGGACTCCATCTCCAAGTTCAGGCTCGGCGTTGACGGCATGTCGGCCGAGCAGCGGAGGTGTGGCCGCCCCTGGAGGAAGTTCGCGGCGGAGTTCGGCGAGAGGGTGCACTATCGACCTCTCGGAGTCGGAGACGAGAGGAGCACGCTGGCCCCCAAGATGCTCATGGGGCACTTCGTGGGCTACCACTCGCGGACAGGCGCGCTGCTCGTCATGACGCAGTCGGGCGTGGTGCGGGCCCAGGGCTTCAAGCGCCTACATCGAGCCCAGGCATGGTCGCCGGAGACGCCCGGGTCATGGGGCAAGCTTGCTGGACTGCCGTGGGAGGTTTCCCCCGCGGTGTTGCTCGCGCAGCCCGTGGGCCCGATCATCGTGACTAGAGACACGCAGGAGGACCACGACACCGTGGTCAGGAGACGCTACGTACTCAAGAAGGACATCGAACGCTTCGGAGCTACTCCGGGGTGTCCAGGCTGCGCAGACCTCATGGCAAGGGGGTCGGCGCGGATCGCGCACTCCCAAGAGTGCCGCGATCGCATCGAGGCCGAGCTGATGAAGGACTCGGCAGGCCAGCGGAGACTGGCGGAGCACCACCTGAGGGCGAGTGCTCGCGAGGCTCAGGCGGAGGAGAGCGCGGCGCAGCCGGCGCCCCAGCCTGGAGCAGCCGCAGCCAGCGGCGGAGGAGCCGCTGCGGCCAGCAGCGGAGGAGGCGCCGCGGCAGGACCCGGCGCAGACGTGGCCATGGCAGGCCCGCGTGCAAGCGCCCCGGCGACGCCACAGGCAGCATCGAGGAAGCGTGCTGCGAGCGTGTCCGCCGAGGAGCGCCGCCCGCCGCAGTTGCGAGACGGGCCGAGAGGGCTCAAGAGAGCCGGGAGCGAGCCGGACCTCCACGGGCAGATGATCGTGGACGGAGGCTCGAGCTCGTCGGCTGGACCGGCGAGCGCGGCAGTGTCCGCCGGGCTGGCGCAGCCCGCGCCTAGCCCAGAGGGGGCTAGAGGAGGTGGCGACATGGAGGACTTGGCAGGACCAGCGGCGCGAGCTGGCAGCTCCATGGACGTCGGCGCCTTTGACGAGGTCAAGGGCAAGATCTACAAGGAGATCCTGGCGCTGGTGAGCGCCACGGACTTGATCGGCGACAGCGTCATGTCGATCGAGGAGCTGAAGGAGGTGTCCGCGCTGTTGACCGAGATCAACGGGGTCGACCTCGCGGAGGTCTACTCGCCCGAGCGCTTCAAAGGGAAGGCGCTCGGCATGGGCCTGACGGCAGGCCTCGCGGCGGACCTCTACACCGGCTGGGACTTGCTTCGCGAGGACCACCGCCGAGCAGTCATGAAGAAGCTGCTGGAGGAGGACCCTCTCCTCACCGTGACCTCTCCGCCGTGCACGGTCTTCTCCAAGCTCAGGCAGCTCAGCAACTGCAAGCGGGACGAGGGCATCGTGGCTTCCGAGGTCCTCGAGGGAGAGACACACCTGGAGTTCTCCATGAAGGTGTGCGAGAGCAGGCATCAGCGAGGAGCACTTTTCCTGCATGAACATCCCTGGGGAGCATCCTCCTGGTCGCGGCCGTGCGTCCAGAGGGTCAAGGAGTTGCCGGGCGTGTGCTTTGTGCGCGGCCCGATGTGCCGCTGGGGCCTCCACGCTCAGGGGCCCGATGGGCGCGAGGCATTCGTGCGCAAGGAGACGGGCTGGCTGACGAACTCGCAGGTCTTGGCCGACATCCTTGCTGGGGAGTGCCGCTGCCAGTCCATCGGCGGCGAACCCTACCGGCACGTGCACTTGATCGGTGACAGGAGGGCTCGAAGGGCGCAGGTGTGCCCACCCCGCCTGGTCAGAGCCATCCTTCGCGGCCTCAGGGAGGAGCTTCGAGTTCGAGAATCGCTGTCTGACCTGGCAGGCTTCACCGCCGGGCCCTCGCCCCACGCCGAGGATATGGACCAGGAGGCGGAGGCGTTCGTGGACGACGTCCGCGGGGGCTTCCTCGACCCGCTGAAGGTGAAGGAGGCCGGGGCTGAGGAGCTGGAGTGGCGCCGCAGCCGCGGAGTGTGGAAGAAGGTTCCACGCCGCGAGATGGAGGCGGAAGGAGGTCGTGCCATCGACACGCGGTGGATTGACACCAACAAGGGGGACCTCGAGCGACCGTTGTACCGCTCGAGGCTCGTGGCACGGGAGATGAAGGTTCGCCGGCGCGCCGAGGGGCTGCTGCCGCCGCAGCAGGACCTCTTCTCGGGGACGCCACCGCTGGAGGCGTTCAAGGCGCTGGTCAGCCTTTTCCTCAGCAGGGTGTTCGAGCAGTTCCAGAGCTCGGAGCCCCGCGAGGTGCTGTACAAGTTCTATGACGTGTCGCGTGCCCATTTCTACGGGCACGTGCAGAGGCGTCTCTGGGTGGAGCTTCCGCCCGAGGAGCGCCAGGGCGAGGAGGAGCCACTCGTCGGACTTCTCCTTCGCACGATGTACGGCACGATGGATGCGAGCCAGGTCTGGCAGGGTGACTACGTCGAGCTGCTCAAGTCCGTCGAGTTCCTGCAAGGGAAGTCGAGTCCCGCCATCCTGCGGCACCCAGGGCGTGACATCGCCCTCGAGGTGCATGGCGACGACTTCGGCGTGCTGATGTATGCAGACGACGAGGCCTGGTTCGACGAGCTGTTGAAGAAGTATGACTACAAGGTCACGGGCCGCCTCTCCTCGGCGGCCGAAGGGGTCCAGAGCACGGTCTACCTGAACCGCGTGCTCATCTGGGATCCCGCCGCAGGTGAGGCACGCATCGAGTCTGACGTCCGCCACGTGGACATGATCCTTCGGGACCTGCACCTGTGCGACGCCAAGCCGGTGCAGACGCCTGCGGTCAAGAAGAGTGTGACCGAGATGATAGAAGCCTCGCAGTCCCAGACGCTCGATGACGCACAGTCCAAGCTCTATCGCTCGCTGGTCATGCGTGCGAGCTACATCGGGCAGGACAGGCCGGATCTCAGCTACATAGCGTCTTCTCTGGCCAAGTCCATGAAGACTCCACGTGAGTCGGACATGATGGACCTGAAGCGCCTGGGGAGATACCTCAAGCAGGCCAGGGCAGGCTCGCTGGTATTCAAGCTGCAGGAGGCCCCCAAGCGCATCGAGATCTTCGTAGACGCTGATTGGGCTGGCGAGGCTACCACCAGGAAATCACGCAGTGGCATGATGCTCATGCTCGGCTCTCATCTTGTGAAGCACGCTTCCACGCAGCAGACCGCGGTGGCGTTGTCTTCTGGGGAGTCCGAGTACTACGCGATGCTGAAGGGTGCAAGCCACGCTTTGGGGCTCCAGTCTATGCTCCAAGACTTCGGCGTGCAGCACCTAGAGATGCCACTACTGCGCAGCGACAGCGTGGCGGCCGAGGGCATCGCCACGCGGCAGGGCCTTGGCGCGGTCCGCCACATCGACACGAGATTCTTGTGGCTCCAGGACCAGGTCAAGGCAGGCAAAGTAGAGATCAAGCATGTGCCGGGACTCCAGAACCCGGCCGATGCATTCACGAAGGCTCTGGATCAGACACATCTGAGACGGCATTTTGAGGCTATGGGCTTTAAGGTGCGCGACGAGGGCAGCCGGCTCCATCGCACTCTCTAGGGCGTGTGTGTGGCGCCAGGCAGATGCATGAGTTTTCTTTTCTTTCCTTTTCTTTTCCACGGACCTAGATGTCCCGCACTGAGGCGGGAGTTGCGGACGATGTGCATTGAGAAGTGGTCGGCCGTGCACGGACCTGGCGGGCGAGAGGCCTGCAGGCACGCGCGGCACTGACGCCGCGGGAGTGGGGCTTTGGCCCGCTGTCCGCTGCGTCCGAGAGGGGGTGTTTCCCTTCACGTGCACAATCAGTGGTATCTGTTCTTATCGATATCGTTTGACGTCCGCAGCTCATTTGTGTCAAAGGAGCGTTGCAGAAGGTGATGATGCTGATGCTGGTGACGATGGTGATGATGATGATGCTGATGCTGATGCTGATGCTGCTGATGATGATGATGATGCTGCTGCTGATGATGATGATGATGATGCTGATGATGATGCTGATGATGATGATGATGATGATGATGATGATGATGATGATGATGATGATGATGACAAAGAGCAGGAGGAGGACCAGAGTAAACCCATGATGCATGAACGATGCTGCAGTGTTGCCTCCCATGCACCTGCCCGATGCGCGACGCGCCCCACTCGACGGACGACCGCCCCGTGGGCCTGCCATTCAGGCGCGGACCTGTTGTGCCAAGGGCCCATCCTCCACTCCCACTCCTCCTCCTCCTCCTCCTCCTTTTCCTCCTTTTCCTCCTTTTCCTCCTTTTCCTCCTCCTCCTCCTCATCCTCCCTCCTCCTCCCTCCTCCCACTCCTCCCTCCTCCTCCCCTCCACTCCTCTCTCCTCCTCCTCCTCCTCCTCCTCCTCCTCCTCCTCCTCCTCCTCCTCCTTTTCCTCCTCCTATCCTTTTGGCCACAAGGGGATGCAGCGCGCCTGGGCCCCGACGCTCACCACAGCGCCGGGCGACCGACCCGTGCCTCGAGGCGCCGCCTCGCCTTCCCGGGCGCGGCGGGGACGCCTCCGTGAGCCTGCCGTGCCTGCGGGCGCCTCCAGCGCGCGAGCCCTTTGCTGCGCAGAGGGCGCCGCCTCCCTCCGCCGAGCCGTCTGCACGGCTGCGGGCGCTGCGGGCCGCGCCGCTCGAGGGGTGCCCCGTGCCCCCACGGCAGCCGCCGAGCCGCCCTCCGCACGTGGAGCCGTCGCACGGGCACAGTCCGCCCGCACGGCAGGGAGGGGCACCCTTCCCAGGGGTAGCCTCTTTCTCCTCCTCCCCCTCCCCCTCCTCCTCCTCCGCCTCCTCCTCCTCCTCCTCCTCCCCCTCCTCCTCCTCCTCCTCCTCCCCCTCCTCCTCCTCCTCCTCCTCCTCGTCCTCCTCCTCCTCCTCCTCCTCCTCGTCCGCCTCCTCCTCCTCCTCCCCCTCCACTCCTCCTCCTCCTCCTCCTTCCTCCTCCTCCTCCTCCTCCTCCTCCTCCTCCTCCTCCTCCTCCTCCTCCTCCTCCTCGGTCCATCCTTGGCCGCTTTGGCTGGCCAACCTCGTTCGAAAAACGGTAACGTGGCACTCCCAGGCCCTTGCATCCTTACCGCGCATCCCTATTATAGACCACTGTGCTCGGCGCCCAGGCGGGAGCCTCATTCAAAGAGCGAGCCGCCCTCCATGCGTGCAGCGGCTGCAAGCTTTTGGGCACGGTGCTCAGGCGAGGACCTCATGTTGACCACCGCCCGCCCTCTACTTGGCAGCGCGTCTCAGAAGAAATGCCCTACCCGCTCTAACGAGACGTCTGATGGTGCGGCAAGGGTGCAGCTATGTATAATGATGAGGTTTGGAACCAGACTGAAAACAAGGAGGAGAAGGGGGGAGAGTGGAGTAGGGGGAAGAGGAGGAGGCGGGCGACGAGGGCTACGAGGGAGAAGGAGGAGGACAATGCGGAGGACGAAAAGGAGCAGGACAATGAGAAGGATGAGGAGAAGGATAATAGACGCTGCAATCCTCTGGTCGTAGCTGGTGCACCCTGCCAAAGGATGATGAGGATGATGCTGCTGCTGCTGATGATGATGATGGTGCTGATGATGATGATGACGA
Source organism: Prorocentrum cordatum (assembly GCA_963575745.1). Lineage (NCBI taxonomy): Eukaryota > Dinophyceae > Prorocentrales > Prorocentraceae > Prorocentrum > Prorocentrum cordatum. The sequence continues at coordinate 24,514 of CAUYUJ010014198.1, forward strand.
TGCTGCTGATGCTGCTGCTGAGGATGATGAGGCTGAGGATGAGGATGTGGATGAGGCAGAGGTTGATGATTCTGCTGCTCATGATGATGATGATGATGATGATGCTGATGATGATGATGATGATGATGATGATGATGATGATGATGATGATGATGATGATGATGATGACGATGTTGACACCGAAGGCAATCACGACGACGACGATAATGATGCTGCTGCTGATGCTTGATGCTGCTGATGATGACGATGTTGCTGCTGCTGCTGATGGTGATGACCATGATGATGAGTATGATGCTGCTGCTGATGATGATGGTGGTGATGATGCCGATGTCGATGATGAGGAGGAGAAAGAGGATGTGGACAGTGGTGTTGGCGAGGAGGAGACGGAGGGATTATTAAGAGGATGATGGTGGGGTTGTGACAATGGTGCTGCTGCTGCTTATGATGATGCTAAATCTTTTGATGCTGCTGCTGAAGGGAAGGAGGAGGACTACGATGACGATGATGATGCGGATGATGATAGGAGAAGGATGGGGTTGCTGATCATGCTGATGATGCTGATGATGATGCGGAGGATGATGGCCATGATGATGCTGTTGCTGATGCTGATTCTGCCTATGATGATGCTGTGGATGATGATGGGGATGAGGATGGGGATAAGGAAGGGGATGATGATAATGATGATGATCATCATGCTGATGATGATGATGATGATGATGATGATGATGATGATGATGATGATGCTGATGATGCTGACCATGGTACGGATGATGCTGATGCAGCTGATGATGCGGATGCTGAAGCTGATGCTGATTATTGATACTGCTGATGCTGATGCGGCTGCTCGTTCTTCTGCTGCTGCTGATGCTGATGTTCGTGCTGCTACTGCTGCCGATGATGCTACTGCTGCTGATGATGATGTTGATGCTGTTGCTGATGATCATGGTGCTGATGCTACAGCTGCTATGGCTAATGATGATGATGAAGACGATGATGATGCTGATGATGATGTGGGTGATGATGATGATGCTGATGATGATGATGATGATGAGGATGCGGGTAATGGTGACGTTGTTGCTGATGATGATCTTCACCATGACCATGCTAGCTGATGATGATGTGGCTGCTTATGACGACAATACTGAAGATGGTGATGATGATTAGGATGATGATGATGATGATGATGATGATGATGATGATGATGATGCCGATGCTGATGCTGATGGTGATGATGATGCTAATATTGATGCTGATTCCGATGCTGATGATGCTGATGAGGATGATACGGCTGATGACGCAGCTGATGATGATGACGATGATGATGCTGACGATGGAGATGCCGATGCTGCTGATGCTGAGGATGTTGATGGTGATGATGATGATGCTGAGGGCGATGATGATGCTGTTTGTATTGTGATGGTGGTGCTTTGTCGATGATGCTGATGATGATGTTGCTGATGATCATGCTGATAATACTGATGCTGCTGATGCAAATGATGGTGGTGATGATGCTGATGCTGACGATGCCGATGATCGTGATGATGATGATGGTGAGGATGATGCTGATGCTGTTGCTGATGAGGATGAGTATGGTGAGACGGCAGATGATGCTGATGACGATGCTGATGCTGGTGCTGATGCTGCTGTTGCTGATGATGCTGTTGCTGATACCGGCGATGCTGATAATTGTGATGCTGAGGAAGAAGCTCCTTCTGCTGCCGATGATGATGCCGATGGAGATGCTGATGAGGGTGATGCTGCTGATGATGATGATGACGATAATGATGCTGATGCTGACGATTATGACGATGCTGATGATGATGACGATGATGATGATGATGCTGCTGATGATGATGATGATGATGATGATGATGATGATGATGATGATGATGCGGTTGACGATGCTGTGGGTGATGCTGCTGTTGCCGCCGCCACCGCTGCTGCTGATGTTGACGATGATGATGTTGATGATGCGGAGTCTGATGATGCTGACGATGCTGCTGCTGCTTCTGCTGCTGCTGATGATGATGTTGGTAATACTGATGATGCTGCTGATGGTGATGCTGACACTGTTGATGATACTGACGCTGATGCTGATGCTGCTGATGCTGATGCTGATGATGACGATGATGATGCTGCTGCTGCTGCTGCTGATGATGATGATGATGATGATGATGATGATGATGATGATGATGCTGATGGCGATGCTGCGGCTGCTGTTGCTGCTGATGATGATGACGATGACGGTGCTGATGATGCTGATGCTGCTGATGATGTTGCGGCTGCTGATGATGATGATGATGCTGATGATGCTGCTGATTCTGATTGGCTGATGCTGCTGAGGAGGCGGAGGAGTATGAGGAGAAGGAGGGGGAGGAGGGGGGAAGGAGGAGGAGGAGGGGGAGAGGAGGAGGAGGAGAGGACGAGAAAGAAAGAGGAAGAGGAGGAGGCTGATGATGAGCAGAGGAGAGGAGGAGGAGGAGGAGGAGAGAGGAGGAGGAGGAGGAGAGGAGGAGGAGGAGGAGGAGGAGGAGGAGGAGGAGGAGGAGGAGGAGGAGGAGGAGGAGGCGGAGGAGGAGGAGGAGGGGGAGGAGGATGACGAGGAGGAGGAGGAGGAGGAGGAGGAGGGGGAGGAGGAAGAAGAGGAGGAGGAGGAGGGGGAGGGGGAGGGCGAGGAGGGGGAGGAGGAGAGGAGGAGAGGAGGAGGTTGAAGGAGGAGGAGGAGGAGGAGCAGGAGGAGGAGGAGGAGGAGCAGGAGGAGGAGCAGGAGGATGGTGTTGGTGGGGGGGTGGGGTGGGTGGGTGGGGGGTCTAGAAAGGAGGGACTAGTGGGGGCAGGGAGGGAGAGGTGTTTATGAGGAGGAGGAGGAGGGTAGGAGGAGGTGGAGGAACAGGAGTAGGAGGAGGAGTAGGATGATGATGATGATGATGATGATGATGATGATGATGATGATGATGATGATGCTGATGCTGATGCTGATGCTGATGCTGCTGATGATGATGATGAGGAGCAACACAAGGAGTAGTGGGGAGGGTTTGGGAGCAAGGAGGAGGCGGATACTGATGATGATGATGCTGCTGCTGATGATGATGATGATGAGGATGCTGATACTGATGATGCTGATGATGCTGATGATGCCGATGCTGATGGTGCTGCTGGTGATGGTGATGGTGATGGTGATGGTGCTGATAGTGATGATGATGCTGATGCTGATGCTGTGTATGATTATGATGATGATTGTGATGATCATGGTGATGATGATGCTGGTGATAAGGATGATGCTGCTTCTGAGGATGATGCCGATGCTGATGTTGATGCTGATGATGCTGCTGACGATGATGACCATGCTGCTGATGATGGGGATGATGATGGTGCTGATGATGATGACGATGATGATGATGATGATGATGATGATGCTGATGATGCTGATGATGCTGATCCTGATGCTGATGATGATGATGCTGATGGTGATGCGAATGCGGATGAGGATGATGCTGCTGACGATGCTGATGTCGATGAATATGATGTTGGTGCTGATGATGACGATGATGATGCTGCTGACGATGCTGATGCTGATGGTGATTATCATGATGCTGCTGTTGCGGATGCTGATGGCGATGCTGCTGATGCTGATGATGATGCTGCTGCTGATGCTGATGATGCTGAATCTGATGATGACCATGATCATGATGATGCTCATGATGATGATGATGATGCTGATGATGATGATGATGCTGACGATGCTGCTGATGCTGCTGATGCTGATGATGATGCTGATGATGATTCTGATGATGATGCTGATACTGATGCTGATGCTGATGCTGATGATGATGGATATGATGCTGCTGATGATGATGATGCTGATGATGCTGATTCTGATGATGATGATGGTGATGCTGCTGCTGATGGTGATGATGATGATGATGACGACGACGACGATGCGGATGATGATGATGATGATGATGCTGCTGATGATGATGATGATGATGATGATGCTGAGTATTATTTCTATGATGGTGATGATGATGATGATGATGATGATGATGATGATGATGATGATGATGATGATGGTGGTGATGCTGATGATGATGATGATGCTGATGATGATGATGATGATGATGATGATGATGATGATGATGATGATGATGATGATGATGATGATGCTGATGCTGATGATTGATGATGATGATGAGATGATGATGATGATGATGATGATGATGATGATGATGATGATGATGATGATGGTGATGATGATGTGATGATGATGATGAGATGATGATGATGATGATGATGATGATGATGGTGGTGGTGTGGTGGTGGTGGTGGTGGTGTGATGATGATGATGATGATGATGATGATGATGATGATGATGATGATGATGAATGGATGATGATGATGATGATGATGATGATGATGAGATGAGGATGAGAGAGGGAGGATGAGGAGGAGGAGGAGGAGTGGGACGAGGAGGAGGAATAGTTGGAGGCGGAGGAGGAGGAGGAGGAGGAGGGAAACCTTCCGTATGGCGACGAGGAGCTGTTCGGGATCCCTGGCGCGAATGGCCGGACGTTCTACCTGGAGAGCACGAAGGCTCTCCTGTCCAGTGCCGCTGCCATTGTTGCTCAGGAGGAGGAGGAGGAGGAGGAGGAGGAGGAGGAGGAGGAGGAGGAAGAGGAGGAGGAGGAGGAGGAGGAGGAGGAGGAGGAGGAGGAGGGCGCGGAGGAAGTAAGAGGGCGAGGGACGGGGGAGGAGGAGGGAGGTGGGCGAGGGAGGGCGGAAGAGGGAGGGGGAGGAGGGAGGGACGAGTGGGAGGAGAAGGGAGGGAGGAGGGAGGAGGGAGGAGGAGGAGGAGAGAAGGAGGAGGGAGGATGGAGGGGAAGGCGGGGGCGACACAGACGACGCGGCGACGCGGAGGCGGAGCCTTGCGGTGCGCTGGCTGTCCGAACCCGCCGCGGTCACAGCGGTGCGGCCAGTGGGCACAACGCACTTCCCAGGAGGAGCGGGGGGGTCAGAGGAGGAAAAGATACCCATACCTCTACCCTTCCCTCGTTTTCCCCTTTTTGGGCCTCCTGGGCGGCCCTCGTCGCCACCGCTGGAGTCGCTTCGAAGTCCTGGCCAGAACGTGCCCTGGGAGACGTCCGCGGAGGAGCGGTCTCGGCACCTCTGGGTTCTCCCAGGGGGGGGCAGGACTGACCAGCATTTTGATACGTAGATTCCGTGGGGGACTGTCATGGCGCCAACACCGCAGAGCGGATTTCCATCGGAGAACGAAAGGATGGGCCCGGAGTGTCCCGGAGAATTTCGTTGCGGATTTCGAGGAGGTCTTCGTGCGGATGTTTTTTTGGGCAGGGATGAAGTCTAGAGCAACATCCGCGCGAGATTCACTTCGATTTTCACTCGCCGTTTCGGGGCTCTGCGCTGGCGGAAATCCAGTCACAACTCCGCTGCAGCACGTCTGCAAGGTCGGTGCAACGAGGACTGGGCCCCAGGCGGGCTCTGCTCGGATGTGGCTGCGCTCTCCTCCTGTTGCCTCCTGCCTGCCTCGAGCGCCCTGGAGGCCTGGACCTGCGTGGCCACTGGCCTCCTCTGGGTTGGCATCGGCGATGATTGGGGGGGGGGGCAGAGGTACTCTTGGCCCCAGGTTTCAGTCGGGCGTGCCTCTCTACAGGGGGAATATTCAAGCATAGGCAGAAAGTAGTCTGGGGACCCCTCCTGGATTATTCCTGAATATTTGAAAAGCATTTTTTGAGTATTTTGTTCCCGTCCAACAGCGGCCTGTAGGGGGACATGCCCGACCTAACCCCAGGTGTCCCCAGCTCTTCGCGGCGTCGTGGAGCTCCTGGGAGTCTCCTGGCCTCCCGAGGGGTGCTGTGGATGCCATCTGGGCCTCCCTGGAACGGCTGGGGCCGCGCTGGGCCGGGGCCACCCTCTGGCAGTTACCGAAGCTGTGATTGTGATCACGGCGCCTGGTGGGTTCGGGTGCGTCTTTTGGAATTGGCCCGCCAGCGCCCTGCAGGCCTTAGCTTAGCTGGGCGCGCCGAGGCTGTCGCAGCGCGCCAGCCGATGAGCGCGCAGACGCCCCAGCTCGGTCGGCGATGCATGGGAATGGCCGCAGACGACGTGAGGCCACGCCTGACCGCATTCGAAGAGCCGGAAGGCTCCCTGCAGAGCGGGGTCCGCGGACGCAGACCATCTATAGCTGCTGCCTCGGTCCACGTTGTCAACGTCGTCGTCGTTGTCGTCGTCGTCGTTTTCGTCGGCTCCCGCTCCTCCTCCTCCTCCTCCTCCTCCTCCGCTGTGGCCTCCTCCTCCTCCTCCTCCTCCTCCTCCTCCTCCCCCTCCTCCTCCTCGTCCTCCTCCTCCTTCTCCTCCTCCTCCTCCTCCTCCTCCTCCTCCTCCTCCTCCTCCTCCTCCTCCTCCTCCCCCTCCTCCTCCTCCCCCTCCCAGCCTCGTTACCTCGAGAGACACGGCCACCTGGCGCTCCTCCAGCTCCCCCCCCCCCGAGAGAGCCCCACGGTTCGGGTGGAGCCGGAGGCGTCCTCGGACCAGCAGCACCCGTGGAAGTGCGGCGCCGGTTTTGTCTCCGTTGCACGTGGGGCCTTTGTGGGACGTCGGTTTGAGCAGCGGCTGCGTACGATCACCAGATGTCCAGACGACCACCAGATGCCCGACCTCCCCCCCCAGGAATCAGTCTGAATAGTTCTTCGCGCGTTTTCTAATTGAGGCACCGTTTCAAGTAGCCTCCTCCAAAGGCCGCCGACGCCCAGGCTTCCACGGGGCCTTCCAGCCTTGAAGCCTTCAGTGTCCCCACTCGTCTCTCGGGTCGGGCGGCCAGGGGGCTCAGTAGAGGGGGCTCAGTAGAGGGGGCTACGTAGCCAGTTTCCTCGGCGCCTCCGTGCGCCAGGGGGTGCCACTGCATCGAGGAAAGCGCCTGGCGGCGAGGCCGAAACCAGCGCTGCATGCAGCAGATTCCGTAGCTCACCCTCTGCTTACCCCCCCTTTGTGTCCGACCCGGCTGCTGTGTCCTTGGCATCCCCTTTTCTTCTGGGGAGGTATTATAGGTGGAAGGATGGTGCGCGCGTCTCACGGACTGGTGAGACGCGCGCACCGTCAGCATTATACTGTCTGTTGAATGCTGGCGAATTGCCAGACTTGCTTCGCCGAGCGAGCGCGCGCGCCTCGGGAGCTGCACTCGGACAGGGGCTGAGGTATCTCCACCCGCGTGTAGTCGAGTGCCCTGGCGGGGTGGCCACCCACGGCGACAGGGAGACCTCGAGGCGCTTGGCACACTGCCGGCCCCCACGAGCGAGGAAGAGCGCCATGCCTCTGGGCCTCCCGGATGGGGTCCGAGTGTATGGGGTCGGAGGATCGCGCCGCATCGCCGATGCGTCGCCGATGCGGCTCGATGTGGGGCCCGACGTTCCCCACGCCGACGTCACCGATGCATCGCCGATACGTCGGCGATGCATCGCCGATGCATCGCCGGTACCTCGGCGATGCACCAGCGATGCGGCGCGTCCCCCTGACTTCACCTACTCGGACCCCATTTGGGAGGCCTCTAGTCTTCACAGTCCTCGCGCATGGTGGCGTGGATACCGAAGCGCCATCCCACCGATGCGCGAGTCCACGCGCACGTTCCGCCTGGGACGTCGGCACGGAGCCGCCCTGCATCCGCGGGACCGCGGCCGTCGAGCCCCGGCCGCGAGGCCGTGGAAGCGGATATGCATCCCGCCGCGCCCGCGAACTCTCCCGAGTGTCTTTTGGCTGAGCGGTGGTCCTACCATTAAGTCGGGCCTGTCCCCCTACAGGGGGATTTTCGACGAACCCCAAAAAATACCCCCAAAATAGTCAACAGATAATCAAAAAATAGTCTGGGGACTATTTTTTGAGTATTTTTTGACCTTCTTGGGGTATTTTTGGGGTATTGTTTTTTTTGTTTCGTCGAAAATCCTCCTGTAGGGGGACACGCCCGACATGACCCTACCAGCCTTCAAGAACCGACCTCTGCTCTGGGTCTCTCCAGGGGGGCCGCTTGGCCAGAATCTCGAGGAGAATCCGGCTGTGCCGGCGCGAAGCTTCGCGGAGGCCCCCCCTCCCCAAAGGCCCAAGAGCGTCCCAAAGCCTCGACCCCCGATCGCCGCCGCCGTTGCTGCCGTCGTCGTCGCCGCCCGCTGCGACCAGAAGAATAGCTCCCTGCCGCTCGCGACGGCCACCCTCGGCACCGGGCCCTCCAGCGCGTTCGCCCGCCTGCCGGCGATAATGGGCATGAAGCGCACTTCACCTCCAGCAGTCGTCGTCGTCGTCGTCGTCGTCGTCGTCGTCGTCGTCGTCGTCGTCGTCGTCGTTCGTCCGTCGCTGATTGCCGTCGCCGATCGCGGGTCGTCCCCGTGGGCTCGCCGCGAGGGGCTGCAGGGCAAGCCCCCGAGAGGGGCCTCGGCAGCGTCGCGCTCCCGCGCCCGCGGGCCGGTCCCCCTGCCGGCCACCCGGCAAGGGTGGGCCTCGGTGCCGCGGTGGCATCCTGCTGCTCCGCCTCCTCCTGCCTCCCCTCTCTTCTCTCCTCTCTCCCTCCCTTCTCCTCAACCCTCCTCCTCCTCTTCCTCCCTTCTCCTCCTCCTCCTCCTCCTCCTCCTCCCCCTCCTCCTCCTTGTCCTCCTCCTCCCCCTCCTCCTCCTTGTCCTCCTCCTCCTCCTCCTCCTCCTCATAATTCCTCCGCTCGTGCCGTCTTGTTTCATCTCGTCTGGGCTCTCCTCCTCATGTAGTATCTTTTCCTCCTCCTCCTCCTCCTCCTCCTCCTCCTCCTCATGCTCCCCTTCCCCTTTTTTCTCCTCCCCCTCCCTCCGTTTCTCCTGTCCTCCCTCTTCCTGCTCCCTACTCGAGCCCCCAAGGGGCCCTCCAGGGGCCCTTGCCCTTAAGGGCACTTGTTCTAACTGAGGTATTCGTCAAAACTGGCAAGAGGAGAAACGATGACGAGGTGGAATTTTCCATGGGCGCGGAGTAGCTCAGGCCTTAGGCAGCCCCTGGGGGGGGGCAGGGGTGCGACGAAACGGCGCTGATCCCTGCGACGAACCTGCGGGGGGGGGGACCGAAGGAGGAAGGGAGAGGCTGACTTGTGACTTGGCGGAATAAGAATAACAATAAGAAGACGTGGTGGTATGCCTTCCAGCGGCGCTGCTCTCGCTGAGGCACACGGCTGCACAGGCGGAGACGCCTAGCGGACGGTTTCTCCTAATGGTGAAATAAGCGTTTTAATGGTGAAATAGAAATCTTAATGGTGAAATAGAATTTCTTAATGGTGAAATAGAATACCTTAATGGTGAAATAAAATACCTTAATGGTGAAATAGAATACCTTAATGGTGAAATAGAATACCTTAATGGTGAAATAAAATGCACCACGTAAATACACCACGTAAATACACCACGCAAACACCACGCCACGCAAAAACACCACGTAAACCGCCGCTCCAGCGGCGCATGCAAACACCACGCAAAAACACCACGTAAACCGCGACCCACCCCACGGCGCTCCGGCGCCGCTCCAGCGGCGCACGCAAACACCACGCAAAAACACCACGCAAAGACTCCCCGCTCCAGCGGCGCACGCAAACACCACGCAAAAACACCACGCGAAGACTCCCCGCTCCAGCGGCGCACGCAAACACCACGCAAAAACACCACGCAAAGACGCGCCGCTCCAGCGGCGCACGCAAACACCAAGCAAAAACACCACGCAAAGACGCGCCGCTCCAGCGGCGCACGCAAACACCACGCAAAAACACCACGTAAACCGCGACCCGCCCCACGGCGCTCCGGCGCCGCTCCAGCGGCGCACGCAAACACCACGCAAAAACACCACGCAAAAACACCGCGTAAACCGCGACCTGCTCCACGGCGCTCCGGCGCCGCTCCAGCGGCGCACGCAAACACCACGCAAAGACACCACGTAAACCGCGACCTGCCCCACGGCGCTCCCGCGCCGCTCCAGCGGCGCACGCAAACACAACACAAAAACACAACGTAAACCGAGACCTGCCCCACTGCGCCCCCGCGCCGCTCCAGCTGCGCACGCTCCACCCGCGCCCTGGCGCCGCTCCACGCATAGCAAAAAAAAGCACCACGTGAACCGCGACCTGCCCCACTGCGTCCCCGCGCCGCCACAGCGGTGCACAAAAACACCACGCAAATACACCACGCAAAAACACCACGCAAAGACACCACGCAGAAAAACACGCCGCGTGAACCGCGACCTGCCCCACTGCGTCCCCGCGCCGCCCCAGCGGCGCACAAATACACTACGCAAATACACCACGCAAAAACACCACGCAAAAACACACCACGTGAACCGCGACCTGTCCCACGGCGCTCCGGCGCCGCCACAGCGGTGCAAAAAAACACCACGCAAAAACACCACGCAAAAGCACCACGTGAACCGCGACCTTCCCCACTGCGTCCCCGCGCCGCCCCAGCGGCGCACAAAAACACCACGCAAATACACCACGCAAAAACACCACGCAGAACAAAAAAACACGCCGCGTGAACCGCGACCTGCCCCACTGCGTCCCCGCGCCGCCCCAGCGGCGCACAAATACACTACGCAAATACACCACGCAAAAACACCACGCAAAAACACACCACGTGAACCGCGACCTGCCCCACTGCGTCCCCGCGCCGCCCCAGCGGCGCACAAAAACACCACGCAAACACACCACGCAAAAACACCACGCAAAACCGCTACGTGGTGTTTTTGCGTGGTGTTTTTGCGTGGTGTATTTGCGTGATGTCTAATTCACCCTCCAGCGTTTGCGTGGTGTTTTTGCGTAGTGTTTTTGCGTGGTGTATTTGCGTGGTGTTTTTGCGTGGTGTCTGATTTCACCATTAGGACGAACTCTCCGCCTAGCGCGTCTCACTTCTCCTCCCCCTCCTCCTCCTTCCCTCCTCCTCCTTCCCCTCCTCCTCCTCCTCCTCCTCCTCCTCCTCCTCCTCCTCCTCCTCCTCCTCCTCCCCTCCGAGCTAAAGATCGTGTTTTTTTTTGCAGCCAGCTCCTGCGGGCTCAGCTCGAAGCGCTGCACCTCTCCGAGGACTCCGCGCCGTCTCGGTCCCCGCGCGCTGCGGGATCGGCTCGAGGAGCCGCGAGGCGGCCCGCCGCCCCTCCCCCCCTCCCCGTCGGGTCGGGCGACACGGGGGGACAGCGAAAGAGGGGGACACGACAACCTGCTGAACGTGCAGCTGGCGACAGCCGGTTGCGGACGCCTGCTCCTCCTCCTCCTCCTGGATCCAGCGGGCGCCAGGAACACCGGCTGCTCGAGCTGATTATAAAGGCCTGGCGGCCAGTGCCGCCGACCCTGAGAGACATCGACGACGACCAGGAGGAGGAGGAGGAGGAGGAGGAGGAGGAGGAGGAGGAGGAGGAGGAGGAGGAGGAGGAGGAGGAGGAGGAGGAGGAGGACGGGAGGATGATGATGAGGAGGAGGCGGAAACAGTGAGGAGGAGGAGGAGGAGGAGGAGGAGGAGGAGGAGGAGGAGGAGAAGGAGGAGGAAAGGCTCCTCCCCTCCCGGATCCATTGGCGCCTCTGCCGCCCGCAGGCGCCAGGAACGCCTGCTGCTTGAGCTGATTCGCTAACCTTAGGTCGGGCATGTCCCGCTACAGGCGGATTTTTCGCGAAAAACAGAAGATCGTCAAATCATACCCCCAAAAGGGTCAACACTAGTCAAGAAATCGTCCCCAGACCATTTATTCACTATGTTTGAGTATTCTTCCTGTAGAGGGACAGGCCCGACTTCACGCTAGCCGCCCCTCCCGCCACTGCGCGAGCCCGGCGCCCGCGCAGTGGCTCACCTACTTCGCGGTGAGCAGCATAGTCTTCTGCAGCGAGGCCCGCCGTCCCCCTCGAGCAACCGGGGGGGAGGGCGAGGCGAAGGGGGGGATGCTGCCGATGATGCTGCTGATGCTGCTGATGATGATGCTGATGATGCTGCTGATGATGCTGCTGATGATGATGCTGAGGATGGTGATGCTGAGGATGATGAGGATGTGGATTAGCTCGGGCGCAAGCGCGGCCGCGCCGCCCGTATCCCACCGCTCCTAGCCTCTCTTCTCCCCCATCCACCACCACTTGTTGGGCTGCCCGCGGAACAGACCGTGGCCGCCTCGGAACAGGGAACAGGGATGTGGATTATGCTGGTGGTGTTGGTGCTGGTGGTGGTGGTGGTGGTGGTGGTGGTGATGTCGGTGGTGATGCCGATGATGCTGACGATGGCGATGGCGGTGACGGTGATGCTGAGGCTGAGGACGGTTACGACGACGCTGACGACGACGATGTTGCTGATGTCTGCTGATGTTGCTGCTGCTGATGATGATGGTGATGAAACTGATAATGATACTGATGGGTGCTGGTACTGATCATGATGATGCTGGTGATGATGCTGATGGTGATAACGAAGGTCACGATGAGGATGTTGTTGATGATGATGACGATGCTGACGATGATGTTGTTGATGTTGATGCTGCTGCTGGTGATGTGGTGATGATGATGTTGATGAAGGTGAAGGTCACGATGATGACGTGGATGATGGGGATGTTGGTGATGCTGATGCTGATGCTGATGCTGATGCTGATGCTGATGCTGATGATGGTGCTGATGCTGCTGCTGCTGCTGCTGAGGATGATGGTGGTGATGGCAGCAGCTGCTGGCGCGCGCCCCATTTGGTCATTCTGCGAGGTGGGAGTCCCGGGGAGGCAGAGCTGTCTGCAGCTGGCACATCCTTTGCAGATGTCTGCTGCTGAGTTGTCTGCTGCTCACTGGCTCATATTGGTGGGGTGCCAGAGTGTCTGCGTCGTGCAGGATGCTCAGCTCTGTGTAGTTTGTAGTGTTGACGTGAGCTCCGCCCTGCCATGACTACGCAAACGCAGAAAGCACACAGAGTCGTAGGACGGACGAGGTCAGGCAGCCCCAGGGGTACTGTCAAGACGCTGAAATGAGGGCCGCCT
>CAUYUJ010014198.1:42500-99440 GCA_963575745.1 Prorocentrum cordatum
ACTGACGCCCTCGCGTGGGACATCCTCAGGAAAACCTTTGCGAGCCTCCCCAAGGAGGCTCTCCGAGGCCCACCTGTTGCGTATCTGGCGAGGTCGGGAAATCTGGCGAATCCGTCGACGAATTCCAAACTACTGGCGCCCTCGCGTGGGACATCCTCAGAAAACCAGCCCCGGAGCCTCCCCAGGAGGCCTCCGTTTCTGGCGAGATTCGGGGAATCCGTCGAGATACAAGGAAGTCTGGCGAAGACTTCCAAACCGGCGCCCTCGCGGGGGACATCCTCAGAAAAACCGGCCCCCTGAGCCTCCCCAAGGGGGCCCTCAGCGGCCCCCTTGTTCCGTTTCAGGCGACGTCCGGGAAATCCCGGGGGTGGGGGAGGAGAAGGATGAAAAGGAAAAGGAGGAGAGGGAGGAGGAGGACGAGGTAGAGGAGGACGAGTCGAGTTGTTTTCCGTAGCCATTTTGGCTCAAGTCCGTAGCGTGGCTCAGGGGCCAGCAGCGGGCAAGAGTTTTTGTGGCGCAGGGGAGTCAGCGGCCCCTACCGTCTTCTAAGCTGTCAGATATTGCACTTGGGGTACTCCCCTCTTGTACGTCTGCACATGCACTTTCACTTTCCACGGCGCGTCGATGGCAAATGACGGAGCGTGCGCCAATTTTGAGACATGGCAGTGTGGCCACAAGAAGTGCGGGTATCGCTTCAACTTCATGTCTCGCTCTCGCTGCCGCGTGTGCGGCCGCTCGGCCCCCAGCGTGCCCTCACCACCGTCGGCGGCGAGGCAATTTGGGGCGCGGGTCAATGGGCCGCCGTCCAAAGGCCCTGGCCGCGGGGCAGGGGGCTCAGGCAAGGCAAGCAGTGGTGGCGGCAAAGGTCAAGGGTCGCAGCTCAACTACCTTGATCCGTCCTCCATTGAGATCTATGCCAAGCTCGACCAGAAAGATTTCGAGGCTCTCTCTGCTGGATGCGCGCCCAAGCTGGTGGCCAAGGTCGTTGCCCATCGCTCCCTACTCGCAGGCGAGCCGCAAGCGGAGGCCAAGTCGGCGCGCATCGAGCAGGACGTGCTGGCAGCCAAGCGGGACAAGGCGCAGCGCGCCTTTGACAAGGCGCAGGAGGCAGCTGCCAAGGCCATCGCCACCGCTGCGCAAGCCAAGCAGGACTTGGATGAGGCCAAGGCCAAGTGCGCCGATGCGGCTGCGCGCGCGGCCAAGGCCTTCGCCGAGATGGCTGCGCCAGCAGCCGACGACCCTGTCAAGCAGCTCACCGCCCTCGTGTCAGGGTTCGAGGCCAACGAGAAGCTCAAGCAGGTGGGGGCGCAGCTGGCTGCCCTCATTCCTTCTCTTCAGGCTCTTCTTGTACCTGAGTCTGATGATGATGCCATGGCAGGGGGAGGCGCGCGAGGAGGCGGTCCAACCGCAGGCGATGTTGCAGCCGCTACTGCTGACAGCGCACGCGCCTCGGCAGCCGCCGCCGCTGAGTCTGCCCGCCAAGAGGCCGAGCGGGCCGCTGCCGAGGCCCAGGCCAAGGCAGAGGCCGCAGCCCAGCAGGCTCGCGAGGAGCAGTCCTACCAGCAGCTTCTCACCTGGATCCAGGAGTACCAGCGTCAGGACAGCAACAGCGACGAGGGCTCTTTCACCGAGGCTCTGGCCACCACCCATGGAGTCAAGCATGAGCTGGTGCAGGGCATTTTCGACTCGCTGCTTGAGACTGCCAGGAAGAAGGCCAGGCATGAGGATCAGGGGCAGCTTTAGCCAGTGGGCCTTTGTCACCTCCAACGTTTCTGGTGTCAGTGGTCTCGAAGCTGTTCTCAGCCACGCTCGGGTACGTCAGTGTCACGCCCTTGCAGTCCAAGAGCATCATTTGTTGGCTTCTCAGTGCGACAGCTGGGAGGATAAGCTGAAGAAGCGCGGATGGAGAGCAGTGATGACGGCTGCTTCTCCCGCTCGCGCTGGCGGCGCAGCGGGCGGTCTTCTGCAGTGCGTGCCACAGGCCGCTGGCCTGTCCGAGATGGAGTGCATCCCGTCCACGCTGGCTGATGGACGCGCTCGGGTTTTGCATTGTGCTGGTGTGACACCCAGTGGTTTTCTCTGGATTACGGCATGCCTCCACCACTCCGAGGGCCTGTCTTCGCGCAATTGGCTTATCCTGTCTCAGATCGGCGAGGTCATCCAGATCGCCGGTTTACCTTTCGCGATCGCGGGTGACTTCCAGATGCTGCCAACCGAGTTACAGGGTAGTGAGTGGATCAGCGCGCTCGACGGCGTCTGCGTCTCCCCTGCCTGCGCCACGTGCACAAACTTAAGTGCGTCGGCAGGTCGAGTGATAGACTTCTTCATCGTCTGTGGGGTTATCGCGCATGGGGCCAAGATTGAAGTCATCATGGATGGCGGTACCGCACCACAGTTCCCAGTGTTGATGACGTTGCCAGGAGTGTCCAAGGCCATGATGCAGTACCAGATTGTGCAGCTCCCCGAACGTTTCCCTGCAGATCTACCTGTCACATGCCGTCGAGCCGATCCTCAGCCCAGGTGGGTGCGAGCGTCGCAGCAGATGAAGGAGCTCAGCATTGACCAGCAGTGGCAGCTGCGAGTCACCAATGCGGAGCTCGACTTGGCGGACTTGCACGACGTAGATCCCGCAGGTCAGCCTGAGTACTTCGTCCGCGCTCGGCCTTTGCGCTTCTCATATAAGCCACCGCCCTGTCCTCAGGCGTTGGCTTGCCCCATCTTGAGTCCAGCTGCCCTCTGGTGGCGCCTGCTCGTCCGCTGCTTTCAAGGGCTAGCGAAGTGGCAGCCGCCGCATTTGCGAGACGGTACCATCAAGCTCAGCCGCTGTGTCCAAGCTCGGCTTAAGGTTAGTGGTGTTCCTGCTTGTGATGCCGAGCCTTGGACGCAGCTCTTGCAGCTGCATTTCTCGCTGCCTTATTCGCTCCCCGCTGGAGCTGCGCGAGTCACTAAAGCTTGCGCTCTAGTCATCTTTCGCAGAGCCGAGAAAGATAAGCAAGCGGGGTGGCGCGAGTGGGTCAGACGGCGCAGCACGGACGGAGCCGCTGCCTCTATGCGCACACTAGGCCAGCCACACCATGGCACTCCAGTAAGATCAGCGCCACTAGGGCGCCTTGCACGCTTCAGGAGGAGGTGGAGCTGCTTACGTCTGAGTGGTCTGAGTGGTGGGGGGTTGGAAGCCTCGATGGCCACATCCAGTGGCCAGCGGATCTTGGTTCTGCTTACGAGCGTCCAACGCTCGAAGCTTTTAAGAAGTGCATTCGAAGTTTTCCCAGGAGGTCAGGCTGTGGTTTTGATCAGCTTTGCCCGCGGCAACTTCTGGGGCTTTCGGATCCCGCTTTAGAATCGCTCCTCGGCGTTTTAGTTGAGGTCGAAACGGCCGCCGCGTGGCCGCGCATCTGGACCAACGTAGTTTTTCTGGCCAAACGCGATGGTGGGCTTCGGCCCATCGCGTTAATTCACATTCTTGCTCGCGTCCAGGGCCGTCTCAGGAAGCCACTCGTCGAGCAGTGGCAGTCGCAGCATCCGGGGCCCTACTGGTGGTCAGCAGCAGGCCGATCCAGTGACAAGCTCGTTTGGATCCAGTCAGGGTCAGCGGGATGGGGTCTGGCCAAAGGCTTTGCCAGTGCTCTTGTGTTGCTTGATTTACAGGAAGCCTTTCAACATATCCGACATGACATGTTGGTTTCGGCTGCTGTGCGATCGGGTTTCCCGATCCGCCAGCTGAAGCTTCTCGTCGAGCTCTATCGCTGTCCCATGCCGTCTCCAGTCCCATCGAGGCCCTCCAGGCGGTCCTGCCTGGGTGTCATTTTGCAACGTTGATGCTACAGCTGCTTCTTTTGCTGCCGCTCGATGCAGTGCGCGCAGGCTTTCCGCGCGTGCATCTTGGCAATGTCGTGGGCGACTTTGGCTTACAGAGGCTAGGTCGTGAGTCAGATGTCGCTAACGAGCTCGTCGGTGCTACTAGTTTGCTGCATCGCGAGTTGTAACATATGCACTTGCCTGTTGCCCTGCAGAAATCACGAGCTGTTGCCGCGTCCGCCACGCTGCGCCGATGTTTAGAGCAGCGACTTAGGCAGCTCAAGGCCACGTCGACTCGCACCGAGCCTAACCTTGGCATTGATTTTGCTGCAGGTCGTGTATACAAGCAGGTCGCACGTGCGAGCAGAAGGAACCCAGCTCGCGCACGTGCTCGCAAACTGCTTACTTTCTCTGGGCTTGTCAAGCATAAGCGCATGCACACCATGGTGCAGAGAGCGGTGCTTGCGTCTTTCAAGTGCGGCTGCAAGGTGCTCGGCACAACGGGCACCGACCTTCGGCAGGCACGCATGATGCAAGCGCATGTGCAGGCGCACAGTCTCGCTGGCAAGTCGATCAGCCTCATGCTCATGCTTGCTGATTCGCCACGCAATGATCCTGCCTACTCCCTCAACCTCGGTCCTCTGCGCGCTCTCGCCACGGCTGTGTGGGAGCAGTGGCTGCCGCGTAAGATGCTGGAGCAAGGGTTGGGGGAGGCGGTGGAGCGGTTTAGGGGGCGCGGGAACCCTTGTGTCAGCATCCGCGGGCCTGTCTCTGCGTGTGCTGCCGCGGCCCTCAGGCTCGGGGACGGTTTTGACGGTTTCTCTTGGTCCCACCCTGATTTAGGCTGCGTTGGCGTTTCCGAGGTTGGTCCTCGAACTGTATCCCTCTGGCTCGAAGCTGCGGTGGAACGGTGCCTGTGGCGTAAGGTCGCCGATCGTGAAAGCGTGCCAGAGCTTCAGCAGGGGCGCAATCTGGAGCCACTTCGAAGCCTCCTCAGGTCTAGGGAGCTCCTTCCTACCGAGCGGAGCTATTTAAAATCTGTCTTTTGCGGGGGGCAGTGGCCTCAGCAGAGGCAGTGGGCGGCCAAATTCACCCAATGCCCCCTCTGCCAGCTGTGCCAAGAGTCACCAGGCACCCTACTGCATCGTCACGTCCCCTGTGGCGGAATCCAAGAGGTGCTGTCAGGTGTTTCACCGCCTGAGTTTGCTGAGAAGCTAGTGAGGTCGTGCACTCAAGCGCTTCCCCTTCCCTTCGCTGAAAGGTTGCTGGTGCCCGAAGCTGTGCTTCCCCCCTCCCTCGACCTCCCTGATCAATGGTTCTCGGGAGGGCCCGCTGCCATGTCAGGGCACGTCTTTTTAGACGGCAGTTGATTATATCAGCACCTTCCTCAGCACGCCCAAGTAGCGGCGTGGGCCCTCGTAGCTCTACAGCCAACTTATCCGTTTCGAGTGCTGTCCGTCATGCGTGGGCTCGCCAAGCACGTGCGCGTGGACATTGACTACGGAGAGTTGCATGCGTTTCTGCGCGCTCTGCAACGCTGCGCGCCTGGCGTGATCATGTATACTGACTCGTCTTTTGTGCACGACGGTGTTCATGTGCGTGGCCAGCTGTATTGTGGTTCGGCACGTTCCGCCTGGTCTGAGTTGTGGGTTCACGTTTGGGATCGCATCGAAGACTGGGGCGGAGTCGATATGAACGACCTTCGTAAAGTCAAGGGTCATTGCACAGAGGCGCGTGTGCAGCAAGGCCTGTCCACGCGTCTGGAGAGAGAAGGCAACGATCATGCTGATGATTGGGCACGGTGGATGGCCCAGCGCGCAAGGATCCCCGAGAGCCTCCGCGAGGCTAGCCAAGCCAAGGCCCGTGTTCTCAAGCAGTGGGCTAGGTGTGTTGCCTCTGTCGGGCCTCGCATGTGCGATTTAGATTGTATGCACTTTCCTGTCAGGCAGAGCAGCAGTGCCAGCACGAAACCCTATGTGCCGAGCGTTGCTATTGTGCCGCCACCGCCAGTCGTGCCCCGAGCCGTCTCTCAGGCAGATCTCGCGCAGGTGCGCGTAGCTCTCGCAGGAGGGCGGGAGCGCATCTTGCACCCTTTCCAAGTCGGGGGAGTGGGCGAGCGTGTGTGGTGCGTGGTGTGCTGCGTGTGTGGGAAGGGGGGCGTCCAAATGTCTGCCGACCTGTCGGCCGCTTGCCCAGGTCCGCCACCTCCCGCCTCGTGGGGGGCTCGCGTGCTCGCGAATCTTGCGCGCGAGCCCGCGCGCTTCTCTATCAACAAGAAGTGGTGGCTTCTCATCCAGCCCTTCAAGACGGGCCAGCTGGTTCGTGCGGGCCTCGGAGCCTCCTCGTCCTCCGCTAGGAGAGGCCAGAGAGGCTAACTCGTTTTGTTTCTCTTTGTCCGCGGGGCGTGGCTAAAGGCGGTTGCAAGGTGCGCCCTTCGCCACGCGGTTCGGCTTCGGCTCGGCCGTGGCGTCGGTGGTGTCGGCACCGCGCGCCCGAGCCTCGGCGGCGGACACTCGCGTTCGCCCTTCGGTCTGCGTCGAGGACGAGTCGAGTTGAAGGAGGCAGAGGAGGAAGAGGAAGAGGAAAAGGAGGAGGAGGAGGAGGAGGAGGAGGAGGAGGAGGAGGTGGAGATGGCCACCGTGGCAGCGGGGGGCGCCACGCCCGCCCGATCCTCACCTTCCTGATTTTCATTATCGCCATCCTCGCTCTCCTGGCCCTCCTTTTCCACATCCTCACCCTCCTGCTCCACGCTCGCCTGATCCTCGCCCGCGTGACCCTCTTTCTCCTGATCCTCCCCCTTGCGGGCCTCGCCCCCTGATCCTCGCGCTCATTCTCATCTCGATCATTTTCCTCTCGCCGCGAAGCGCACGTCCCTTCCTCTAAAGACATGCGCTCCCGATCAACCGCAGAGCGGCCAGCTAGTAATATTAGTATTCTTTTTTGATAGTATGATTACTATTATGAGTATTATCAGTATTAGTTTCATTATCATTCGTATCATGACTGGGATTCTTTTTCGCATCATCATTATTATCACTCTCATCATCATCATCATCATCATCATCATCATCATCATCATCATCATCAATATTATTAGTATTATTATTAGTATTATTATCATTATTCTCATTATTACTATTCTCATTATTATTGTCATTCGTATTCTGAATGTTATTTTATGATTGTTTTTCGTATTCGTATTATTCGCATTATTGTTATTAGTTTTATTATTGCTATTCTTATCAATATCATTATGTTTTATTATCATCATCATTACAAAAACAATACGAATAGTAATGCTAACGTTAAGCATACGAAGAAGACGAATCATATTATAAATACGAGTAGTAATGATAACACGAATATGAAGAGGAGGAGGAGGAGGAGGAGGAGGAGGAGGAGGAGGAGGAGGAGGAGGGAGGAGGAGGAGGATGAGGGGGAGGAGGAGGAGGAGGAGGAGGAGGAGGAGGAGGAGGAGGGAGGAGGAGGAGGAGGAGGGAGAAAGAGGGGTGCTGCCGGCAGGGGCAGCGAGGTCTCGGAGAGGCCTCCCCGCAGCGGGCGGCGGGGGTGGCCGCCGCTGCCGAGCGGAGGCGGTGCTGGGCCGTGCCCCGGCGGGCCGCCGCGCACGCCGGCCGCGCCCCCGCGGACGGTGCGGCCGAGCCTCGCAGGTGCCGGCCAGCACGAAAACGCATAGGGCCAGCACAGCACAGCAGAGCACAGCACAGCAAGGCGCAGCAGAGCACAGCAGAAGCAGGAGGTGGGGGTGCTGCGCCGTGGCCAAGTGGGGCTGCCACGCGAGAGCGCCCGACCCCCCCACAGGCCGGGCGCCCGAGACTCGCAGAGGCCATCCGGCACTCAGCGCGCGTGGTCCCGCACACGCGACGCCGCGCACCTGCAGCGGAGTGCTGCACCGTACCTCTGGGCCGCCGCGCCGCTCTCCTTGCGGGTCTCGCCGACGGGCGTGGCGCAGCCAGAGCGCGCGCCGCTGGCGCCCTCCGACCCCGCTGGCCGAGCACTTGACCGGCCGTGTCGGCCCGGCCCCAGACGCCCATGCCAGCTGCCATGCCGACGTCGCGTTCCGCGCTGCTCTTCTGCTCGATCTCCTCCTGGCGGCGCGAGCATGGGGGTCGCGCGATGGGGGGCGGCCTTCCTAAGAGGGCAGAGGGCTTCTTAGAAATCGACCGCTCAGCCCCACACGAGCCGAGAGCGTCGCCCGCAGGACGCTGGTTTCGCGGGTGAGGGCCTCCAGCTGCGACGAGAGCCTGCCCCCTGCCATCGCTGGCGCCGCAGGCGCTGAGCAAGTGTGCGGGCCGACGCCGCGACCCACTGGATGCCTCTCATCCTGCCCCCGAGCGTGGGTTTGTCTGCTTGAGCACAGCCGGCCGATGCATGACGATGATGTCGGCGGCTCATGATGGTGGCGGTGACGATGGCAAGGACGATTGCGACGACGGTGAGAATATGCTGTTGGAGTTGATGGTGACGGTGGTGATTGTGATCATGAGGGCGACGACGGTGCTGATGCGGTGATCATGTGAGGTGATGGTGATGCTGACGACGATGATGGTGATGACGACGACGACGATGGTGATGACGACGACTGCAACGACCTCCATTCCGACCGGGGACCGCGGCGAGATCGTGATCAACAACCTGTGCCTCATCTTTCGGCAGGGCCTGGGCTCGGTGCCTGTAGGCACCGTCCCGGAGGCCCCCCGCCGCTGCGCGGGTGCTCACCGCGCTTAGGGGGGGGAGGGGTCTCCTCCCCCACGCCCCTCTTCTTCCGCCCTGCTCTCTTACGTCAGGCTGCTTGGCGTGCGCACTAATCGTTCGTTTCCGATCCTCCAATTCCGCTGGGGGCCGTCTCCGCCTCCTCCTCCCCTGTCGCTGACTCTGACTTTGTCTCTGTCTGTCTTTACCCCCCTCTCGTTGTCTCATCGTCCCCGTCCCCTCTCCATCCCAACCCCCTGGCCCCCCCTTTCAACTTCCTCTCCCATCCAGGGGCCCAAGGAAGAGGAGGAGGAGGAGGAGGAGGAGGACGAGAAGGAGGAGGATGAGGAGGAGGAGGAGGAGGAGGAGACGGACGAGAAAGAAGAGGACGACGTCAGGCGGAGGAAGAGGAAGAGAAGAGAAGGAGCAGGAGGAGGAGGAGGAGGAGGAGGAGGAGGAGGAGGAGGAGATGGAGGAGGAGGAGGAGGAGGAGGAGGAGGAGGAGGAAGGATGAGGAAGGAGAGGAGGAGGGAGGAGGAGGAGGAGGAGGAGGAGGAGGATTGCAGTGTAGTGCTGATGCCCTTAAGGGTAGGCATGACCTTTGTGAATCGGATGGGGCACTTGGGCTCTCCCACCCTTGAAATAGGTGCTCGATGTTGGCACCTGGTAATGGTGGGTAATGCGTGTAGCACATCCTGTGGCAGCCACCTCTGCCTCGTAGCACCGTGACAGAGGGGGTCAACGCATGTGGGTTCGACGTGCCATCATGAGGGGACGACGAATGATGGACCCAAGCATGATGTGTGACAACAATTTGTGTAAATGTGAATTGTGTCAACATTAGTGCCGTCAGAATGCACTTAACCGAGTTCAAACACCAATGTGCGTTCCCATTGGTCCTCATGGGATGCCGGCGGAACTTGTGCGGATGATGTCCGGTGCATAGGTGTCCGCCTCCCAAGGGTGGCACCGGCGGGTCGGTATTGAGAAGCCCTGTGGCAACCTAAACGGTCGCCTCCTGGGTCCTTGGATGGGGGCCTAGGATAGTGGACGTACCCAGTTATGACCCCGTCCGAGTCCAGGGCAGCCTCCCTCCCGAGGTCTAACGGCCACGCGGCCAAGACGAGGTTCAAATGTTGGCAACTTATGTATGAGTGCACGTTGCATGCGTTGTACGTTCGAATTTCAGGTCGTTCGGCCCCCGAGAAGGAGGAGGAGGAGGAGGCGGAGGAGGAGGAAGATGAGGAGGAGGAGGAGGAGGGATGAGGGCGGAGGGAGGAGGGAGGGAGGGAGGGCGGAGGGAGGAGGAGGAGGAGGAGGAGGAGGAGGAGGAGGAGGAGGAGGAGGAGGAGGAGGAGGAGGAGGAGGAGGAGGAGGAGGAGGAGGAGGAGGAGGAGGAGAGGCAGGAGGAGAGGCAGAGGAGGAGAGGAGAAGGAGGAGGAGAAGGAGGAGTCGGAGGAGGAGGAGGAGGAGGAGCAGTGGGAGTAGGAGGAGGAGGAGGAGGGAGGAGCAGAAGGACGAGAAAGAAGAGGAAGACGGAGGAGGAGGAGGAGGAGGATGAGGATGGAGAGGAGAAGGAGGAGGAGGACGAGGAGGAGGAGGAGGAGGAGCAATGGGATGAGGAGGAGGAGGAGAAGGAGGAGGAGGAGCAGGGGGAGGAGGAGAAGGAGGAGGAGGAGCAGGAGAAGCAGGAGGAGGAGGAAGAAGAGGAGGAGGTGGAGGAGGTGGAGGAGGAGGAGGAAACATACTTACTGTGTTACTAGTAATTGTCTTAATTCTCGTATCATGAATACGCTCAGCATCTTAATTATCATTTTTAGCAGTAAGATTATTCATTTTCATCGAACCGCTAGCAATACTACTACGAATGCGAATGCTACTACTACTACTACTACTACTACTACTACTACTACTACTACTACTACTACCACCACTACCACTACTACTACCACTGCTACTACTACTACTACTACTTCTAACTACTACTATACTACTACTACTACTTACTACTACTACTACTACTACTACCACTACTACTACTACACAACAACTACTACAACTACTACAACAACAACTACCACTACTATTACTACTACGACTACTACTACTACGACGACGACTACTACCACGACTACGACTACTACTATTACTATACTACTACTACTACTACTACTACTATACTACTACTGCAACTACTATACTACTACTACTACTACTACTACTACTACTACGACTACTACTACTACTACTACTACTACTACTACTACTACTACTACGACTACGACGACGACGACGACGACGACGACGACGACGACGACGACGACGACTACTACTACTACTGCTACTACTACTACTACTATACTACCACTGCTGCTTCTGCTATCACTACTACTACTGCTACTACGACTACTACTACGGCTACTACTGCTACTCTTATTAGCATTACTATTACAACTCGCCCTACTACTAACTATGATGCTAATACTAATCATATTGCGCATGCGAATGCCAATAGTAATAATCATAAGACTCGTGCGAATCATAAACATAACAAGACTACTTAGAAACACACGAACCATTATTACAATACAAAGAACACTACTGTTATGAACATGCATACTGATATTAAAGAATCAGAAGAAGATGAGGAGAAGGATGAGGAGGAACAGCTTGTGACCTCACGCGCACGAGTCGGGGTGTCAGAAAGTCTGGCGAACAGATGCCCAAAGAGGAGGCTACTGCTCTCGCTGTGCCAGGCCCCAGGCAGGCCACGACTGCCTCAGGGACTCCCAGGTTGCCCCTAAGGGTAGGCCCAGACACGGCTTCAGAGAGCCCCCGCCCGGCATACCACCAAGACAGTCCGAGAGGCCCCCAGGAAGGCTGTATGATACCCCCTTTCCTGTTCAGGCTGATGCGCAAGACGTCCCACGAGCGCCGCATGACGCCCGAACAGGGCCATCGGCACTCAAGATGGCTCGGCAGGGCCCCCCAAACCGCCGAAGGCGGGCCCAACATGGCTCCAAGACGGCCCCCAAAGACCCTCCGTTGCCATGTTGGCTCAAGACAACGTTCACCTATCTAGAGCATCTGTCTACTCCATTCCACAGGGTAATCTTGCCCTTCTCTCGCGACCGCGGTCCGCCTGCATCGGCGCAAAAGGCAGTTCTCTGTTGAGGGTCATCTGTTTGATATCGTCGTCGACTGGAGGCGTCGCTATGAGCATCGGGTCCATGGCCGAGGCCGTGTCCAACAGCTGTAGAACTGTGACGGTGGCAGGGCGAGTTGGCCAGAACAGTTTCATTAGACTGCACAGTGGTGTCGGCGCAGTCCCGCACACAAGCGACCACGTTTATGCCATAATGGTTGCAGTGGCCATTGCGAGCGGACTTTAAACATGTTCACGATCTGCCCTCTATGCATCAGTGTGTTTCAGCGCCTGACGTCTGCACCAATCAGCAGTGCTGGGGACAGTGGTACTAGTCAGGTGTATTCTTGCGGAGCGGGGTATTGCCTCCGTCCCAGGCTTCGTGGACGTCCGTTGGGATCTCCTGCGAGGCCTTTTGGGGGCATCTTGGAGGCACTTTCGAGGCCTCTTGGGACCTCATGAGGGCCTCTTGGGGGCCTCTGGGGGGCCTCTTGGGGCCTCTTGGGCGCCTCTTGGAGCCTCCGGGGGGCTCTGTTTAGGCGGAATGTTTGGATTTTCGGTTCGTGGTTCCCCTCTTGCACCCCTCTTGGGTCATGTTGCGGTTTTCTTAGGCCATTTTGGGCGCCTTGTCGGCCGTCATTGGGCCCTCTTAGGCCGTCTCGGGGACCTCCTGGGGGCATCTTGGGGTGTCTGAACTTTGCCTCGTGGGGCCCTCTTGCGAGTGCTCTTGGAGGCCTCTCGGGGCGTCTTGGAGGCACCTTGGGCCGTTAGGCAGCCATCTTGGGCGTTCACTGGAAGCATGTTATGAGCATGCTCCAAGTCTTTTTCGGCAAGTGCCACTTTTGTCACACCGACTGTGCACCTGAAATGGTACGCCTCAAGTAGTACTTGGTTGGAACCAACTAAGGCTTGTCGCTTATATGCCTCAAGTGGTACCGGCAAAGCACCACTTGAGGCATGTCGTCTGCGTGCGTCAAGCGGTACCAATCGAATACCACTGGCAGCATGCCGCCTGCATGTCTCAAGTGGCGCCAGGCCTGCACTTCTTGGTTCACGAGGCTCCTGAGCGTCGTGGCAGGCCTCTCGGGGGCATCTTGGACACAGTTCTGAAGCTTCTTGGGGGCCGTTCTGAGGCGTCCTAGGCCTCTTTTGGGCGTCTTCGAACCGTCCTGGGCCTCATTGGGGACTTCTTCGGGGGTTCTTCAGGTTCTTGGTGGTCCCTCGGGGCCTCCTGCCACCTTCTTGGGGCGGAAGGCTGCTATTTGCAGCCCATGGTCTCGATCTCGGGCCCTTTTTGGGACCGCCTTAGTGGCCTCTCATGTCGTCTTGGAAGCCTCTCGGGCCGTCTACGAATCGTCTTGTGCTGTTTTGGAGCCCTCTTGAAGGCCACTCGGGCCGTCTTGGGGTGCTCTTGGGTGTCCCCCCGGCCGTTTTGGAGCGGCGGGAAGCCGAAAAGGGGAGACCACGCAAACCATTCAAAACCAACGGAAAACCAAAGATGTTAACCTCCTGTGGCGATTTAAGCAATGGGCAAGTGTCTGACACTGCAATCGCGATTGAAGAGGATTCGCATCCCACCAGGGTTGCTCGTCCGAGCCGTGCAGTCAAGGGCGTTGTGGTCTGCGGCGATGAATGATCACTGGCAGGTGTTCAGCTGACAGCGTGGCTGTGATCTCCACTCACCGGAAAACGTGATGTGTTTGAGGGAGTGTGTCATATGTTGCTTGCTCGTTTTTTTTTTTTTTTTTTTTTTTTTTGAATTCCGTAGCCGTGTTGGCCAAAGTTCTGTTGGCTCGCCCAGCAGTCGGTTATGCAGTTACCTGCGCGCCTCCTGGCTGGGCTCGAGTTGCCTTTGACGGCGACTCGCTCGGCCGCTGGATTGCCCGCGGGCGCTGTTTCTGGAAATCGTATAGGGACGTTCGGCAAGGTGCCTCGCGTTCGCGCGTCTGCAGCAGAACCAGCGGTCTCGCGCAGCGGAGCGAGCAGGACATGTTGCGGTTGCCTTCTCATCATGGGTGACGACCTCGGCGTTCCTGAGAAAGCAGGAGCAAGGGTAAATCGTCTGTGTAGACAGATATGCACAGGCGACGACGGTGCCTGTGGTACCCTTTCGTTGTTTGGAAGTCACTCCCACCGCGGGCTTCACCAGGCGGGTGCCATAATGCGCTTGAGGCAGAAGCTTGGGCGCGGCGCAGGGGACGTCCGACGGGATGCGCGTACTTGGCGGCTTCCAGCGCCCATCCCCATGCCTTCCCCACGCCTAGCCCGACGCCCAGCCAGACGTTTCCTCCGGGGTGGCCGCCGCCGCGCCCGACGAGCTCCCATGGGGTGCTGGAGCTGGCGGCGTGGCTGCCACTGGCGATCCCTACTTGCGACATGGTCATGGTCAGCGGTTTATTTAGATGAAGCTGGCCTCGCGTATTCTGGCACACGCCACTCGCGGAAGGCAGACGCGCGCAACAGACGCGCGCAATGTTTCGCATCGAGCCGGTTGCGCGCGCATTGGGTGGGCATTGCGCGGATTGTACCTGCAGTAAGTGAGCGCCGCAGGGTCCCGGGCAGAGGCCAAACAAGCTGGCCGGTACCATTGCGACGTATAGCCGCATGCAGCCGAGATTCCACAATGGGCTGCGTTTGGTGCGGTTCAGCTGTAGGTTTTTCGTGGACGCACGGGCCGTCGGAGGTCCACCGGGGAGCACGACCACAAGGACGCCATGACCTCCCCCAGCGGCTTGCACCGAACGTGCGTTTTTTTGTCGGAATTGCGAACAGGTGGCGAGGTTCCTCCTTTCGTGCCGTCTGTTGCAGTGGCACCTTCCGAGTGGCCATGCGGGCCACGCTGCGATATGATCACATGATCAAGCATCGCACCCTCCCTCGCATAATTGGGGCGCGTTCCTGTCGAAACGATGCTGGTGAACGACTGGGCCTGCGAAAAAACAGCGGCCCTGAGAGACACCGAGAACGACCCAGGCCAGCCGACACTTGGACCAAGAAGGGGCTAACGAGGAGGCTGTGGAAGAGGCTGCGACCGTGCGACTGCGCGCGCCGACTGGGCCTGGAAGCAGCGAAGGGGCCCGCGACAGCTGCAGGCGCGCAGCCTGGCTGCCCTTGGGGCCCCGCCGTGGGGGCCCGCTCTCCTCGAGTGCGGTCGGGCCGCGCCGTGCGCCTCGGGGCGCCCTGGAATGGCCGCGCGCGGCTGACTTGGAAAAACAGTATGGCAAGGTTCCAAGAAGGATAGGCGTAAACGAATCGGCCTGCAACGCTGACGACTTGGCCTGCAGGCTGCGCCAGATGATCATCCGGCTCTCCGTGCGCAACGTCGTGCCGGAGCACATGGCGCGTGTGTAATCTGACGAATGTTGATCAGGGGATGTGCTAGCCGCGCTTGGCTGCGATGCGTTGCGGCGGGGTGACAAGTTCCAAGAAAGATAAATGACGCCTGCCAGAAACATATGATGGGCCTGCTTTCCACCACCACCACCATCAGTTGGAGGAGGAGGAGGGGGTCCTCCTCCGCCACCTCCTCCGCCACCTCCTCCTCCTCTTCGTCCTCCTCCTCCTCCTCGTCCTCCTCCTCCCTTCCCCATCCAACTTATGGGGGTGGTGGTGGAAAACAGGCCCACCAACATAGGATCACGTAAACATTGGCCACCCCCGTCCTCTTGCCGCACCCGAGGCCCTCGCTCCCCCCCCCTGTCGCCTTCCCTACCGTGGGGGTACCGGCACCAGTGCGGACATGTATCCGGCTCCGACCCGCGAAGTTCGCACGGACCTCCGAAAGTTTGTGCTAGCCAGAGTCGTTTATCTGGCCGCAATCCCCATCCCCATCCCCTTCGAGACCCCCACCAAATGACCCCCCCAGTTGGGGATACACTCTTCGAAACCCGAAGGGGACGACCCATGTCCCCATGTAGGGGGGTAAATCGGCCAGTGGGGCCCAGGCCACGCCGTTGGGGATGCGGATCGGTTAAACGATACTCCGCTTGTATTGTTTGTTCCTGTCTTTCCAATCATCCAGGCCGCCCAGCTGTGGCCAGCACTCGTGGGGTCGGAGGATCGCGCCGCATCGCCGATTGATCGGCGCGGAGCCCGATTTTCTCCACCCTGACCTCGCAGATGTGCCGCCGATGCATCGGCGATGCGGTGCGATCCCCCGACCCGGTTTACTCCATCCTTACGGCGGCCTCCAAATCCTCTACCTTCGGTCCCTCCCTCCTTTCTACTCCAGAGGCGGCGCCCGCCCCGTGGGGGGGGGGGGGCGGCTCGCGAAGAGGAGCAAGCGCGGCAGGCCTGGACGGACCTCTTGGCCCCAGCCCCTGCCCGCCCCCCTCTTCTTTTCCCCTTTGAGGGTTCGGGCGGATAGGTGGCAGAGGTCGTTTGATTGCGCTCCCTTTTGATGGGCCAATTTTCCACCCCCGCTGCCATAGGTAGGACGGGGGGGAAGGGAAGATGGGGCGGTCCTCCTCCCGTCCTCCTCCTCCTCCTCTTCCTCCTCCCCCTCCTCCTCCTCCTCCTCCTCCTCCTCTTCCTCCTCCCTCTCTTCCTCCTCCCTCTCCTACCTGTTGTACTTCTTGGTGGAAGATCGGCCCAGCAACCCTGTCCCGCCACAACTTTGAGAGCGGCATCTGCCCAGTCCATCGTTGCGCGCGCGCGCTCCAGAGGCGGTCCTCCTCGGCCTGGTCGTCATGATGAACGCCCTGACGGTGGCGCTCACCCCGCACGCCTTCAACCTCCACTGCTGGGCCACGTCGGTGCAGGGCTCGGCTTTTTCATGCCTTGTCTTCAGGCCGTCCAGTATCGAAGAGGCGGAGGGGGATCGAGGAGGTGGGGGAGGAGGAGGAGGAGGAGGACGAGGAGGAGGAGGATGAGGGCAGGAGGTGTATCGAGGACGAGGAGGAGGGTCGACGATGAGGCGGGGGAAGGAGTGGAGGAGGAGGAGGATCGGGCAGGAGGGGGGGGAGGAGGAGGACGAGGAGGAGGAGGAGGAGGAAGAACCGAGTAAACTGAACATGCTGACACCCGCGTTGCTGCAGTGTACCCTCCAGTCCCAGGTCCCACTCCTCCGTCCCTGCAGGCGTTGGCCTTTCGCTGCGTGCAGCGCCCCACCTGAAGGACGATCGCCCCACGGGCCCGCTCTCCACCCTCCGATCTATAAGGCATGCGAACAGGCCGGACTTCAAAGCTCGTCAGCGGCGTCGTCGTCGTCGTCGTCGTCGTCGGCGTCGGCGTCGGCGTCGGCGTCGGCGTCGGCGTCGTCGTCGTCGTCGTCGTCGTCGTGTTCCCCATCGTCCTCGTCCTCGTCGTCGTCGTCGTCGTTTCCGAGGGCCTCGAAGGGCCTCCCTACCGCCGTGCCCAGCAGCAGCCCCGCTTTGAACAGGAACCGCCCTGCAGCCCTGCAGTTGTTGCACGCTCTCGCCCCTGGTCCTGGAAATTGAGCGAGCTCCAGGGCGGTGTCCCGAGTTTGACAAAAAGGGGCCGCCCTCCATCCGTGCAGCTGTTGCACACTGCATGTGCGGTAGTGCTGTGCGAGGTGGTCTGAGGCGAGAGCCCCGTTAGCAAAAGCCGTGCAGGCCTCCGTCCGTGCGACCGTCGGTTTTTTTCAAGACGTATGCGCGCGTCGCTAAGGCGCGAACCATCCGCCCTCCATCGGCCCTCCATCGAGCTTCGGGGTACGGTCAGCCCGCATCGTAAGGATGAACGACTTTCCAAGGTTACCTTTGCATTCTTTCCCTTCGGTCCATCCTTGGCCGCATTCGCTGCCCGCGCCCCGCTCGCGAAAACGTCGGCATGGCCTTCCAAGACCCTTGCATCCTCATCGTGCGTCCTGATTCTACGGGTTGACTGTAGTCGGTTGCAGGGAAGGCTCAGGCGAAACGCCTTGCCAGACATGCGAACGCGTCTGGTGGTGCAACAGGGTTAAGTGGTTCATACGGCATATGGAAGAGGGGTCGAGGGGAGGATCGAATATTGAGTTGTTTGCTTTTGTATGTGTTTTCTTTTCGTTTCGGCTGTTTGTTTTGGGATGGACTTTGGAATTGGGGACGGAGGTCCAGGGGTCGGCTTGAGGGCGGGAGGAGGGGGGAGTCTTTGTTTTTATGTTGTGAGCTCCTTCGCCCGGGGCTTCGGCATGCCAATGTCGTTGTTTGTTTCTCAGGCACCAGGTTTGTGTGTAGGTTCTGAATTGGTCGTGAAGCGGAAGCCAAGGAAAAGGTTTCAGGATTCGTCTTTCCATGTCGGGTGCCGAGTGCAGGTGCGACCAGCGCGCCAAACGCATGTGCGTGGGTCAACGGATCAGCAGACCCTGTTGACGCAGTGACTTAGCGACCCATTGGTGTGGGCCAGCTTATTCCATGACCCTGTGACAGAGTGGCGTTGGCCAGCTGACCTGGTGACCCAGTGGCCCAAAGCCCGTTTGGCGATGGTCAGTTGATTTGGCTGGTTGGCCAGTGCCAGCGGTGTGGGTTAGATAATGCGGAGCTCCATTGAGGTGGGGCGCTGACCCGACGACCTGGTGGCGTGGGTCAGGTGACCCAGAGACCCAGTGACCGTGTTGGTCAGCTGACTTGGTAACCCGGTGGCGTGGGTCAGCTGGCTCAGCTGATGGTGATCCAGTGGTGTTGATATGGTGGCCAGGCTGACCCAGTGACCCGGCGATCCAGCGGTGTGGATCAGCTCACCTGGTGATCTGAGCCAGCCATTCGGTGGCTTGGTGAGGTGGATCATCTGACTCGGTGACCCAGTGACTCCGCTGACCTGGCGGCGTAGGTCAGCTGACCCAGCGATCTGGTTTGGATGCTTTAAGATTTCCTGGTCGGACAGCTGGGGGCCACCTCGGGCGAGTTCTGATGCAACTCCTTGGAGGTAGAATTCAGACTTTGTCCTTGTCCGAAATCTGGCAGAATCCGCTTTACCCGGCTTGATCTCGTTCATCTAGCTTAATCCCGCTTGATCCGCGGCCTGATCCGGCGTGGCAGCCCCCCAAAGGGGCTCAATCGTCCTCGATCCCCCTGGCGAAGACCTCCCAGTAGCTGCCTCCTAAGGCAAGGGTCGGGGGCGGACAGAACCCCCAACAGTGACACGTCGATTAGTGAATTGTCCGTTTTCGGTTCTCGAGAGGGCGCCGCGGCCGTGATTTTCCAGGCTTGCGCCCGCCAGGTTTGGGCCTCAGGTCGTTTTCACTAAACCGCGTTTTGCTAAAGGGAGCTCTGTCCCTCCCCGAAAGGGGCATCTTTCTGGAAGCCCTCGGGCCAGGGCCACCTCGGGCCAGGGGGCGCCTCCTCCCCCTCCTCCTGCCACACCTCCTCCTCCTCCTCCTCCTCCTCCTCCTCCTCCTCCTCCTCCTCCTCCTCCTCCTCCTCCCTGAGCCGGACCAGCGTGAGCGATCTCCTGGCCGCGCCTGCCCTCCCCTCGCTCCCGCCCCCGGCCCTGCGCGCGCCGAGTTCGAGGGCCTTCGCCGCGACAGGGCGCTCGCGAAGGCCCCGCGCCCCTGCCCCGGCGCCGGCGCCGTCGCCGCCGTTGTGCGGCGGCCGTCGTCGTCTGTCGTCCGTCGTCGTCTGTCGTTCGACGTCGCCGTCGACTTCGCCGCCATCGTCCGTCCTCCGTCGTCGTCCGACATCGTCCTGCGTCGTCGTCCGACAGCGGCTTGCGTCGTCGTCGTCGTCGTCGTCGTCGTCGTCGTCGTCGTCGTCGTCGTCCGTCGTCCGTCGTCCGTCGTCCTTCGTCCGTCGTCCGTCGTCCGTCGTCCGTCGTCCGTCGTCCGTCGTCCATCGTCACCGTTGTCCGTCGTCGTCCGCCATCACCCGTTCTCGCCCTTCGTCGTCCTGCTTTCGGCGGGAGCCCCTTCTGGGAAGTCGCCGCGCTCTGTTGGTTGGCCTTCGCCACGCGCGCACCACGCGCCTGCCAGGCCTTTCTTTGTGGTCGCGGTCACGTGCGGGGTCGTCTCTCGGGTGCAGCTGGCGTGCGCTCGGTGGGTCGGCCTGTCGGCACCGGGGGGCCCTGCCTTCCAGAGCCGGGTGTCGCGTCGGCTTTTTCCTCGGTAGGCTGGCCGACAGGAGTTCTTACGGTAGGAGAGGGAAATCGAGTAGGGATAAGGGTGGGCCCCTCTCTTCATCGAGGATCGACGAGCCCCCAACCCTCATAACTCAGTGAAGACGTGGCCTCACCGAGGTCCCCCGTCTTTGCATCAGGGGTCACAGATCTGGGCGGTTTGGTCCGATGCATCTGCGGAAAAAAAGAGAGCCCCTATCCCTAATGTTAAGTCGGGCCTGTCCCTCTACAGGGGGAATATGGACGATTTCCGGAGTATTTTTGAATACTTTTCGAATATTTTTCCCAACCGTCCTGTGGTGTTGGGTCCTCGTTTTGAAGAGACGGTGCCCCGCGTTCCTCTCCTCCTCCTCCTCCTCCTCCTCCTCCTTCTCCTCCTCCTCCTCCTCCTCCTCCTCCTCCTCCTCCTCCTCCCTCCTCCCTGCGTTTCACCCACCCAGTGCAGCGTTTCGTGACCCCATAGGGAGCTCCACCGAAGGCCCCAGTGGCAGGGTTCGCATGGCGGCCTCGGGCCATTTCGGCACACCCCTCACGAGGATCGTGGTCCAATAGGGAGCTCCACCGAAGGCTCCAGTTGCAGGGTTCGCATGGCGGCCTCGGGCCATTTCGGTACAACCCTCACGAGGATCGTGGCCCCGTGGCCCCATAGAGAGCTCCACTGAAGGCGCCAATGGCAGGGTTCGCATGGCGGCCTCGGGCCATTTCGGCACACCCCTCACGAGGATCGTGGCCTTATAGGGAGCTCCACCGAAGGCGCCAGCGGCAGGGTTCGCATGGCGGCCTCGGGCCATTTCGGCACACCCCTCACGAGGATCGTGGCCCCATAGGGAGCTCCACCGAAGGCGCCAGTTGCAGGGTTCGCATGGCGGCCTCGGGCCATTTCGGCACACTCCTCACGAGGATCGTGGCCCCATAGGGAGCTCAACGGAAGGCTCCAGTGGCAGGGTTCGCATGGCGGCCTCGTGCCATTTCGGCACACCCCTCACGAGGATCGTGGCCCCACAGGAGCTTCACCGAAGGCGCCAGTGGCAGGGTTCGCATGGCGGCCTCGGGCCATTTCGGCACACCCCTCACGAGGATCGTGTCCCCATAAAAGCTTCACCGAAGGCTCCAGTTGCAGGGTTCGCATGGCGGCCTCGGGCCATGTCGGCACACCCATCACGAGGATCGTGGCCCCATAGGGAACTTCACCGAAGGCGCCAGTGGCGGGGTTCGCATGGCGGCCTCGGGCCATTTCGGCACACCCCTCACGAGGATCGTGGCCCCATAGGGAGCTCCACCGAAGGCGCCAGTGGCAGGGTTCGCATGGCGGCCTCGGGCCATTTCGGCACACCCCTCACGAGGATCGTGGCCCCATAAGGGAGCTCCACCGAAGGCGCCAGTGGCAGGGTTCGCATGGCGGCCTCGGGCCATTCGGCACACCCCTCACGAGGATCGTGGCCCCATAGGGAGCTCCACCGAAGGCGCCAGTGGCAGGGTTCGCATGGCGGCTCGGGCCATTTCGGCACACCCCTCACGAGGATCGTGGCCCCATAGGGAGCTCCACCGAAGGCGCCAGTGGCAGGGTTCGCATGGCGGCCTTGGGCCATTTCGGCACACCCTCACGAGGATCGTGGCCCCATCGGGAGCTTCACCGAAGGCGCCAGTTGCAGGGTTCGCATGGCGGCCTCGGGCCATTTCGGCACACCCCTCACAAGGATCGTGGCCCCATAGGAGCTCCACCGAAGGCGCCAGTGGCGGGGTTCGCATGGCGGCCTCGGGCCATTTCGGCACACCCCTCACGAGGATCGCGGCCCCACAGGAGCTCCACCGAAGGTGCCAGTGGCAGGGTTCGCATGGCGGCCTCGGGCCATTGCGACACACCCCTCGTGGCCCCATAGTTGTGCTGCTTCAACAACTGCGCCTGGGCGTCGTACTCCGCCTTGTCGACGTACAACGCCACCTCCTCCCTCATGGCTCTCAAAGTCCTCTCCTGCTTCTGCTCCTCGGTCAGAGGGACGCTGTTCTTGTCGTCGTCGGCGCCCGCGAAGACGGCCACGAACGTGTTCCTGAGCATGTCGGACTCCGGAGGGAAACCGTGGCCACATAGGGAGCGCGGGCTAAGATGGTATTCACAATTGCTGTATTCACAACTTCATATGGTTGGGTCCTTCGCCAGGCTGATTTTTTGAATATTTCTTGTTTTGCGCCCCAAATCCCCCTGTAGGGGGACAGGCCCCAGGCCCGACCTATCCCTAATGCTTTTGGCCCTCATCACTTAGGACTCCTCCCAGAGGGCCAGGTGTTCTTTTTGTTGAGGGGGGGGGGGTGGGGCTCCCTGGGCGCGACTCCGCGAGCGCGCCCTGCGTAGTAGCCCCCCAGTGGGGCTTAATTCTCCTTACCCTTTCCGACGGAGACCTCCCAGCAGTTGCCTCCCAACCCCGGGTGCCCCCGTGCCGACCTGGTCGGCGGCCCGCTCTCCCGCGCGCGCGCGCCTCCGTCGGCCTCGCGGCCCGCCCCCGCCCCCCCCGAGCGCGGTCTCGCCCGCCCCCGCGCCGCGCGGAGGAGGGCCCGATGCCAGCTTCGAGTCGGGCCTGTCCCCCTTGCAGGAGGGCTGTGCAAAAATTGTGCCCCCGAAAAAGTACGGGGACGACGATTCCTGGAATATTTTGGGGCATTTCGGGGGCATGTTTTGAATCTTTTCTGTTCTTCGTCCCAGAGGCCGCCTGTGGGAGGACGCGCCCGGCCTAACTCCAGGTACCCGCGCGACCAGCCCAAGGGCTCGTGGAGCCATCCGGGAAGCTGTGCCCTCCCAGCCCGCACGCGTGTCCTCGCGGTTTTCCCGTTTCTTGTTGCGCCCTGCCTGCCCCATAAAGATATTTGTTCGCGCGCATAATCGGGAGCCTTGAGACGGGGGTCAATGCAAACGGGGGTCAGCCAGAGCGCCCGATCTTGCAGGATCCTGCAGGGCCATGGTCGCATTGACCTGGGTTTGGGCGCAGGATCCTGCAGGATTTTGCAGGATCCTTCGCATTGACCCGGGTTTGGGTGCAGGATCTTGCAGGATCTGGCAAGATTTTGCAAGGCTTGACTGACCCGGGTTTGGATTGACCGGGGTCGGGAGATCCCCGAGCGCATCGACAGACAAGTCGAGATCTCAACATGCCAGGGGCGAATAGAGATGCCCACGCGCCAGCCAATGAGCTTCCTTACTGACCCAAGTTTTTACCGTGCCTGGGTTGTCGGTTAGAGGCCTCTCTGATGCCTGTTACGGTCTTTGGGGATACCTCTTGAAGGCCTCTTGGGGAGTCTCCTGGAGACCTATTCGGGGGCCTCCCGGAGCCTTCTTGAAGGCCTCTGGAGGCCCCTTTGGGGTCCCTTTGGGCCTCTCGGGCTCTTCTGCGGTCGTGTCGGGGGCATTGC
Source organism: Prorocentrum cordatum (assembly GCA_963575745.1). Classification (NCBI taxonomy): domain Eukaryota; class Dinophyceae; order Prorocentrales; family Prorocentraceae; genus Prorocentrum; species Prorocentrum cordatum. Next base: position 65,605 of record CAUYUJ010014198.1, read on the forward strand.
GGCCAATCTTTGTCGGACAGTCTTCGAAGGCTCCTTCGCTGTCCCCCTCTTAGCCCGCTCTTGGGGACCTTTTTGGGGGCCTTCTGACTGGCCCGTCTTGGGGATCTTCGGGCCATCTTGGAGCCCCCTTGGGCCGTCTTGGGAGCCTTGTTGATTGTCTTAGGGCGATCTTTGGAGCTTATTTGGCCGTCCTGGGCGTTCGGAAGCCTGAAAAGGCGAGAACGCTACTATGAGGTACAATCAATATTATGAAAGAGCGCCAGAGTGAGAATTCACCTGGGAAGACACAAAGGGGGGGGTGCTCCAGAGACCCCCCCCCCCCCCCTCACCCCCTTAAGGGGGGGGGGGGGGGGGGGTCGAGGAACCCCCCCCCCCCTTCCCCCCCTTTAAGGGGGGGGGGGGTCGAACCCTTCCCCCCCCCATTTGAAAGGGGGGGGGGGGGGGGTTCGGAAACCCCCCCCCCCCCCCCCCCTTGAAGGGGGGGTGGGGGGTCCGACCCCCTTCCCCCCCTTCCCCCCTTTCCGCAGGGGTCCGGTGCGAGGCGAGCGAGGTTTAGGGTTTAGGGTTAGGGTTAGGGGTTAGGGCTTAGGGTTTAGGGTTTAGGGTTTAGGGCTTCTCTTAGCGCAGCGGCCGACAGTCCAGGCAATGCTGCCCCCCCTTCGGCAAGCTTGATTGGGGGGGCGTTTAGCCGACCCGAGCAAGCTTGGCGAAGGTGGCAGGAGGTGCAACATCTTCCCACCCCCGGCCGCATGGCCGGCAACCTCCCAAACTAAAGCCTTTTAGGGTTTAGGGCCGTTGGCCCCTAAATTCCCACATGCGTTCCAAGCGCTCCCAGGCGCTCCCAGGCGCTCCCAGGCGCTCCCAAGCGCTCCCAGGCGCTCTTAGTCAAGCGCTCCCATGCGCTCCCCGGCGCTGCCAAGTGCTCCCGGCGCGTTCCGAAGCGCTCCCTGGCAATCTCAAGGCGCTCCCAGGCGCTCCCAGGCGCTCCCAGGCGCTCCCGGCGCATTCCCAAGCGCTCCCGGGCGCTCCCAGACGCATCCAACGCTCCTTGGCGCTCCCAAGCGCTCCCAAGCGCTCCCGGCACGCTCCCAGGCGCTCCCGGGCGCTCCCAGGCGCTCCCAGGCGCTCCCAGGCGCTCCCAGGCGCCCCCAGGCGCGCAGCGGTTTGCCGGCCAACGAGGTGTCGTACCTTGGGGCCCATGTTACGCTGGCGACGCCAGAACCGCGCTTGCGCGCTCTTTTTCGATGCCCAGGCGCGCTGGCGAGCGCATATGGCGATTGAAGTAAACTTACCCAGGGCCTCAATCTCAGAAACGATCATGGTGGGCCACGACAAAGGGGACCAGCTCGCCGGACGCTCCGCGGCTCGCGCGCGCGCGAGGTTCCCGCGCTGACGCCACGTCGTCCCAGAGTCTCCGGAGTTCGTTCGCGCGTTGGGGGACGCCCGACCGGGCGACCTTTTCCGATTCTCGCAGGAGCGATTCTGCGCGGTGGCGCACGCGCAGCGCTTTGTCTCGGATGGTGGGAGGGGGAGCTCGAGGGGGCGGGCCTGGCGCCCCCTCGATGCGACGCACCAGGCAGCGCGTCGCGTGCGTCAGCCGGCCGGCCGGCCGGCAAGGTTGACGCAACGCTAGCCCCAGGCAAATGGAAGAGCACGAAATGGCCTACAGTTGGCTCCAGGCATTCAAAACGTGGCCCGGGAATGGTGTTTTGGGAAATCCAAGAGCACGAAGTGGCCTATAGTTGGCTCCGGGCATCCAAAATGTGGCCCGGGAATGGTGTTCTGGGAAGTCGAAGAGCACGAAGTGGCCTACAGTTGGCTCCGGGCATCCAAAATGTGGCCCGGGAATGGAGTTCTGGGAAATCCAAGAGCACGAAGTGGCCTACAGTTGGCTCCGGGCATCCAAAATGTGGCCCGGGAATGGAGTTCTGGGAAATCCAAGAGCACGAAGTGGCCTACAGTTGGCTCCGGGCATCCAAAATGTGGCCCGGGAATGGAGTTCTGGGCAGGCGCTCCCAGGCGTCCCCGGCAGTCAGAAGAAAAGGTCTTTGGGTTTAGGGTGTTATATTCGTTGAGGATCAGGGGAGGTTTATCATTGAAGCGCGAATCCCCAAAAGAAGGGGAGGGCAGCAGCAAAAGCTGCCAAGGCGAACCACTCGGGCTACATGCTCAAGCATCTCAGAGATGCCCTGTCTCTCGTAGACGGCGACGGTGATGCGCGGTGGGGTGGGCAGAAGCACACGAGGTGCTTGGGAATTTAGGGTTTAGGGTTTAGGGTTTAGGGTTTAGGGTTTAGGGTTTAGGGTTTTAGGGTTTAGGGTTTAGGGTTTAGGGTTTAGGGTTTAGGGTTTAGGGTTTAGGGTTTAGGGTTTAGGGTTTAGGGTTTAGGGTTTAGGGCCTGCATTGGCGCATGCGCGCGCTGGCTGCGATCCCCCCCACATCAAGGTTGTTGGGGGGGATCGCTGCCCAAGCCGCGCGCGCTTTGAACTTGCACTCCCGCCCCAGACCACCCACAGTAAAGCCCTTTAGGGTTTAGGGTTTCTCCCCCCAACCCCCTTATCAAGGGGGGCTTTCGTGTTGTGTGCGAATGCGAATATTCCGCGGGGAGCACGACGACGCGGTTTTGGCATTGCGTTCTTGGTACGCGCGCAAAGCGCTTTGCGCAGGCGCAAGAGCCAGCGTCGTCGCATGGCCAACAATCTTTGCCGTGGGTTTAGCTGCATTCGGCTGGCTCCCAGTTGGCGCATGGCTTTGCCGAAGGACGGATTCTTCTCCTGCGGGTGTTCATTGCAATCAGAAGGCACAGGAGAGGCCTCAAGGCCAGGCGTCGCCGCATGAGGTTTTGAGTTACGGCGTTGGCCTGTCGCAGACGCAGCATTGCCCCTGGTTCCAGCTGGCCTCCTGCATTGGCTTTTGCCGTTGGCCTGGCTGCCCTTGCAGCCGCCGTCGTAGACGGCTGCCGCTGGCGCAGCACATCCACATGGGTCCGCATTTGCCTTCGGCGTTGGAAAGCAGCACTGCGAGGGCGCTGGCGCGGCAATCCCATGGGCTCCCGATGGCCTCGAGCGAGTAGCCGGCCCCCGTGGGCCTCAGCCGCGCCGTCGGGCTCCTCGCTGACGGCGACGCGCGCGGCAGTTGTATTCGCCCGCGGCTTTGGGTTTTGCTTTGAGGTCGCCCCCGCTGAAGCGATTGCAATCATCGACGCAGACGCTGTCGACGCGAGCTTCGGAAGGCGGGAGGAGAAGCGCGAGGGGGTGGGTCTGGCACCCCCTCGCTACGATGCGCGCGCATGGCTGCGGCAGCACGTCCATGGCAGACCCCTTGGAATGCCTTGGGGGAGCTCTCTGGGAGCGCTGGGGGAGCGCCTCGACCTTTCCCCAGGATGGAAGCACGTGGGAGCGTCTGGGAGCGCGACAGGACACGCAGAGTGCACCGCGAGCGCGAGCCGTGAATTGCCCGTTGGGCTTGACCGTTGGCGTCGCCCCCGCTGAAGCGATTGCATTGTCGACGCAGCCGCCTTCGGCGCGAATTTGCATGGCTGGAAGGGGGAGCGCGAGGGGGTGGGTCTGGCACCCCCTCGCCACGATGCGCGTGCATGGCTGCTGCAGCACCTCCATGGCAGACCTCTTGGAATGCCTTGGGAGAGCTCTCTGGGAGCGCTGAGAGAGCGCCTCGAGGTTTCCCAGGATGGAAGCACGCGGGAGCGTCTGGGAGCGTGACAGGACACGCAGAGTGCACCGCGAGTGCGGGCCGTGGGTTGTCCATTGGGCAGGACCGTTGGCGTCGCCCCCGCTGAAGCGATTGCATTGTCGACGCAGCCGCCTTCGGCGCGAATGTCGCATGGCTGGAGAGGGAGCGCGAGGGGGTGGGTCTGGCACCCCCTCGCTACGATGCGCGCGCACGGCTGCGGCAGCACCTGCATTGCGGGGGAGCGCCGGGAAGCGCCGCCAGGGAGCGCTGCCGAGTGCTTGCGAATGCATGAAAACGCTTGGGAGCGCCATGGGACCGCTTGGACTTCTGAAACGCGCTTGGGAACGCCGGGGAGCGCTTGGGACCACCTGAGGGAGCTTGGGAGCGCATGGGAACGCCTGGGAGCGCTTGGGAGCGTGCTGGGAGCGTGCCGGGAGCGCCTGGGAGCGCGCCGGAGCGCCTGGGAGTGCTTCGGAGCGCCCCGGAGCGCTCGGAGGCGCCAGGAGCGCTTGGGAGCGCGCAGGGAGCGCCTGAGCAGGCTGGGAGCGCCTGGGAGCGTGCAGGGAGCGCTTGGGAGTACCTGGGAGCGCTTGGGAGCGCCAGGGAGCGCCAGGGAGCGCCTGGGAGCGTGCCGGGAGCGCCTGAGAGCGCGTGGGAGCGCCATGCGCCTGGGAGCGCTTGGGAGCGCTGGGGAGCGCCTGGGAACGCTTGGGAGCGCCTGGGAGCGCCTGGGAGCGCCTGGGAGCGCTTGGGAGCGCCTGGGACGTGCGCCAGCCGAAAGGACGCCGCAGGCTGTATTTTCATATGGTTTGCGGCCCCACGGACGGCCGAAAGGGCGCCGCATGCTGTATTTTCATAGGTTTGGAGCCCCAGGGGATGGCACCGATCGTGGCGAACCCTTTGGCTGGGGCCTTGGGTTAAGGGTTCTTTCTATTCTCGAAAGCACACCCACGGGGATGCATACCCGCGGGATGCGAATCCTCCTCAGCGGCTATCGCCGCTTCGTCGGTGCGGCGTGCGCGCATGGGCGGACTCGCTGATCGCTCGGCCAGGCGCCACGGGCTTCTGACGATGCACCGCCCGTGGCTTGCAGTTTAGGGTTTAGGGTTTAGGGCTTCTCTTAGCGCAGCGGCCGACAGTCCAGGCAATGCTGCCCCCCCTTCGGCAAGCTTGATTGGGGGGGCGGTTAGCCGACCCGAGCAAGCTTGGCGAAGGGGGCAGGAGGTGCAACATCTTCCCACCCCCGGCCGCATGGCCGGCAACCTCCCAAACTAAAGCCTTTTAGGGTTTAGGGCCGTTGGCCCCTAAATTCCCAAATGCGTTCCAAGCGCTCCCAGGCGCTCCCTGGCGCTCCCAGGCGCTCCCAGGCGCTCTCAGTCAAGCGCTCCCATGCGCTCCCCGGCGCTGCCAGGCGCTCCCGGCGCGTTCCGAAGCGCTCCCTGGCAATCCCAAGGCGCTCCCACGCGCTCCCAGGCGCTCCCAGGCTCCCCCGGCGTTCCCGGCGCGTTCCCAAGCGCTCCCGGGCGCTCCCAGACGCATCCAAGCGCTCCCAAGCGCTCCCAGGCGCTCCCGGCACGTTCCCAAGCGCTCCCGGGCGCTCCCAGGCGCTCCCAGGCGCTCCCAAGCGCTCCCACGCGCCCCCAGGCGCTCCCAGGCGCCCCCAAGCGTTCCCAGGCGCTCCCAGGCGCTCCCACGCGCTCCCAGGAGCTCCCAGGCGCTCCCAGGCGCTCCCAGGCGCTCCCAGGCGCTCCCAGGCGCCCCCAGGCGCCCCCGGGCGCTTCGAAGAAAAGGTCTTTGGGTTTAGGGTGTTATATTCGTTGAGGATCAGGGGAGGTTTATCATTGAAGCGCGAATCCCCAAAAGAGGGGGAGGGCAGCAGCAAAAGCTGCCAAGGCGAACCACTCGGGCTACATGCTCAAGCATCTCAGAGATGCCCTGTCTCTCGTAGACGGCGACGGTGATGCGCGGTGGGGTGGGCAGAAGCACAACGAGGTGCTTGGGAATTTAGGGTTTAGGGTTTAGGGCTTCTCTTCGCGCAGCGGCCGACAGTCCAGGCAATGCCGCCCCCCCTTCGGCAAGCTTGATTGGGGGGGCGGTTAGCCGACCCGAGCAAGCTTGGCGAAGGGAGCAGGAGTTGCAACATCTTCCCACCCGGCCGCATGGCCGGCGACCTCCCAAACTAAAGCCTTTTAGGGTTTAGGGCCGCTGGCCCCTAAATTCCCAAATGGCTCCAAGCGCTCCCAGGCGCTCGCAGGCGCTTCCAGGCGCTCCCATGCGCTCGCAAGCGCCCCCAGGCGCTCCCAGGCGCCTCCAGGCGCTCCCAGGCGCTCTCAGGCGCTCCCAGGCGCGCCCAAGCGCTCCCGGCACGACCCCAGGCGCTCCCAGGCGCTCGCAGGTGCTCCCAGGCGCTCTCTGGCGCTCCCAGGCGCTCCCCGGCGCTCCCAGGCGCTTCCTGGCGCTCCCAGGCGCTTCCTGCGCTCCCAGGCGCTCCCAAGCGTTCCCAGGCGCACCCAGGCGCTCCCAGGCGCTCCTCCCAGGCGCTCCCTCCCAGGCGCTCCCCGGCGCTTCCCAAGCGCTCCCAGGCGCTCCCAGGCGCTCCCAGGCGCTCCCAAGCGCTCCCAAGCGCTTCCAGGCGCTCCCAAGTGCGCCCAGAAGCGCTTAGAGCGCCCCACACGTGTTTTTACGTGTCGGAGACATGTAGAGCACCATCCGAGGACGAAAGTCGCCGGGTTTAGGGTGTTGTATTCTTCGAGGATCAAGCATGGTTTATCTTTGCATCGTAGATCCCCAAGCGTGGGGTTAGGTAGCCCTAGGCTACCAGGACGACCCAGTCGGGCAACCAGCTGAAGCATCTCAGAGAAGCCCTGTCTCTCGTAGACGGCGACGGTGATGCGCGGTGGGTGGGCAGATGCACAACGAGGTGCTTGGGAATTTAGGGTTTAGGGTTAGGGTTAGGGTTCGGGTTTAGGGTTTAGGGTTAGGGTTAGGGTTTAGTGTTAGGGGTATGGTTTGTGTTGAGGGTTAAGGTTTAGGGTTAGGGTGAGGGTTTCGGGTTAGGGTTCGGGTTCGGGTTTAGGGTTAAGGTTTAGGGTTCAGGGTTTAGGGTTAGGGTTAAGGTTTAGGGTTAGGTCATAGGGTTTAGGGTTACGGTTAAGGTTTAGGGTTAGGGTTAGGGCTAGAGTTTAGGGTTAGGGTTAGGGTTAAGGATTAGGGTGTAGGGGTTAGGGTTAGGGTTAGGGTTAGGGTTTAGGGTCAGGGTTTAGGGTGTAGGGTTTTGGGGGTTAGGGTTTAGGGTTAGGGTTAGGGTTTAGGGTTAGGGTTTAGAGTTTAGGGCTAGGGTTTAGGGTTTAGGGTCAGGGTTGGGGTTGAGGTTAGGGTTTAGGGTTAGGGTTAGGGTTTAGGGTTTAGGGTGAGGGGTAGGGTTGGGGTTAGGGTGTAGGGATAGGGTTGAGGGTTAGGGTTAAGGGTTCAGGTTTAGAGCTTAGGTTAGTGTTAGGCTTAGTGTTAGGGTTTGGGGTCAGGGTTAGGTCTACGGTTAGGGTTTAGGCTTCGGGTTAGGGATTAAGGATTAGGGTTCAGGGTTTGGGTTAGAGGTTAGGGGTTCGGGGGGGTCGGGGCGGGAGTGGTAGGGATGGGGTTCCGGAGCCGGGGCGCGAGCCGGGGAAAGGGGGGGGGGGGGGGGGGGGCCGACGACGGTTCGGGAGAGGGGGGGGGGGGGGTTCGCCGACGACGGCTCGGGCAAGGGGGGGGGGGGGGGTGGGGGGTCGCCGACGACGGCTCGGGGCAGGGGGGGGGGGGGGGGGGGGTTTCGCCGACCACGGCTCGGGCAAGGGGGGGGGGGGGTTCCGAACCCCCCCCCCCCTTTGGGTGATCCAGCGGCGCGCCCTCCAATATTATATATGTATGTAGATGTGTGCAATATATGTGGAGCACTCTAGGTGGTGCAATATCTGTGGTGCAGTCTATATTGTGCAAGATAGGGTATGCACTAAATGTGGTGCAACCTATGTGAAGCAACCCGTGTGGTGCAATACATGTTGTTCAATCCATGATGTGCACTATATGGTGTGCAATCTATGTGGTGCAAAACATGCTGTACAATCCATGCTTTGTCATGGCTTCGACTCTCACCCAGCAGTGGTGAGCCAGCACACCAGGAGACAGCAGTTGCAACGCAGGTTTCTGTTTCGGCACACCTCTCACACGTTTCATGGCCCCACGGGGAGCTGCACCGAAGGCCGCAGCGGCAGCGTCCGCATGGAGCGACCGTGCCCATTTCGGCACGCCCCGTGGCCACATAGGGAGTTCCATCGAGGGCCCCAGTGGGATGGTCCGCACGGCGCCACCGCACTCGTTTCGGCACACCCGTCACGCGTTTCGTGGCCCCAATGGCAGGGGCCGCGTGGAGCCATCGCACCCATGTCGGCACACTGATACACGTTTTGTGGCCCCCCTCTTTCGTTCCATCTGCCTCGCGATAATTGCAGCTGCACGTGGTTGGGTCCATCGTTGGGATATTTTCCAGTCGGAGCGTTTCTGGTGTCTCAAACTGAAGTTGTGTTGCCGCTGCACTGTTGGCATCATTTTAGGATCGGCGCTTTGCTCCGGTCGTCCAGAATGGCGCTCTCGCCCCAGCGCGAGCCATTGTTCTGGATCTGGGTCATGTCTCATCGCTGCCGCCCCTTTCTTTACCCTCCTCCGCCTTCCCTTGGTCCTCCCGCTTGGGAGTTCCAGGTCCGCTACGACACGCGTCCGCGGATAGAGAAACAATCAGCGCAATGGGAAAGGATGGGTGGGCGGGGTAAGCTGTCATATTTCATGCGAGCTCACCTAGCTTGTCTCCCTATCCTCTCCCCTTTGCCCCCAACAGAGCGTGACTTGTACCCGCATCCACCTCTCGAGACCAGAACCCATCGCTCGTCACCCAGCGGATGCAGTTGGTCGCCCTCTCTTCTTAAAAGAGTGGCAGCGCCAGTCTTCGGATGTACCCGCCGTCAGCTTCAGGATTCAGAAGGAGAGACCGGGAGGAGGAGGAGGAGGAGGAGGAGGAGGAGAAGGAGGAGGAGGAGGAGGAGGAGGAGGAGGAGAAGGAAGAGGAGGAGGAGGAGGAGGAGGAGGAGGAGGAGGCGGAGGAGGAGGAGGAGGAGGAGGAGGAGGAGGAGGAGCTGGAGGAGGAGGAGCTGGAGGAGGAGGAGAAGAGGAGGAGGACCAGATGGGGATCTCCCAAGATGCACCAGCTATGCTGCGATACACCTTTCCGTCCCAAGTCCCACGTCCCTATATGTTTTCCCCTTTTGATGGACCAGCGCAATTCGGCTTGTTTTGGCGAGGACCCCACTTTGAAAAGGAACATTCTTGTATCCTTCTGGCGCGTATGCAGAAACGCGTCTAACAATGTTCATGCAGTTCAGCAAGGTTTCAAGCGGTACCCCACGTTCGAAAAGGACCGCCCCCATCCGTGTGAACAGTTGCGCAGATTTGCACGTATTCAAGGAGGTCTGAATCGACCTGTGTTCAATATCCAACTGTCTGCGACACGTCCTGCCACCGTGCCATCGCAGCATTCTGGGTGGCGACTGTTCGAGGGGGCACGGCAGGCCGTCACGTGTGACGCCACGTGCCACCACCACCCCAGAAGGCTTGGGGGAGCTGTGATGAAAATCATGATGATGCTGATGAGGATGATGCTGATGATGATGACGACGATGATGATGCTGATGATGCTGATGATGCTGTTGATGACGATGATGCTGCTGCTGATGATGCTGATAAGAAGGATGATGGTGAGGATGATGCTGATGATGCTGCTGCTGATGATGACGATGATACTGATGATGATGATGATGCTGATGCTGCTGATGATGATGATCCTGATGCTGATGCTGATGATGCTGATGATAATGCTGATGACGCTGATGCTGATACTGATGATGCTGTTGATGTTGCTGACGGTGATGATGCTGATGATGATTCTGATTCTGATGAGGACGATGATGCGGATGATGATGATGATGCTAATGATGATGATGATGCTGATGATGATGATGATGCTGATGATGATGATGATGATGATGATGATGATGATGATGATGATGATGATGATGATGCGGCTGCTGGTGACGATGTTGATGATGCTGATGCTGCGGCTGCTGCTGCTGATGATGCTGCTGTTGATGATGAGGATGCTGATGCTGCTGCTTTTGATGATGATGCTGATGGTGATGATGATGGTGATGATGCTGATGATAATGATGATGGCGATGCTGCTGCCGCTGATGATAATGCTGATGCTGCTGCTGATGCTGATGATGCTGCTGGTGAGGATGATGATACTGATGATGGTGATGATACTGTTGCGGATGCTGATTCTGCTCATGTTGCTGATGATGCGGATGTTGCTGATGATGATGGTGCTGCTGCTGCTGATGATGATGATGATGATGCTGATTCCGATTATGATTATGATGGTGCTGATGAAGATGCTGATGATGATGACGATGCGGATGCTGACTACCATGATGATGGTGCTGATGATGATGAGGCTGATGCTGATTCTGCTGATGACGATGGTGATGCGTATCCTGATGCTGATGATGCTGATGATGATGAGGATGCGGATGAGGACGAGGATGATGATGATGCCGATCATGGTGTTAATGATGACGATGACGATGCTGTTGATGCTGATGCTGATGCTGATGATGCTGATGCTGATGCTGATTCAGCTGATGGTGCTGATGATGCTGATGATGATGCTGCTGGTGATGGTGATGGTGATGGTGATGGTGATGATGATGATGATGATGATGATGATGATGATGATGATGATGATGATGATGATGATGATGATGATGATGATGCGGAGGTTCTGGTGGTGTTGATGATGCTGATGATGTTGTTGCTGTTTCTTCTGACGATGATGATGCTGCAGCTGATGATGACGATGATGCTGCTGCTGATGATGACGATGCTGATGATGATGCTGATGATGCTGCTGCTGCTGCTGCTGATGATGTTGTTCATGCCGCCGCTGATGATGCTGATGCTGCTGATGTTGTTGATGCTGATGATGCGGCTGCTGCTGATGATGCTGCCGCTGCTGCTGCTGCTGATGATGATGATGATGATGATGATGATGATGATGATGATGATGATGACGACAATGATGATGCTGCTGCTGATGGTGATGATGATGGTGGTGATGATGCTGATGAAGATGATGCTGCTGCTGCTGATAATGCTGATTCTGAGTATGGTGGTGGTGGTGGAGGTGGTGACGCGGGGGAGGAGGATGACGAGGAGGAGGAGGAGGAGGAGGAGGAGGAGGAGGAGGAAGAGGAGAAGGAGCTTGTGCCGTTGTCTCGTGACTGTCTTGGCCTCCTGTGAGGCAGTCGTGCTGCCCCCTGAGAACCCTCTTGGGCCGTGTGTTGGGGCCCTCGTAGGCTGTCGTGTGGTTCTTTTTGGCAGCCTTGGGGGGGCACTTGGCCGCATGGTGGGTGCCTGGGGGCCGTCGTGGGGCCGTATTGGTGTCGTTTTGGGCAGTCGAATTGGCATTCTACGGCTCTCTTGGGTCCCACTGGAGGCCATCTTGGGCCGTCGCGCGGCTGCCCTGGATGCTTCTTGGGCCCTCGTGGGGTCCTCTTGAGCAATCTTTGGGCCCTCGTGGCGGCCTCTTGGGCCGTCTTAGCGCCATCGTGGAGGCTCATTTGGCCGTCTGGAGCTGACGGAGGCCTGACAGGGAGAGAACGCGACAATCTTTCAATCGCCAAGGGGCGTTATTGCTCTGGACTTCTTCGGGCTCTGTTGGAGGTCCTCTTGGGGCCCTTTTGGGCCCTCTTGGAGGCATGTTGGGACATCTTGAGGCAATACTTATCCGACCGCCTTGGGACTGCCGGCTCCCGCGAGCGACTCGCTGCCTACTTCCACCAAGACGGTGGTGCAGCTCGAGTTAGAGCGTGGGAGCGCGCCGTGAAGGCTTGGGCCGGAAGCTGAAGGCATTCTGGCTGCATTTGGTGATTATTTCCTATACGTTTCACCCCTGCTCACGCACCGTCTGGTGCAAGGCGTACTTGATTTGACTTGGGACTGGTTTGGCCCGTCTTCGAGGCATCTTGGGCCATCTCGGCTGGCTTGGTTGTGCCTGCCTGTGCCGTCCTGGAAGCGCTCGGGACGTGGACGCATCGCGGCCTCGGGCCTGCGACCCTGTCGCAGTTGTCAAGGGGGTGGTGGCATCGGGGAGGGGGGCGATGCATGCAGCACAGCGCGACGAGGGGTGGGGTGGGGCCCGCGGTACAAATTCAAGTGCTTCGCCTTGCCGTTTTGCTGGCTGTTTCAATGGAGGTGCAGTTGTTCAGTGCCCACATGCAAAGTATAACCATCTTCGCACCCTGAGGAGCGCTCGCAGGCTCACTGGTTGCCTGTGCTTTTGCTTGCCGTTTAAGAACAGAAGATTACAGACCCTGCCAGACAGCACTTGGCATTCTAGGACGCCCCAACGCGCCTGGAGGGCACGCTGGTGGACTTGCAGCTGCTGCAGGTGTATGGGACGAAGGTGTGCGGCGCCAAAGCGAGAGCCCCATTTAAAACGGAGACGCCTTGCTTCCTGGACGTTATTGCAGAATACTGAGACGAATGTGCGCCGCGCCAAGGCGGGGGAACCAAACCGAACACTACCTCCCTTACATACTTGAAGCTGGTGCAGACTTTCAGACGAATGTGCGCGGCGCTAGGATGAGAGCCACATTTTGAAAACAGGTCCCCCACTTCATGTTGGAAGCTGCCACGCACTTTTACGACGAGTGTGCGCGGCGATAAGGTGAACGCCACATGTTGAATGCGACGAATGTGCGCGGCGCAAAGGTGAGAGCAGCATTTACATTCACTTGTGATTCGTCTGTTCAATTGCTGAAAACTTTTGAAACGAGTGGGCACGGCTTTCAGGCAAGAGCCACGTTCCGAAAACGACCCCCGCCATCTCTGTCGCTAACCTTATAAACGATTACGCGGGACGCCAAGGCGGCAACCATATGTGGCAGACTACTTGCGCTTCATCATTGAAGCTGTTGCAGCTTTCAGGCTTCTGGATCATAAACGGTGCAGAAGTCCCATGTAAAGCGCCCGGCCCGCATTGTCTTGCGGAACGACAGGGAAACGTTAGTTGTAAGTAAATCGATGGAGGATGAGGAGGAGGGGGAGGAGGGGGAGGAGGAGGAGGAGGAGGAGGAGGAGGAGGAGGAGGAAGAGGAGGAGGAGCAGGAGGTTGGAGGAGGAGGAGGAAGAGGATAACACTGGGCGAGCGCATACCTCATGCCCTAGCGGGCCTTTTTTGTGTACCACAGTCTCTGGTTGCCTTCTTTTTCCAGATGCGCTCACCTAGGTCTACTGTGTTGGCTACAGCGCCTAAGGTGGCTTTTCTTAGCACGTTGCTGCTCGTTGGACAATCATGACGCAATTCAAATAGTTCAGACGATCTGGGTTCGCCTAGCGTAGACAAGGAGGAGATCCTTCCCCGTGGGCCACGCTCCTCTGGGAAGGGGATGCGGGAAACGGCGGAGGAGGAGGAGGATCAGGAGGATCAGGAGGAGGAGAGGAGGAGGAGGAGGAGGAGGAGGAGGAGGAGGAGGAGGAGGAGGAGGAGGAGGAGGAGGAGGAGGAGGAGGAGAGGAGGAGGAGGGAGGAGGAGGAGGAGGAGGAGGAGGAGGAGGAGGAGGAGGAGGAGGAGGAGGAGGGAGGAGGAGGAGGAGGAGGAGGAGGAGGAGGAGGAGTCGCGACCCCATGAAGCGACGCGCGGAGTGCAGGCAAAAGAGAGGCGGCGGCGGCAGGAAAAGCAGAGGAAAGCGCAATCGATCACAAAAACACTCGGGTCCCCAGGGCGCTCAGAGCCCAGCCGAGGCTTCGCGGCCACGCCAAGCGAACCCGAGAGGTGCCCAGGGCCGAGCGCCAGACACCCGAGACGGGGCCAATGAGGCCCCCGTCCCAAGAGAGCCCCAAGGGGGCTCACGAAATAGAGAGCAGGCCTAGCCACTGGACCGCATCGTCCGTGACCAGCAGCCTGCGGGGTGGCACGATGGCCTGGGACACCCTCCCCTTCGGGTGGATGCCCTTCATAAAATTATCCCTCCGCCACTTGCGCTGGGGATTGCCCGTCAGGGCGGCCTCGGGGTCGCACTCCCAGAACAGCTGGGTCCTCGCCGTCCTGGCCGAGAAGGCCCCGCATTGGCTGCACCCCACGAGATCCCCAGACACGTACAGGGTGTGCCCCCTCGCGCTCTCGGGGGGGACCTCTCCCGAGCGCGGGAGAGGGGCCACAGGGGCCGTCGCTCCCGCTCGGGAGGGGGGCGCCCCTTTCGACGCGCGCTTCACACCACGAGAGCTAGCCGCCTGCGCCGCCACCCGAACCACCTCCTGAGGCCTCTCGGGGGCATCAGGTCCCTCGGCAAACGAGACCCTCGAAAAACGACCAGAAGGCCCAGGCGGCAGCGGCGCAGCAGCGGGGGAGGCGGAGGAGGAGGAGGCGAGGTCCGAAAGAGGCCGAGGGCGAGGAGGGGAGGGGACACGGGGGGATGGGGTGCAGGACCTCAAACCGCGTGCCAATCCCTCGGACCCAGGACGGCTTTCCACCTCAGCTGCTGTGGGGGCTCCGAAGGACGAGGAGGGGTCCGTCGAAACGAGGGAAGGGGTCCCTCGAGGCCGAACTCCCCTGAGACAATCCCCATCGCCGTCGTGAGACCGCCGCCGTCGAAGTCCCCGCGTGTCGCCATCTTCCAGGGGGACCCGCTCCAGGCTCGGCGGGGGGCCTTCCTCGGGCCCCGTCCGACGCCGTTTCGACCTGGAGACCTCGGAGGTCTCCTGGTCTCCCAGCTGCCGCTTCCCGAGGGAAGCCTCGGCTGGGGGGGCCCGAAACGCCCTCGCAGGGCAAATCTCGCGTTGAAGCCTCCTGAGGCCTCTGGCGTTTCGCGCGAACCGAGGGCAGCAAGCACATCGCCACCCAACGGTGGCCAGGATGGGAGAGTGAAACTTTCCACTCTGCGCAGGGGCCGCGCCACGCGACTGGCTGCCCCTCTCAGCCGCCTGGGGAGCGCGTCCGTCTCCGCGACGGCTGGTGCGCCGCTGCCGGCGGGCCTGGACCTCCACGCGGTCCGCCAGCAGGATGGCGGAGGACTGAGCCGCGCCGATCCAGCCCGCGGTCTGCCTGACCGCCTTGAGGAGGCGCGCGTGCTCCTCGTAGGCCGCCGACGGGACGCCGTGCAGCCGTGTCCCCTTCTTGGCCGCCACGTCAGCGAAGTCGTTGCCGATCTTGTCTAGGCTGTCGGCGCCCGCCTCGACAAGGGTCTGATGGCCTGCTACCCATGTGATCTTGAGCGAGTCTGAGATGCCTCCATGATCATTGATCGCCCTCCAGATGAGCCGCCAGAGGTCCGCATTGTCACGGCGGACGTGGCAGCAATGAGCCTCTCCGTACGTCAGCGAGTCGACTAAGCCAAGACAGTCCGTCTTGATGTGGAGAGGAAGCCGTCCATGTCGGAGAACCTGAAGCGCGGCGTACAGCTCCCCGCGTTGAGCCGTCTGCATGGGCCCTGGCAAGGGCCCGAACGCCATGCCCTGGAGACGGCGTCCCGTAAGGATGGCCAGTCCCCAACCAGCACGGTTGGCCTCAGGCCAGTAGAGCGGGCACTGCGCAGAGCCGTCCGTGTAGACAGTGCCAGTGATGTCCATCGCCTGACCTCCCATGCAATACCACCATCGTTGTGAATCCACAGGCGGCGGGATGTCGGGCAGCATCGCCCTGGGCATGAGAGCACGAGTGAAAAAGGGATCCGCCACATGCGACCTCTTTGCCATCTCGACCAGCTCATCATCAACCGCACGCAATCGGGCTTCTGAGTGATAGGAGCACTTCCAGAATCGGTGATGCAGATCTCCAGTCTGTCCGCAGCGCTGACAGGATGAGGTGTCGGAGTATCCCATCTTGTGAAGCCGTAGCTGAGACCATTGAGCACCGATGACCGTAGATCGCAACGCACCTCGAGCCTGTGGACTGAGATTCCAGGTGGTGGCGTCCTCGGCGGCGTTCATCATGGCCGCGACGGGTTCGATCCAGTATCCGCGTGGGTCTCGAGGAGGCTCAGGATGTTCTGGAGAGTGAGATGTACGCTTAGCCCAGTCTTCCCATTGTACTGACCTGAAACTGCGCCTTGCCACAGCGCGTATCCAGTTGGGGGCCATATCTTCCAAATCCAGTGTCATCCCATTGCCTGTGTGCCATCTGCAGTATGTCAGCGGTCTCCAACCAAGCCGTCGAATCGCCATCACCACTGCACTGGCTGGACCCGCAACCAGAGACCAGGACGAGGTGGGAGACTGAAGGCGCAAGGACTGCATGCGCCACGCACGTTGTAGGACTGCACGTGGTACTCGTGCGTCAAAGATCAACTGTGCCCACGTGTAGATGGGCTCGACGACGGCCATGACCTCGGGTTGCAGGTGGGGCGCCGCCTCCAGGAATGAAGCTAGCATCGTCGAGGAGCCTGTTGGTGTCTTGCTCCATCCCGTTCTGACCAATCTGGTCATTGTGCGTACCGTAGCAGGAGGTGCCCCGACTACCTGGAGTCCGTAGGTCATGCCAGGGGCAATGCACGGGCGAGCGATGCGTTTCGTCACCTGGGCCAATCCGCGTAGGCGGCGGAAGCGCGGGATCCTGGCCTTCATCTGCCTGATGCGCTTGTGGACCTCGGTGTACATGAGACGAGCTCCCGCGCGACACTCCAGGCCCAGGATACTCAGCTTAGTGACCGCGCAGAAGCCATGCTGGGCCAACCGCGAGGCGACCGACCTGGCGATGGTCTCCGTCGAGCCGAGGATCTTGGCCTTGTCCTGAGCGATGGGCAGCTGCAAGGCGGTGAGGACGACGGCGAGGCGGGAGATGGCCGCGACCGAGTGGGCCACGATCTCATCCCGCGGCATCGCGATCTGCAGCGTGATATCGTCGGCGTAAATGTCGAGGGTGTGCGGGATGGCCGCGAGAGAGGTCTGGTAGATCTCAAAGGGAAGCATCATCACCAGCTGGAGCAGGAACATTGCGACCGAGCAGCCTGGGAGAACGCCTTGCATGGCGCGAGCAGCGAAAGAGAAGGTGGCGCCCCACCTGATGCGCCTCGGGGCCGCATACATGGAAAGAACTGCCCGTAGAAGTCCTCGTGGGAACCCAAATCGCTGGGCCGCCTCGACCACCTTGTTCCAGTCGACTCTGTCGAAGCACTTGCTGATGTCAACCATGGCAGTGATGACCTCGTCCCCGCGGGTGTGGTCCGCGGCCTCAGCATAGACCATGGTCCTGGCGCCGACGTCAATGGTGGAGCGCCCCGCTCCCAGTGCGAAGAAAGGCCTCGTGTTGTCAGCTGCCCAGCGTCGAACGTGGCCTATGCGGATCTTGGTGTAGACCCTGTATAGGGACGAGAGAAGCATGATAGGGCGAAAGCCGCCTGAGGTCTTGGCCAGCAACATGACGTGAATCATCAGAGTCGGGGTGGGCCACCTGCCCCAACGCTCAGCCGCCCATAGGAGGTACACCATCATAGCGAGGGCCTCGTCGCTGAGGAGCGAGTAGGCCCGTGGTGGCATCATATCCGCTGCCAGTCCTGTGCGCCAGCTGAAGGACATGGATGCCCTGCGGACCTCCGCCACAGTCGGAACTGGCAGGGACTCCGTCGGCAGCTGGCTGATGGCCTTCGACAACGTGTCGGTGGCATCCATGAGGTGGGCCACGGCCTGGGAGTCGAACTGCTCGCTCTCGAGGAGGTGAGTAGTGAGGGCAGCGTCGCCAAAGACTAGCTCCTTGGTCGCTGGCGAGGTGACGGGCGTGGCGTTCCAGATCTCACTCCAGTACCGCATCTGGCTGTCAGCGACAGCCTGCGGCAACGAAGTGCGAATGCCGAACGCGTCCACCTCGTTGTGGGCCCAGCCCTTCAGCTTGGTCATGCCGAAGAGCGGCGCCGCGCCAGTTACCAGGGAGTCCTGGGCCCACCTGTGGAAGCTGCGGACGCGCGCGTTGCCTGCGTCGCGCTCCATGCGGTGCACGGTCTCGGCCACCACCATCTGGAAGCCGCGAAGGACGACGATGCACCAGGACTTGGAGAGCTGAACGGCGTAGTGCACCACGGGCCATGTCCAGTCGAAGAGCAAATGTCCAGCAGGCGTGTGAAGGTCCTGTCGATGACCTGGACGTGTAACTCGGACAAGGCGTTGCCACCGCCTGTCATCATGGACACCTTTCTCCAAAACGTGGATGAGATCCGCGATGGCGACCTCTAGGTTCCGCAAGTAGCGCGCCTCGGCTCCCGCGGCGGGCTGGCCCTGCCTCGGAGGGCCACCGATGGGTCGCCACACGTACCGCGGAGGGGCGCCTCGCCCCGCATGGGCCTCAGGCTCCTGGATGTTGTAGATGTGCGAGAGGTCCGACTCGACGAAGCTCATGAAGTTGGAGTAGAGGTCGTCCAGGCGCTGCCTTGCACAGTCTGCATCGGTAGGGATTCCGCGTGCGGCGTCATGGCGGACGGCATCAAGATACGGCTGAGGCGGCGGCGCACCCACCAGGGGGGAAGCGCCTGAGTACCGCGGCGCCTGGCGCGGGAAAGCTCGCGGAGCAGCCAGATGGAGCTGACACTGAGCACGCGGCGTGGCCTCCAGCTCGAAGCGCACAGGGTAGTGTGGGCGGGCTGTCCATCGGTCCAGCACGCGCGGCTTGCCACAAGCCCGAACGAAGCCAGGGGTGGTGAGCCAGTAGTCGATGACTCGGTAGGTGCCAGATACCGCCGACCTACATGTACCCTGGCTGGGGGCCACGATCGCCGCCGGCATGACCTGAAGGAGACCGAGCGCTTCAAAGTCCTGAGGCGTGGTGTTCCAGTCCCCTGCGAAGACGAAGGGAGCAGCGTAGTAGCGCATGGCCTCCGAGATGCGCATGAGCTTCTGGTAATTGACCGAGAGGTAGTCGGCGCCTGCAACTGACTCCATGTAGGCAGAGCCAACGATGAAGCCACCTCGGAGGCCCGCACGTATGTGAACCGCCACGGCCCACGAGCGCAAGATCTCAAAACTGCCAGGGGACGTGCTCCCCAATCCACTCAGCAGAGTGGCCTGCACGTGCGACCTGACGAATAGCCCCACTCCTGCACTCGGGAGCCCGCTCTCCAAGCGACGGCACGGGCTGATGAAAGGCTGCCATCCGTGACGATGAGCCCATGTACGCGCTCTGTCCAGTGCCTCTCGATCCAGTCGAAGTTCCTGAGCCGCAACGACGAGCGCGTCCTGGGCGCCCTCTAGGAGGAAGGACTGGAGAGAGGCCCAGCAGGAGCCATTGAAAGTGACGATGCCGCATGTGCGACGAGCCGCGCAGCGCCTGCCGCGTCTATGCAGTCCCTGCATACTCCCACTGGGCGGCTGGGCTCCCTTCGGCGACGGCCTGCTGAGGCGGTGCTGCTGGTGGTGCTGCTGGTGCAGTGGAGGGGGCGCTGGCGCCAGCGGGTTGCCCACCCGCGGCGCGAAAGGCGGCTGCCCGCTCCCCGCCTCCTCCTGGTAGCGCCTCGCCCAGCGCGCGAACGTGGTTGACCAGCTGGTCCAAAATGGCCCCGCCAACAGCGTTGCGGTCCTGGCCCTGAAGGATCGAGGTGTGGGCCCCCTGGAGCAGCTGTTGCAACGCGGCCACCGAAGTGGCGGCATCCGCTGGGAGGGGCGCAGCGGCATTGGCCAGCCTGGCCTGCGCGACCTCCGACTCGGACTCCACCAGCTGTCGCTTGATGCCGTCAAGCTTGGCCTGAGCGGCCGCCAGGTCGGCGGTGAGGTTGTCCACCTCCTCCTGAGCCTTGATCCTCTCTGCCTCCCGAGTGGCTTGCCTGTCGAGGGCCGACCTAAGCACATCCTCGGGGGGCATGGTGGCCCGCTCTGCAGCTTCGGCAGCGGCGAGCTCTTCGCGGGCTGCAGCGACCAGCGGGTGCTTGTCGTCGTGGATGCCCCGCAATGCCTTGAGCGCACGTCTGCACTTGGCCACTGCCTGGGCCTCGGCTGAGCTGGCCGTGCTGGTGCTGCCGCCGCCGTCCATGGGGTCGTCCCCGCGGCCAGGCTCGCGAGCCGAAGAAGGCCGACCAGAACGAGGACGAGGCTTGGACCGCGGCCGCTGCTTGGCGCGAGCCCCTGCCTCGGCCGTCGGGCGCCCCGCTCGGTCGCGGCCGCAGGCCCAGCACGTCTCACGGCTCCCGTAGTTGGACGTGTAGCCGCAGGCCCTGGTCGCCACACACGCCCATGTGGAGCCCTGCCCGCCTCGCTTCCACGGAGGGTCCGAGGGGGGCTGGCGGGGCTCCGCCATGCTCTCGCCGTGGTGTCCTGCCAGGATGGAGCGAGCCCGCTCCACGCGCAGGACCGCCCTCGCAGAAGCACGACGCCGCCGCTGGCGCCTGTGCCAGGCAGGGGACGGGCTGCGGGCTCCGCGAGCCGTCCTGGGCGGGCACCCGCCCTGCGCCACAGGCGCCTGAGGCACCAGCGCCCGCGCCGCCGCGGGCCGCTGGCGACTGGGGCCGTATGGCTTGAGCCAAAATGGCTACGGATGGAGGAGGAGGAGGAGGAGGAGGAGGAGGAGGAGGAGGAGGAGGAGGAGGAGGAGGAGGAGGAGGAGGAGGAGGGGAGGAGGAGGAGGAGGAGGAGGAGGAGGAGGGGAGGAGGAGAGGAGGAGGAGGAGGAGGAGGAGGAGGAGGAGGAGGAGGCGGAGGAGGAGGGGAGGAGGAGGAGGAGGAGGAGAGGAGGAGGAGGAGGAGGAGGAGGAGGAGGAGGAGGAGGAGGAAGAGGAGGAGGAGGAGGAGGAGAGGAGTAGGAGGAGGAGGAGGAGGAGGAGGAGGAGGAGGAGGAGGAGGAGGAGGAGGAGGAGAGAGGAGGAGGAGGAGGAGGAGGAGGAGGAGGAGGAGGAGGAGAGGAGGAGGAGGAGGGGAGGAGGAGGAGGAGGAGGAGGAGGAGGAGGAAGGAGGAGGAGGCGGAGGAGGAGGAGGAGGAGGAGGAGGAGGAGGAGGAGGAGGAGGAGGAGGAGGAGGAGAGGAGGAGGAGGAGGAGGAGGAGGAGGAGGAGGAGGAGGAGGAGGAGGAGGAGGGAGGAGGGGGAGGAGGGGGGGAGGAGGGGAGGAGGGGGAGGAGGGGGAGGAAGGGGAGGAAGGGGAGGAGGAGGAGGAGGAGGAGGAGGAGGAGGAGGAGGAGGAGGAGGAGGAGGAGGAGGAGGAGGGGAGGAGGAGGAGGAGGAGGAGGAGGGGGAGGAGGAGGAGGAGCAGGAGGCGAGCCCTCCCCGCGGGCCACGCTCCTCCCCCGCCGCCGCAGCCCCGCCGGGGATGCCCCCGAGCCTGCCTTTCCGGGCCTAGGGCCCGGGGCCCTGCGGCAGGCCGCCCTAGCGGCGCGCGGCTGCGGGCGCATGGCCGACCAGCGGGGCGGCGAGCTGGGCCGGATGCTGGCGGACGGTGAGGCACCCGGGCCAGGCAGGCCTCGAATCGATCGGGGGTCAAGATGATAGTTTTTTATTCTTTGTTTCTGCCGATCGGCGCGGGCCCTCGCACCCCCTCCCCCCCTCCCAATCGGGTAGATGTTGGGTGTTTTTGGCGCCTGGTTCGAGCAGGTGGAGGCTCCCCCACAGGACTCACTGTTACAAGCAGTCGCGTTGACCAGAGGTGCAGAGCTGGACCCCCCTCTCCCCCCTCTTCCGCCCAATGTAGGAACGCCGAGTAAGAAAACGTTCACAAGAGAGGGGGGACAATGCAAACGGGGGTCTGTCAGAGCGCCGGATCTTGCAGGATCCTGCAGCGCCAGGGTCGCATGGACCAGGTTTTGGGTGCAGGGTCCTGCAGGATCTTGCATAATCCTGCAAAGTTTGACTGACCCGGGTTTGCATTGACCCGGGTCAGTGAGTCCCCGAGGGCACCCGGGTCAGGCGGGCCTCGAACCGAGATAGATTGCTCCAGAGCGTTCCAGAACGCTCGATTTCCGATGTATATCGGCCCGATGTTGGGTCGATTTTGCCTTCGGCTTACGGGGAGGCACAGGGGCTCACGTTCGGCGACTACGAAGGGTGTGGGTACGCTGGGGTGTGGTTTGCGATCGGCGCCGTTGGGGCCTCTTCGGGGCGCGGCGGAGAGCTCAGTCAAGGTCCTCGCCCGCTCCCCAGGGTACCCCCCTGGGCCCCAGGGTGCCAGTTTCAAACCATACCCTTCGCAAAGCATACCCTTCGGAGTCGTCGACACGTCACGCAATGGGGGGGCGATGCAGGAGGGGAGCGAAGAAGAAGGGTGAGCCATTTGTTCCAGTGGGCTTTAAAGGGGCCCCCTGGGGCCCCAAAGGGGTACTCTAGGTGTACGTTTCTGCGCCCACCCCCGCCCCCCCCCCCCCTATTTGTATATATATATATATATATATATATATATATATATCCCCCCCCCACCACCACACCCCCCCCACTTAAGCCCCCCCCTTTAAGCAACGCCCAAGTCAGTGCTGAAGGGGTGACCCTCTTCAGCGCGGCGCGGGCGGACCTCTTTCGCCTCGGGGCTCCACCAGCTGGCGGGGGTCGGCGCCAAGTCACGGGGACGGGGGTCGGCCACTTCCCTCTGGCTCGCCCGGGCTCTCGCAACCACGCGGGGTCGATTCCCCCTTCTACGCCATCCGCGGGCCCGGGTCCGGGGGCTATACACCTTAGGCGATGCTTAAGAAAACCTAAATTTTCGGCCAGAGTCTCGATTATTCTTAATGTTTCCATGTAAATCCTAAGATTTTGATAGGAATCTTGGGTTTTTGTTCAAGATCTGAGACTATGAATTTCTTAACCCAAGATTTCTTAAACATTTCGCAGGGTGTACTGAGCGGCCGGCTGGGCTTCGCGGCCTGGCCCTGGCCGACCCGGGCCTGTGCTGGCCAGGCTCTGCCCGCGGGCGAGGGCAGCAGGCGCTTGCACGTGCCCTTGGCATCCTCGCGTCGCGGCCCGAGGTTTTCGGGCGCCTTCGTCGGCTCGCGGCGGTCCTCCAGCCGGAGGGGCGCCTTCCTGCAGCTGCGCCTCGCCGAGGGCTTTCCGGGGGCGCGCGGGTCGTCCCGAACGGCCAGCAGAGGCCCGACTTCTGGCCCGACTCGATAGTTTGTGTTAACGCAGCTCCGCTCGTGCTCCGAATCCTGCAGGGGCGGTCTCGTGCAGAGTTGTATTCCACCACGCCCGATCGATTCGAAGTTTGCGAAACTTCGAGCTTGCTGTGGGATGCCATTCCTGACGCTTTTCCTCAGCAGGCGACAGACTGGTTCCTTTTAGATCCCAGAGCTGGACGGCTTTACCCAGCCGTTCAGTCCAGAGGGCGGTGCTGGCAGTGATCGAATGCCTGACCCGAGGGCTGGCGTTGTGCGGCTCCAGCGTTGGTGTTACTTTTGGCATGCGGTGGGCCTCGGGAGGGAAGCCTGCAGCCTCGGGTGTGGCCGCCCACGCACGCAGGCGCAGGCTGTAGGTCCTACCGCCTGCGGCCTGCGTGGGCGGCTACGGGGGGGGGAGTGCTGCTTGCGCTTGCGTGGGCGGCGGTATTCCTCGGGCGGGGGCGGGGGAATTCGAGTAACCGCCTACGTGGGGATGCCCTGCCCTATCCTTCAGCTGCTTCCCTCCTGAGGAGAAACACGGCGCGGTGCAATGATACGAGAATGCAGTTCGAGTGCAATGCAAGCCGGCGCAGCGCAGCGCCGTGCGCAACACGGGGCCATGGCAGTGCAAAGAAAATCAGTCCAGCGCAGCGTGAAGGACTGCATGGCAACGTGGCACAATCCAAAGCGAAGCAGCTCCAGGCAAATTAGAAAGCAGGGAAGCAATGCAGTGCAGGATGCTTCACGGAGCTTCACTCTTCTGCAAGGCAAGGCGCTGGCAGACCAACGAAAGCATTGCAGCGGAAATGAACACCGTCAAATGCGGCAGTTTGCTCTAAGCTGCAGCCTGTCTATAGCAATTACTTCAACTCGTCTTCCGCCTGTCGTCTATGAGCGGAGTGCTCTTAGGTGGGGTCGTGGCGGGTCTGTCGCGAACTGGACTCCCCAGTGTTGACATCGGGTCCCCTCGACGGGTTGTGCTTGAATGCCTTGCCTCTGGCATGGCCCGCACCCTGCTCTCCGCAGAAGGCACCTGTACACCGTGACCAGGCTCCAGTCGGGCATGCCCTTCTACGGGACGAAGATTCAAAAATGGTGAAAAAATCGTCGGGGATGACTTCTGGACCAGTTCTGGTTAGTTGTCGAGTATTTTTCTGACTATTCTCTCTCTTTCGTCCAGCATCCGCCTCTAGGAGGACATGCCCGACCCACGACCAGGCCCGGCCAGGGCAGTCCGGGGCCCCGCCTGTGGCGCACAGGCCCCGCCCGGCCGAGGCCCGGCGAGGGCGGCGTGGTGCATTGGTGCTGCTCTGCGGCCCCGGGCGGGCTCTGGCCAGGCGTGGTGGTGGTGGTGGTGCACGCGTGCCGCCTGCATGCGGGGCGTTCCAACGCGTCCGTATCGTTTAACCAATCCCCATCCCCATCCCCATCCCCATCCCCTTCGAGACCCTCACCAAATGACCCCCCATCCCCATCCCCTTCGAGACCCCCACCAAGTGCATGCTCGGAAGCCGGAACATGTACATTACCAGTGGCGGGCTCTTTCTCAATCCCAGGAATTTGTGAGGGTCGGGGGCGACGTCGGGGTGGTGTGGTGACGGTGTATACTTTTTCCCCAGCTCCCCATGGAAACAACGAAAAATGTGTACACCAGGACCCTGTTTAGGATCCGCTTTCTTGTGAGAGTTTCAGCGCAGGGCTGGAAAAAGCGTTGGTGTATAGAGTTCGGCGCCCTACATGCCAGGGGTGCCGCCTGCATGCGGGGCGTTCCAACGAGTCCGTATCGTTTAACCAATCCCCATCCCCATCCCCATTCCCTTCGAGACCCCCACCAAATGACCCCCCCAGTTGGGGATACACCCCTCGAAACCCGAAGGGAACGGCCTATATCCCCATCTAGGGGGTACATCGGCCAGTGGGGCCCAGGGGTGCATGCCAGGGGTGGACCTAGGCGGTGTTTTGGTGGCGCTTTCGTGGGCCGTTTTCGTCTCGACGTCGTCTTGCAGCGAGGGCGACTTCGAGACGAAACGAGGGAGCACGAGGACGGAGCGGAAACGAAAAGCACAGTGGAGGTCCAGCCCTGGTGCATGCGTGCCGCCCGCATGCGGGCTGCTCCAGAGAGGGCCCCCGCCCTCGAGGGTCGAGCAGGAGTGGCCCGTCCTCCGCGGCGGAGGGGCGGCGGAGAGGGCGGGGGGGACGCGAGACGAGGCCGCCTTCGCCGGCGGAGGGGCGGCGGAAGGTGGCGGAAGTGAGTCGTGCGCCCCCAGTCAGGAGGGAAAAAAACACACAGACACAATTAATCGTCGATTTCCCAGAAAATATGGGAAAATATGGGAAGTGGTGGGGAAGACAAAAACCCAGAAAATATAGGAAAATATGGGGAATCTTTTTATTTGTGTGTATTTATTTGTGTGTCCCAGTTTCCCTTCTGGCCCAGGAGATGAGACCGCTTTTGGGTTCAGGGCTTCCTGGGTGCCGACCCACAGGAGCCCGGAGACGGCGCGGCCTTGAGCAGCAGCCGCGGCGCTGAGGGCTGGGGCGAAGCGGCGTGGCGCCTGAGGCCGGGCTCTCATCCTTCCTTCTCTTCATGGCTCCTCCTTCTCGCGCCCCGAGACGTGGCAGGGCGTTTCGCCGGAGGCCTTCTCATCATTTCTGGTCCTCCAGCTTGAATTCTGCAAGAGCTTCACGGATTGAGAGCGAGTGGTTTTCAAAGTGTGGCTCTCGCTTTAGCGCCGCGCACATTCGTTTTCAACTATTGCAAGAGTTTCGTGGATGGCGGGCGGGTGGATTTCAACATGTGGCCCTTGCCCCAGTGCTGCCCGAATGTGTATTAAAAACTTGCAAGAGTTTCATGGGCGGAGGGCGGGGCGTTTTTTAAATGTGTGTGTCGCTTTAGCTCCGCGTATACTCGTTTTAAATGTTGGAACAGTTTCAAAGATGGAGGGCGGGCCCTGGTTCAGAATGTGGCTCTCGCCTTAGCACTGCGCGCATTCGTCTTAAAAGTTTGCAAGAAGTTCGCGGATGGAAGGCGATTCCTTTTCAACATCTGGCTCTCCATTCAGCGCCGTGCACATTCGTTTTTAAAGTTTGCAGCCGTTTCAAGAATTCATGGGGTTGACGTTCCCGAGAGAGTGTTTTTGGCACGATGTAGGATTGCCAGGGTGCAACAGTCACGTTGATTTGTGTTGATGTCCCAGGAATAGCGTTCTGGCACGATTCAGGACCGTGAGGGTGCGACAGTCATGTTGACTCGCGGCGCTGAAATCTCAGGAATGGTGTTTGGGCACGGCTCCAGATTTTCAGACGACTCTTTTCCAATGGGGCGCTTCCTTCATTGAAAATAAATCCTTGTAGGGACTCATCCAGAGGCAACGCGGAGCGAGGGTTCATTGCGACATCGTTGATGCACCTGGGGTTTACATTGTGGTGTTCCTCCTCCTCTTCCTCTTCCCCCCTCCAACATCCGACGTCCTCACTCTGCAGAAGAGGTGCTCTTCCTCTGTCCTTCTCCGCCCTCCTCCATCCCCCCCTCCTTCTCCGTCCGTCCACCATCCTCTAGCATCGCACTTCTGCCCTCCTCCGTCCCCCGTCCTCCTCCGTCCTAGTCTCCTCGATTCCCCGCCCTCCTTCCCTCCTCCATCCACCCTCCGTCCTTCCTTTATCCTCCATCCTCCACCCTCCACCCTCCATCTTCGACCCTCCCTCCTTCTCCCCCTCCACCCGCCGCCCTCCCCCCCTCCCCCTCCCCCTCCCCATCCCCCTCCATCCCCCTTCCGCCCTCCTCCATCCTCTTCTTGTCCCTCCTGTCCTCGCCCTCGCCGCCGCCGTCGCCGACTCTGGCGTCGCCGCCGCCGCCTCCTCCGTCGACGTTTTCGTCGTCGTCGTCGTCGTCGTCGTCGTCGTCGTCGTCGTCGTCGTCGTCGTCGTCGTCGTCGTCGTCGTCGTCGGCAGGCGCGCCTGGCGCTGCCCCCGCGCCGCCGCCCCGGCCCTCTGCCTCTGCGGCCTCGCGGGGGGGCTGGCACTGGCGGCGGGCTGGGCCAAGGATCGCCAGGAGGGGGAGGAGGAGGAGGAGGAGGAGGAGGAGGAGGAGGAGGAGGAGGAGGAGGAGGAAGGAACGAGGAGGAGGAGGACGAGGAGGAGGAGGAGGAGGAGGAGGAGGAGGAGGAGGTGGAGGTGGAGGAGGAAGGAACAACGAGGAGGAGGACGAGGATGAGGAGGAAGAGGAGGAGGAGGAGGAGACGAACAGGACCAGTGTAAACCCAGGGTGCGTCAACGATGCTGCAACAAACCCCTTTTCTCCAAGGTCCCTCTCCATGTTTCTCTGCAAGAACTTATTCTCACTGTGGGAAGTAAGACAGCCACCTGATAATCCCTCATCGTGCCAAAATACCATTCCTGAGATTTCAGTGCTGCGAATCTCCTCCTCCTCCTCCCCGAGTGCTCGATCTTTGGACCTGTGTGTTCTCCAATCTTTCAGACTGCCCCTGCCGCTGAGTTTGTGGCGTTGGCGCAGGCGTCTTTGCAGTTGGGGAGCCCCAGTGTTGTTTATTCGGATTGCCAGGCGGTGGCCAGCCACTTCAGACTACCACCCTCTCTCATATTGTCTTTCAAGAAGAAATATGCAGGCCAGTTTCTTTACATCAACCAGTGCAAGCATGTAGAGGCCCTGGTCGAGGTCAAAGCCCACCTGGATCCTGAAGAGCCTGACCTTGAGCAGGGTGAGCGTTTCCGCAGGTTGGGAAACGGCCATGCCGATGCTGTCGCCAAGGCAGGGGCCAATTTCCACCCTAGACCGTTTGAGGCTGAAGCAGCGAAGGTAGCCAGTACTATCACAGTTGCTCGTGCAGTGTGCCTTCTAGCCGCCAAGCTGTTACCTCAATGGCCGAGACTCCGACTAGATGGCGTTGAGTTCTCAGCCCCAGACAGTGTGTGTCAGACTGATGCAGTTTTCATTCAGCATGATTGGCAGTTCTTCAGTGGGTGTTGGCGTTGCACAGTTTGTCGTAGAGGTGCTAGGTCGATTTCTAGGCCTGACGGTGAGAAATGCTTAGGCCCGTCACAGTTGGACATGGACTGCGGATCCCTCCTCTCTCGCTCCTGCTCCCTCCTCGTTCCTTTCTTCACGCTTCTGTCTCCCACTCCTCCGCTGATCTCACTGCGGCCCTCTGCAAGTCGCCGGCAGGAGGGGTAGGAAAGGGAGGAGGAGGAGGAGGAGGAGGAGGAGGAGGAGGAGGAGGAGATCCTCCTTCTCCTCCTCCTGCATTTCTTCCTCTCCTCCGTCCTCTCTCTGCTCCTCTACCCCTCCATCGTTCCTCCTCCACCCCACCACTCTTCTATCCCTCTACTCCTCCCTTCTTCCTCCACTCGTCCACCCCTCCACTCCTTCATTCCTACCCTCCATCACTCCACTCCTCGTCCTCCCCCAGGAGGTCTGGATTCGGATGTACAACAAATCGGTCCCCAGACCTGCCCTGGTGTGCGTGCGTGTGTTCGTGTGTGTGTGTGTGTGTGTGCGTTTCATGTGGGTTGGTGTATTTGGGCATGCTTTCAAGAGGAGTCATGCCGTCGCGACGCGCCGGGTCTATCTCTCATTTCTTTCTCCCTCTCTGTCTCGCTCAGTCTCGCTCGCCCCCCCCCTCACTGGCGGTTCCAGGAACCTCTGCGCAGTGCAGCGCGACGACGGGCGTCGCATCCCGCAGCTGATGCTGCGGTGGCGAGTTGCGGAATCAATTGCTCCCACCGTTTTAGCAACAGGTGGAGGGGGCGAGGAGGTGGAGGAGGATGAGGAGGACCTGGATGATGATGACGATGATGATGCTGATGATGCTGCTGCTGCTGATGATGATGATGATGATGTTGAAGCTAATGATGTCGATGACGACGATGCAGATGATGATGCTGACGATGATGAGGAGGAGGATGACGCTGATGATGATGATGATGATGATAATGCTGATGATGATGCTGCTGATGATGATGCTGCCGATGCTGATGTTGCTGATCATGATGATGATGATGATGATGATGATGATGATGATGATGGTGATGATGATGATGATGATGATGATGATGGTCATGGTGATGATGATGACGACGAGATGATGACCACGATGATCATGATGATGATGATGCTGCTGCTGCTGGTGAGTATGATGATGGTGATGATGCTGGTGATTGTGATGATGAGTATGAGGATGATGACGACGATGATGATGACGCTGGTGATGACGATGCTGATGATGATACTGCTGACGATGAGGCTGCTTATGATGATGATGATGATGATGATGATGATGATGATGATGCTGATGATGATGATGATGATGATGCTTCCAATGCTGATGATGTGGTTGATGTTGTCAATGATGATGCTGATGACGATGATTATGATGATGATGATGATGCTGATGATGATGATGCTGGCGCTGCTGCTGATGCTGATTATGCTGATGCTCTTGATGATGATGATGATGATGATGATGATGATGCTGATGCTGATGATGATGATGATGATGATGATGATGATGATGATGATGATGATGCTGAGGATGAGGATGATCATGAGGATGATGCTGATGCTGCTGATGCTGATTATCCTGATGATGACGATGATGCTGCTGTTGTTGATGATGATGCTGATGCTGATGATGATAATGGTGCTGCTGACGATGATGCTGCTGATTCTGCTGATGATGATGGTGATGATGATGCTGCTGCGGATGGTGATGATGATGATGGTGGTGGTGATGATGATGCTGCTGCTGATGCCGGATGCTGCATCAGGAGGGGGCCTCTCTTGCTCAGCGAAGTCTGCCCACAGCATCCTCACGCCCACTTAGGAGGAGGGGGTAGGAGGAGGATGGAGGTGAGGAGGAGGGAGGAGGGGGAGAAAGGAGGAGGAGGAGGAGGAGGGAGCAAGCAGTATGAATCTGGAGCACGGGGCGGAGGACGTGATGCTGCTTAATTT
Organism: Prorocentrum cordatum; assembly: GCA_963575745.1. Classification (NCBI taxonomy): domain Eukaryota; class Dinophyceae; order Prorocentrales; family Prorocentraceae; genus Prorocentrum; species Prorocentrum cordatum. Next base: position 95,395 of record CAUYUJ010014198.1, read on the forward strand.
TGGGCAGGGATGGCGCTGAGTGTATGAGGACGGGGGAGGAGTGGGAGGAAAACGAGGACGAGGAGGAGGCTTAGGAGGAGGAGGAGGAGGAGGGACGAGGAGGAGGAGGAGTGATGGAGGTGCAGGAGGATAGGAGGGACGAGGAGGAGGAGGAGTACGAGTGAGAGGAGGAGGAGGAGGTATGGATGCGACGGCGGAGGAAGAGGAGGCGGATGAGGAGGAGGACGTGGAGGAGGAGGAGGAGTAGGACGAGAACCATGACGAGGACGAGGACGAGGAGGAGGAGGAGGAGGAGCAGGAGGAGAAGGAGCAGGATGAGTATCAGGAAGAGGATGAGGATGAGGCGGCGGATGAGGAGGAGGAGGATGAAGACGAGGACGAGGAGGAAGAGGATGACGAGGACGAGGAGGACGACGAGAAGCTGATGGTGGGGATGCTGACGATACAGATGATGATGACGATGATGATGATGCTGATGCTGATGATGCTGATGTTGATGGTGATGATAATGATGCTGCTCGTGATGATGGTGATGCTGCTGCTGATGACGATGGCGATGCAGTTGACGATGATGACTGTGATGACGAGGATGGTACCGATACTGATACTGATACTGATACTGAGCATGATGAGGACGCTGATGATGACGCTGCTGATGATGAGGATTCTGCTGATGCTGATGCTGCTGCTGATGCTGCTGATGAGGATGGGGATGATGAGGAGGAACGTGGTGATGGTGATGGTGATGGCGGTTATGATGGCGATTGTGTTGGTGATGGTGTCTGTTGTCGTGGTTCTCTCCGTCGCTGCCCTCCCCGCTCCTCCCTCGGCCGCGCTCCCCGAGGTGGGCCTGAGCGAACACCGCCAGGACCGCGCGGGATCTGGGCGAAACGGGGCAGAGAGGAGGAACATGAGGAACGGCAGGGAGGGAGGGAGAGCGTTGGAGAGGGATGGAGAGGGAGGGGGAGGAACGACAGAGGAGGAGAAGGAGGCGGAGGCCGAGGGGGGGGGGGGCGGGAGGGAGGCCTACCCTTAGGAGGCCGACGTCTGGCGTGACGGCCATCCTCGCCTCGCGTCAAGGCGTGGGCAAGCGGAAGGATGGGGCGCCTCGAGGGTTAGGAGATCGCGATGATGATGGTGTTGATGCTACTGATGACTATGATGATGGTGATGATAGAGATGGTACTGGCGGTGGAGACGGTAATTGATGATGCTGGTGGTGTTGATGGTGACGATGATGGAAATGCTTATGATGATGACGATGCTGGTGATGGCGATGAGGATGACGATGATGCTGCTGATAGTGATACTGCTGCTGATGCTGCTGATGATGGTGATGGTGGTGGTAATGCTGATGAAGTTGACGATGGTGCTGATGATGCTGCTGCTGATGATGCTGATGATGATGGTACGGTTGCTGCTGCTGATGATGCCGATGCGGATGTTGTTGCCACTGATGATGATGATGCTGGCATTTATGGTGATGATGGTGGTGCTGATGATGATGTTGCTGCGGATGATGCTGCTGATGCTGTTGCTGATGATGCTGATGATGTGGATGTTGCTCATGATGATGATGCTGGTGATGGTGATGGTGGTGTTGATGATTATGCTGATGATGCTGATGGTGAGTATGCTGCCAGCGCTGCTGTCGATGCTACTGATGCCACTGATGCTGTAGAGACTGACGCTGTTGATGATGGTGATGCTGCTGCTGCTGATGATGCTGATGAGTGTTGGTATGCTGACGCCGCTGATGCTGATGATGCTGCTGATCAGGATGATGTTGATGCTGACGGTGCCGATGATGCTGCTGTTGCTGACCATGGCGATGATACGGTTGATGATGATGATGATGATGCTGGTGATGATGATGATCGTGATGATGATGTTGATGCTTAGGCCGATGATTGTGCTGGGGCTGATGATGATGATGATGCTGATGTTTATGATGATGGCGATTACGTTGATGCGGATGCAGATGACGTCACTGATGGGGACGGCGATTCTTGAGCATGATTATGCTGCTGATGTTGTGGATGCTTTGGCTATGAGGTTGTTGATGATGATGACGATGTGGATGAGGACGACGATGCTGCTGATGATGATGATGCTGCTGATGCTGATGATGAGGATGTTGATGATGATGATGATGATGATGATGATGATGATGATGATGATGCTGACGATGAGGATGATTTGATGACGATGATTGTGATTAGACGGATGCTGATGATGCCGAGGATGGGGATGTTGCTCATGGTACCGTTGATGGATATGGTGATGCTCATGATGATGACTCGATGGCGGCGATTGTGATTAGATTGATGCTGATGATGATGAGGATTCGGACGATGCTCATGATGCTGCTTATGGTTATGGCGATGTTGCTGCTGACGGAGACGCTGGTACAGCTACTGTTGTTTAAGATGACGGTGAGGAGGATGGGTGCGATGATGACGACGACGATGCTGATGATGCTGATCATGCTGCTGAGCATGATGATGATGATGATGATGATAATACTGATGCTGCTGCTGATGCTGATGATGCTGCCGACGATGATAGTGAGCTGCTGGTGATTCCGTTGGTGGTGTTGGTGGATCTGATGCTGGCGATGGTTAGCATGTTGGCGACTGATGCTGCTGCTGATGATAGTGACGAGGACGACGATGGCGGGGGAGGATGGTGGTGAGGAGGAGACGGCGGTTGATTCTTTTAACGATGCTGATGATGGCGATGATGAGGATGAGGATTATGGAGAGGACGCGGAGTTGGTTGATGGTGATGATGATGATGATGATGATGATGATGATGCTGATGATGCTGATGATGGCGATTGTGATGCTGCTGTTGATGATGGTGATGATGCGTATGGCGATGCTGATGGCGATGCTGCTGATGCTGCTGCTGATGCTGTTGCTGATGATGCTGATGATGATGACGATACTGATGACACTGATGATGGTGATGATTATCATGATGCTGATGCTGATGATGACGATGCTGATAATGCGGATGCTGCTGATGCTGATGCTGGTGCTGATGACGCTGATGGTAGTTGCGATGGTGACTGTGATGGTGGCTGTGATGCTGACGATGATAATGATGCTGATGATGCTGATGATGATGATGAGGATGATGGTGATGATGATGATGATGCTGATGATGATGGTGATGACGATGATGATGATGATGATGACGATGATGCTGATGATGGTGATGATGGTGATGATGAGGCGGATCACGAGGAGGAGGAGGAGGTGGAGGAGGAGGAGGAGGAGCTTGAGGAGGAGGAGGAGGAGGAGGAGGAGGAGGAGCCGGGAGGAGGAGGAGGAGGGGAACGGTGAAAGGAGGAGGAGGAGCAGGATGTGGAGCTTGTTTGGTTTTTTGTATTTTGTTTCTTTCTTTTTTTCAGTTACCATTTTTTTATCCTTTGTGGGTTTTTTTGGGGGTCCCGCTTGTTCCTTTTTGGAGGAGCTGGAGGAGCTGGAGGAGCTGGAGGAGCTGCAGAATGGAGGAGGAGGAGGCGGAGGAGGACGAGGAGGAGCTGGAGCTGGATGCGGAGAACGATGGAGGGAGGGAGGGAGTGAGGGAGGGAGGGAGGGAGAAGCTGAGATGGGGAAGGTGGGGGAGTACGAGAGTGAGGAGGAGGAAGATGACGAGGAGGAGGAGGAGGATGAGGAAGAGGAGGAGGAGGAGGAGGAGGATGAGGAGTTGCATACTGATAATAATATTGTGCGGTGATGATGATGATGCTGATGCTGATGCTGATGATGATGCTGCTAATGCTGATGCTGATGCTGATGGTGATGGTGATGATCATGAGGAGGAGGACGAGGACGAGGATGATGATTCTGATGCGGATTATGATGGTCATGCTTGATCTTTTGATGACGAAGATATCGATGATTCTGATAATGGTGACAAGGAGGACAGCGACGACGACGACGATGCTGGTGATGATGCTGCTGATGAGGCTGTTGATTGTGCTGTTGATGCTGATGATGCTGATGATGATGTTGATGATGATGATGATGCTGATG
>CAUYUJ010014198.1:99540-114540 GCA_963575745.1 Prorocentrum cordatum
GAGGAGGAGGAGGAAGAGGAAGAGGAAGAGGACGGGGAGGGGGAGGAGGAGGAGGAGGAGGAGGAGGAGGAGGAGGAGGAGGAGGAGGAGGAGGAGGAGGAGGAGGAGGAGGAGGAGGAGGAGGAGGAGGAGGAGGAGGAGGAGGAGGAGGGGGTAGAGCTCGATGAGGAGGGCGAGGGCGCGAGGGCGGAAAGGATATCGGGAGGGAGGGGGGGAGGGAGGGAGTGAGGGATGGAGGATAGGGGATGAGGGGGAGGATGAGGAGGAGGGGGGCGGGGGCGGTGGAAGGAACAGGCGGGCGAGCAGGAGAGGCACTCGCAGAAGCCCGCCGACCCCGCTGAGGCTCTGGCGCCGGCGGATTTCGCGGACGACGTGTACGTGGACCTACGCCGTCTTCGCCGCCGCCGCCGCCGCCGCTCGCCGCCTTCGCCACCGCCTTCGCCGCCGCCTTCGCCGCCGCCGTCGTCGTCGTCCTCGTCGTCGACTTCGCTGCCGTCGTCCAGTCTCCCAGCTGGTCTCTCCTTCTCTCCGCTCCTGGCGCTTGTTCCTGGCGCTTGGGCGTCCCAGGCCCGAGGCAGAGCTCGCGCACGTGTGCGTTTCTTGCCAGGATACATCTGGCCTCTAGCCGACACTGGCTCCTGGCCGACACCAGGTCTTATTCTGTAGCCATGAATAATAATGATAGTAATAATAATAATAATAATACGAATCATCATAATACTAATAATACTAATACTACTAATAATAATACTAATAATAATAAACATCATAGCAATACTAATACTACTAATAATAATCATACGAATATCAAGACGATGAAGAAGACAACAACTAACACTATTATTAATCATAATTCTACTAGTGCTAATAATACTACTAATAAACTAACAAGACTATCAGTAATACTGATAAGAAAAATATTGATAAGAGAAAAAGTCGTTGTCGTCTCCTGCTGGACTTGTGGGATGCTGGTTCGAGAAGGGAGGGAGAGGCTTCGGAATGAAGGATGGGGGAGGGAGGAGGGAACGAGGAGGTCCCCTCCCTCCCCCTGCCCTCCTGCAGGTCCGTCCTCCCCGAGCATCGCGGAGGCCTCATTCCCGCCGCTCTGCAAGCCGGCCCGTTCTGCTCAGCCTCCCAGGCCTTACGCAGGTCGTGCCTGTTCCCCGCAGGGGTCGACCAGCGCAGTCCTCGTCTGTGGTGGTGGTGGTGGTGGTCGTGGTGGTGGTGGTGGTGGTGGTGGTGGTCGTCGTCTCCTCCTGGGGCTGCGGAGTGCCAGTTCGACAGAGGTGGGATCAGGATGCAGGGTGCAGGGAAGCAGGGAAAGAGGGAAACAGGGTGCAGGGAAGCAGGGAAAGAGGGAGGGAGGGAGGGAGGGAGAGAGGGAGAGAGGATGGGAGAGAGGGAGGGAGAGGGTGAGGGGGAGAGAGAGAGAGAGAGAGAGAGAGAGAGGGAGAGGGAGGTGGGCGGGAGGGAGGGAGGGAGAGCAGAGAGAGGGAGGGAGGCGCATGCTGGCTCGCGGGAGAGAGGGCGGGAGACAGGGAGGGAGGTCCCCTCCTCTCGACGCCGCCGCCGTCGCCGTCGTTCTCGTCCTCGCCGCCGCCGCCGGAGGGCGGTGGTCGGGCCGCCTCCTGGGCAGGAGCTGAAGAGCGACCCGATGGCGGGGGGGTTCTTGAAGAAAGGCGCCAACGGCAAGTGGTCCGCGGGACGCCGGGGGGAACGTCAGGCAGTGGCGAAGCGTCCTGATTTTGCCACTGGGCCCACCAAGCAATGTTATGAGAACCTTCTGCTGTGGCTTGCACGACATCTTTTTGCGGCATTTCTGGCCGCGGCAGTCTTGTGCTAACCCATCGGTGCGGGGCTCCAAGATCCGTGGTTTCGTTCTTAGAACCTCCTCCTCCCCCTCCTCCCTCCTCCCTCCTCCCACCCCCTCCTCCTCCTCCTCCTCCTCCTCCTCCTCCTCGCCCTCCTTCTCCTCCGCCTCCCCCTCCACCTCCCCCCTCCCTCCTCCCTCCTCCTCCTCCTCCTCCTCCTCCTCCTCCTTGTCCTCCTCCTCCTCATTCTCTTTGGCTCCAAGATCACGTCGTGGTAGTTCTGTCGGAATGCGGGGACGGTCGGCCCCTGCTCCATCGGGGCGCACGTCACGGGGGTCAGCGCTAACGGGGCTCGGCCATCGTCATCCGATCCCCTCGGGTCGCGAGGGGGGCGACGCACCACCGCCTCTTCCTCCTCCTCCGCCTCCTCCTCGCTCCTCGCTCCTCCTTCCTCCTCCTCCGCCTCCTCCTCGCTCCTCGCTCCTCCTCGCTCCTCCTCCTCGATCCTCGATCCTCCTCCTCCTCCTCCTCGCTCCTCCTCCTCCTCGCTCCTCCTCCTCCTCCTCTCCTCCTCGATCCTCCTCCTCCTCCTCCTCGCTCCTCCTCCTCCTCGCTCCTCTCCTCCTCTCCTCCTCTCCTCGATCCTCCTCCTCCTCCTCCTCCTCCTCCTCCTCCTCCTCCTCCTCCTCCTCCTCCTCCTCCTCCGGGGTTCGGCAGCCACGTGGGGCCGCTCTCCGATCCGCGCCCTCCGCTGGCCTCGGGCTCGGAAGCTCCTGTGCGGCCGCTGGGGCCTGCAGCGCGGCGCTGGCTGGCCCCGGTTCGCTCGGCGATCACAGGGGGTGCGGTTTGCGATCGGGGTGTGGCTTGCGATCGGCGCCAGGATGGGCCCCACATAGATATATTAACCTGGGTTTATGATGTTCTGGGACAATTGGCCAGGGCTCACAATGTCTCGCCCGGAACACTATGCACCTGGGTTGAACTGTTCTGGGAATGTTGAAGGGGGTTCATCATGTTCCCCCCGGAACATTAGAAACCCTGGTTTATAATGTTCTGGGGGTATCGACCCCAAAAACATATTAACCTGGGTTCATAATGTTCTGGGAATATTGGTTGGGGTTTACAGTGTCCCGGGAATAATGAACTCGGGTTTTGTCATTCAGGAATGACAATAATCATTGTTTCCCCCCGGGTCCCTCACCAGGTTTTCCATGTCGGAATATTGACCCCGGTTCATTATCTCCAGGAGATAATAAGCCCAGATTTTGAATGTTCCCGGATTGTTGGCCCTGGGTTAATTGTTCTGGAATGATAATGATTGAGCCTGGGGGGCGCCGTTTGGGGGGGGGTACGTTCTGGCCTGAAATCGATCTCGGTTCATCATGTTGGAATATTCAACTTAGGTGGGTTATTCTGGAAATATTATGATTCGGCCAGGGTGTGTGTGAGCCCGATCCATTCACAGGACAATAATCCATAGGGTATCACCTGCAGATCATGAACCTAGGTTTTCATTCGTAGATACTCAACCACGGTCGACGAGGATTTCCCACCTACCCTGACCAGCGCCGTTGGGGCCTGTGGGGCACGACGCTGTCCTCGTCGGGCCTCCTCGGGGCGCGGCGGAGAGCTCGGTCGAGGTGCTCGCTCGGTCGAGGTCCTCCCACGCACCCCAGGGTGCCCCCCCGGGTTCCTGTCGCAAGCCACACCCGTCGCAAACCACATCCTTCGGAGTCGCAGATTATCAAGCAGTGGCGAAGCGTCCTGGCTCGCCTATAGCCCTACCAAACAGTGTTCTAATAGCTTTTTGTGGTTTCCACGTCATGTTCTTAGAACATTTCTGGCGGAGTCTGTCTTGTTTTTTGTTTAACATCGGGATTATGTTCTAAGAACATTGTTTTTGTTCTTAGAACATGTTTGTGATCTAAGAGCATTTCGTGGTAGGACTATAGGAATGCCGGGACGGTCGGTCCCTGCTCAAGGTTAGCGCTGATTTGAGCGGGGAAGGCATAGTCCAAAGTGGGTCGTGGTTCGAGGAGCGAGGGTCACAGGTCGCCCTTGTGGCCACGGGTGAATTCCTCTTGAGATCCAGGCTCGGACGCACTGCCGGACAGGTCCAGGGGTTGATATTCGACCCCTTGGCCCAGACCTCCAACGTCTTGCACAAGTCACAATTTGTTCCCAAACATCCTGTGGTGTTGGGTCCTCGTTTTGCAGAGACACCGTCCCGCATTCTCCCTCCTCCCGCTGCCCCTTTGGTGGCAGCGCCTGCGTGCGGCTCCACCATCCCATTTCGTGGCCCCAAAGGGAGCTCCACATAATGCCCCAGTGGCAGCGCCCGCACGCGGTTCCACCCGGCATTTCGGCGCACCCCTCACACGTATCGTGACCCCACAGGGAGTTACACCGAAGGCCCCCGTGGGAGCGCCCGCATGCAGTTCCACCCTGCATTTCGGCGCACCCGTCACGCGTTCCGCGGCCACATAAGGAACTCCACCGAAGGCCTCAGTGGCAAAGCTCGCATGTGGTTCCACCCTGAATTTCGGCACACCACACACACACGTATCGTGGCCGCATGTGGTTCCACCCTGAATTTCGGCACACCACACATGTATCGTGGCCCCATATGGGGGCTCCACCGTAGTTCCACCCCTCATGTCGGCACACGCCTCACGCGCTTCGTGGCCCCATGGGGAGCTCCACCGAATGCCCCAGTGGCAGCGCCCGCATGCGGTTCCACCCTGCATTTCGGCGCTTTTCTCACACGCTTCGTGGCCCCATAAGGAGCTGTACCGAATGCCCCAGTGGCAGCGCCCGCATGCGATTTCACCTTTCATGTCTGCACACCCATGATACGCATCTTGGCCCCATAGAGAGCTCCACCGACGTTCCCGGTGGCAGCGTCCGAATGCGGTTCCACCCTGCATTTCGGCGCACCCCTCACACGCTTCGTGGCTCCATGAGGAACTCCACCGAATGCCTCAGTGGTTGCGCCCGCATGCGGTTCCACCCGGCATTTCGGCGCACCCCTCACACGCTTCGTGGCTCGATGAGGAACTCCACCGAATGCCTCAGTGGCAGCGCCCGCATGCCGTTCCACCCTGCATTTCGGCGCACCCCTCACACGCTTCGTAGCTCGATGAGGAACTCCACCGAATGCCTCAGTGGCAGCGCCCGCATGCCGTTCCACCCGGCATTTCGGCGCACCCCTCACACGCTTCGTGACCCCATAGGAAGCTCCACCGACGGTCCCAGTGGCAGCGCCCGCATGCAGTTCCACCCGGCATTTCGGCGCACACCTCACACTCTTCGTGGCTCCATGAGGAACTCGACCGAAGGCCTCAGTGGCAGCGCCCGCATTTCGGCGCTTTTCTCACACGCTTCGTGGCCCCATAAGGAGCTCCACCGAAGGCCCCAGTGGCAGTGCCCGCATGCAGTTCCACCCTGCATTTCGGCGCACCCCTCACGCGTTCCGTGGCCACATAAGGAACTCCACCGAAGGCCTCAGTGGCAATTCTCGCATGTGGTTCCACCCTTTATTTCGGCACACCCCACACACGTATCGTGGCCCCATATGGGGGCTCCACCGTAGTTCCATCCCTCATGTCGGCACACTCCTCACGCGCTTCGTGGCCCCATGGGGAGCTCCACCGAATGCCCCAGTGGCAGCGCCCGCATGCAGTTCCACCCTGCATTTCGGCGCTTTTCTCACACGCTTCGTGGCCCCATAAGGAGCTGTACCGAATGCCCCAGTGGCAGCGCCCGCATGCAATCTCACCTTGCATTTCTGCACACCTTTGACACGCATCGTGGCCCCATAGAGAGCTCCACCGACGTTCCTGGTGGCAGCGTCCGAATGCGGTTCCACCCTGCATTTCGGCGCACCCCTCACACGTATCGTGGCCCCACAGGGAGTTCCACCAAGGGCCCCAGTGGCAGCGCCCGCATGCGGTTCCACCCGGCATTTCGGCGCACCCCTCACACGCTTCGTGGCTCCATGAGGAACTCCACCGAATGCCTCAGTGGCAGCGCCCGCATGCGGTTCCACCCTGCATTTCGGCGCACCCCTCACACGCTTCGTGGCCCCATAGGCAGCTGCACCGAAGGCCCCAGTGGCAGCGCCCGCATGCGGTTCCACCCGGCATTTCGGCGCACCCTCACGCGCTTCGTGGCCCCATAGGGAGCTGCACCGAATGCCCCAGTGGCGGCGCCTACATGCGGATCCATCCCGCACATCGCCGTACCTCTCACACGCGTCGTGGCCCCACAAGGGGGCTCCACCGACGGCCCCAGTGGCAGCGCCCGCATGGCGCACCCGTGCCCATTTTTTTGGCGCACCCGTCGCACGTGCCGTGGCCCCACAGAGAGAGGTTCACCGAGGGCGAGACCCACAATTGCGTCATTCACAACTACTCATGGTTTGGTCCTTCGCCTGGATACTGTTTTCTTCAGTTTCACCTTCTCACGGGCCGTTTTCAGGCTTCTGAGGTCATCGTCAAAAATAATCAGGATGACAAGCCCGTCACTGGGAAGTGGTCGTGCGCTTCATCGTTTCCCTTCTCGTTGCCATCCACCAGCCCTCTCTTCAGCCTCATGCTCGTGTTCCTCTCACATCTTCAGGTTTTCCTGATGCGTTGCTATCGCTCTGCCCCCCTCATCACTACCCATGGTAGGCTGTCTTGCGATAGTAGGCATCGTGGTGTTGGGTTCATCAGAGGTCCGTGTGGCCTCGCATGGGCGGCAAGAGCTTCAAGGGCTTCATCGGCTACGGCTATCACCGGGTGCACGCGAAGGGCGGCAAGGTTGCAGATGATATCGATCCACAAGATTGGGAGGTCCCATTCCAGACGAGGAGGAGGAGGAGGGGGATGGTCGTGGTGACGACGAAGAGGAGGGGGCGGATTAGTACAGTAGGAGGGAGAAGCGGCGGGGGAGTTAGAGGGACGGGGCGGCGGGATAGGGATGGAGAGTTGGAGGCAGCGCGGGAGAGATGCGGAAGAGGATGAACACATTGATGCGGAAGAGCGCGAGGCGGAGGGGAGTGGCACGAAGAGGACGACGAGGAGGCACTGTCAAGGAGTCCTCTTCTCGCCACTGCGGAATTCAGCACGATATCCATGTAGCTTCCGGGGGCGCACGGTCCAGACCACGCGCACTGTGGGATCGCCTTGGGCATCTTACATGGGTGACCAATCTTTGGGAGCTACAGCGTATATTGCGAGCGGAGCAGCAGGACTCTGGATTAGCACGACATTGAGCAACCACGAGCTCTCAGGGGCACAGGTGTGTCTTCTGTGCACCGCAGCAGTGAAACAGGGATCACGTTTGGGAACCGACCCCGTCCGCTCATTCCCCTCTTCTCCGCTGGACTGACTAGTGCTCGGGCGGCACATCCCATGACGCATTCGAATGAGGGCTTGGGCGGGGCCTGCCGAGCCGGAGGCCCGGGAAATATCTCCGAGCCCCCCTGCTCTTCCGGGCTTGGACCTTTGAGGGCCCCCTCCTCCCTCCCTCCTCCTCCTCTCCTCCCCCTCGCTTCTCCTTCTCCGCAGCCGCTTTGGCTGAAGCCCTCGTGGCTCAAGGTGGCTGGAGCCCGTGGGCTGCACGCGGGGGCCTCTGGTCCGAGGCAGTCTCCCAACTTTTTCGGCCTGGTCCCGCCCCAGGCCTGGCTCCGCCCGCCGAGGCGGGGGGACGCTCCCTCCGAGCCGTCGGCAGGAGGCGAATGTGCTGTCGGGAGGCAGTGGGCGGGCGCGCGACGTGGGAGGAGCCGGCAGGCCGCGGGCGGCCGAGCGGGAGACGGGGTACGCACACCGAGTGCACCTCCCGCAGGTGCCCGCGGGCGCTCTCCTCGACGGGCGAGTGCCGGCGCCGTGGGCGCACCCTCGGGCCAGAGTGGCGGTGACCCTGGCAGGGCCACGGGGGGGCCGCGGAAACGCGCCGTGGAGGCAGCAGCCACCCCGCGCTCGGCAGCCCCAGGCGGGCAGCGTGGCACCGGGGGCGCAGCGTCAGGTTGGCCCTGTCCGACGCAGCTCCGTGGAGCGTCCCGACGAGGATGCCAAGCGCTTGCTCCAGCAGCTGGCAGCCACAGTGTTCCGCCTGAGCAACGGGCGCCGGTCCAGGAACTGGGGGCCCGCCTCGCCCCGAGCAAACAGAAGCCGCAGCAGTACGAGCTCCTCGAGCAGGAGGTGTCAGTGGCGTGTGTAAGATTGTGGGGGGCACAGGCAGAGTTCAGCTCAGCACTCGAGAAGGTGGTCGAAACGGAGGCATGGCTGGCCGAGTCCCACGTCGCATGCGACAGGGCCGCGTGCGAGGTCGAGGCGGCCAAGTCCACCGTCACCGAGGCCATGGAGTCCGCGCGCGACAGGGCGGGCCTGCAGCAAGAGGACAAGGACAAGAAAGAGGAGAAGGACAGCGGAGTCTCCACGCCGACGCAGTCCGAGCCAGTGGTCGTCTTCGACCTGTCCAACCTGTGCAAGGGCGAGTTGCCCGACCTTTTCGACGGGGATCTGTTCGAGATGGGCCACCTCGAGGCTGACAAAAGCGAGCATGCGGCATGCCGGAAGCTCAAGACCCAGTTGCAAAACGAGCTCACCACGGCAATGCTGAACCATGTCGCGGCTGGCGCGCAGGCGCTGGGCGCCATGCGGCAGGAGATGCAGCTCGTGCGCGACCGACTCGCCACGCAGAGAAGGAGACGCTCGCCGCCGACAAGAAAAAGGGGGCAACATTGGAGTCCATGACGGAGCTGCGGTCGCAACCCCAGCCGACGCCGACAAGGGCGAAACCAAGAGAAGAGATGCGCGGACAATGGGGCTCCATGGGCAAACCAGCGGCGCAGGCCGCCTCCTCGGGTTCGAGCAGCGGTCAAGGGGATCCTATTGCGCCCGGCGCAGGTGCCCGAGCCCGCGGGCGCAGCTCCGGCGGCGCGGACCTGTCAGGCGCAGCCGCTGCCACGGGGCGCGCGCGGCAGATAGCCGTCGGCTGGGCCCTGGCAGCCACGGCCGCGTCAGAACAAGTCGCCTCCGCCAAGGATGCCCCGTCTCGCGGGCAACCGAGCTTCGAACGGGCCGCCGCAATCGGCGATTGCGGCCGCTTTCAGTGGGCCAGGTATTTCAGAAAGAGTAGCGCTGCGAGTGCGCGCCCAGGGGCTGCGGCTTTCCCGTCGACGCCGCGGACCTGGGTGGGCCCTGAGAAGGTCGAGACCGCCCTGCGCTGCCTGTCGCGCGTGGCCCCGCACTGTGGAATCCAGAGGACCGACCCGACGGACCCCGTCGGGCTCGCGGAAGGGTCGCCAGGTCATTTACGACGTGGATCAGGAGCTGGCTTGTGAAACCCAGGGCCCTTGCGTCCAACCGAGCGGGCTGGGGCGGCGCCGACTGGGGGGGGGGGGCGCGCCCCGCGCGTCGTCCGCTTGGAGATCTTCGACGCTGTCTTCGAGTCGGGCACGCGCCTTGCAGGGGGGCTCCAGCTGGCGCGGGGCACGCGCGAGCGCGCGCTGCAGGCGGGTGCTAGCAGCCGCGGGCGCCCGGGCATAACATTCCAGGTGCTCGCTCGGGCGGGCTCGGAAGGGCTCGAAGCCAGACTGCGCGACCGCGTCGATGCGGCGCTGGAGAGGAGGCGGTGGCTCGACGAGAGGTCGCCGCAGATCCTTGGACGGAACCGCACGGGCGCGACGATCGGGGTGCCGCCCCCCCAGTGCGAAGCGTCCAACGGGGGCTCCGCCCACGCGATCGAGATGCAGGCGTCGCGGCGCGCCGGGAGGCGGGCCCTGGGCACTGGGCCGCGCGCGGAGTCCGACTCGGAGGGCGAGGGAGGCTATTGGCGCGAGCCTTGCGTCGCTGAGTGGCCCCGGGGCGCGAGGTTCGGCCGCGCTCGGGCGCCCGCGAGGCTGGCGACGGGGATGTGCGCCCGAGCGCGGAGGCGAGGTCTGCGCGCTCGTCGGCGTTTCTCCCGTTGGATCTGGTCGCGCAACAGCCGGAGGCGGCGAGTGGCTGCCGTGGTCCGCAGCGGCAGCGGGGTCCTGGGGGGGGGGTCAATGGCCCGCAACGCCGAGGCCCCCCGCCTTCCGCGGGAACGCCTGGACGGAGACCAGATAGACATCGAGCAGAGCCGCCCCCGAAGCACGCGCTGAGTTGCTCGCCGCGGCCGCGGCGACGGCGCGGCGGAGGGCGCCGACTGCGGACTCCGCCAGTCGCCAAAAGAAGGCTCGTACACCACGAGGAGGAGTAAGCTCCCCGCGGCCATTGCGGCGGAGATCGCCGACCTCGGGGGCGGCCAGGCGCCCGGCGGTGCAGGCGAGCTTCCCGAGCGACAAGTCCGCCGGCGTAGCAAATGACGAAAGATTCAAACCATGTCGGGGAACATGGCGAGCTGCAGCAATCTGAGGGCCCAGATGAAGGGAGACCGCGCCCCCTAGGACATCGGAGCAGCCCCCATCATGGAGCGCCACTTTGGCGATTTCAAGACGGACAGCGCCATGAATGCAGCCGGGCGACGGGGGTGGGAGGCTGACTTCCTCTCTGCGAGTCGCACTGGGTAGGGCGACGCGGGAGGCGTTGGCGCCATCGCCAGGCCGCGGGTCGCAGTCAGGATGCTGGAGTTCCAGCGCGACTGGATCCACGCGCCCGTCGCAGCGAGGCACGGCTTTCGGGCCGCATGCTCGGGGCCGAAGGGGAAATCATTTCTGGCCTCGATCTACTGCCGCGCCTCCCGCGACCTTGGCGACGTCGACGTCGACGTGCCGTGCCAGGTTGGGGGCGGGGTGGGGGTGGGGTGGGGGGGGGGGCGCGGGGGGGGTGCTTGGGGCCGCTGGCCGACCCGTCGCCATGGGCGACGACAGGAAGATGCTTTCCGATTCCCCTCGCAGGCGTTCCGGCCCCAGTCTGCGCGGGGAGTCATTCGCGCGCCCCCGCTGACGGAGGCCGCCTCCGTCGCTCCCGGGGGCGCGCCCGTCATCGATTTATGCGTCGTCGGTTGCTTCCTGGGCAAGGGCAGGGCTGGCGGGTGCGACGACCTCTCCGCCCCCGCCCGAGCGGCGGCGGTGCGCGCGGCCATCGGCCCGCAAAGGCGCCCGCCGATCTTCGACGCTGCGCGCAAGAACACCGGCGCGAAGGACCTCCACCAGGCGCGGACCATTCATTGAACGGGCAACACCCTGGACGAGCAGTCTTTCGCCTGGTTCAGCGGGCACGAGGGCGAGCTGATTGAGCGCGATAAGTTGGCGGGCGAAGGCGATGCATTCCGCGTGCGCGCGCAAGGGGCCCAGTTCGCCGCCGCCGCCATGGTCGCGCGTCGCCGCAGCGAGGCGCGTCGCGACGAGCTACGGGGCGCCGGAGGCCAGGATTGTCTACTGGCAGTGGCTCTCAGATCGCCTGCGCGAGCGGCCTCCCGGCGAGCTGCTCTTTTCCAGACTGGGGGCGGGGGGCGCGCTCGTCGCCCTGGAGGCCCGCCCCTTCGCCCCCCGGGTTTCGCCCCGCCCTTCGTCGACGAGGCCGGGCCCGAGATGCTGGGCGCGCGGCGCGAGCTGGTCCGGGAGCTCGACATCTTCGGCGAGGAGGTCCTAGACCACCTTGACCACGACCCCAGGAAGTGTGCGCAGTGGGCGTCTGACCAGGCGGCGCGCCGCACGTGCCGTGCGAGGCTTGGCTGGCCCCGTGGCCCCGCCCGTTGGGGTGGTCTGCGAGGGGCCATCGAGTGGCTCGAGCAGGGGGCGCCGCGGTCGATCCAATCCACGGCCACCAGTGGCGGCGAGGCGCAGGACATGATGGGCGAGGCCGCGAATGCCATCATACCATGGCGTGATCCATGGACGGCAGGACCTGCGGTCAATGCGATCGAGTGGGTCGGCAGCGGCTTGGGCCAGGACTGCGTCCAGATGCCGACGGTGGGCGGAGTGCAAAAGGTTGCTTTCGCCTTCTATGGCATCGCGGGGCCGAGCTGCGACGTGGTCCTTCCGCGCCGTTTTGCCCCCCTGAGCTGCCGGTCCATGGCTGCCCGCGTCAGTTCTGGGAACACAGTGGTCGGCGCGGGCCAAATCCTTCATGTCGCGCAGTCCGCGAGAGAGGCGCTGTTGCCGAAGGCCGAAGGAGGGCGCCGCGCGCTGGTGAATATCCAGGTACCATGGGGCTACTCGCCCGTTGGCTTAGTCATGGGCAAGGTGGTGAGTGGGTCGACGGCCAAAGACGAGACTGCGCTCGCGGCGCAGACGGGCAGGGCAAGAGCCGCGAGGCGCGCGTATGCCGACAACCTGCGCGGGGAAAACACTCCACAGCACGCGGGCGCACGCGGTCGCAGTGCTGCTCGACCTGTTGAGGGCATGCGAGTCCATCATATTGCACGTGGTCGTCAGCAGAGGCCGCGGCCCCAAGGTCAACGGGCGCGCCCCGTGCCTGCGCATCGGTCTACTCAGCGCGCCTGGACTGGCATCTTTCGACGGCATTGTGCTGAGCAAGTGCGCCCGCTGAGTGGCGTGGTGGCTGCTTGCTCGTTCGCGGGCCTGATGATGCGACTCTTCGCCATCTCGGTCTTCGAGCCCGTGGCCAACGCGAAGCTCCCGAGGGGGCGCGGTGGACGACGTCCGGCTGCAGGCCGCGGGCCGCGAGGGCGCAGCGGTCCTGGCCGCGGCGGCGGCGTGCCGCATCGTGGGGGGGCAGCTTGCTGAAGGGCCGCCTCGTGCTTGACGACAGCAAGGGCAATGTGGCGACCAACTTCAGTAGCGCGGCTGTGACCTTCGGGCTCCTGCGCCCGTCCCTCGCAGGCGTGGAAGCCCGTTCGACGAGAAACTTTGGCGGTGACATTGCATGCGGCAAGCGAGCTGGTACATCAACTCGTTGCAATCGCCTCTGCCTGGTTATCCAACGTGGCAAGAAGGTCAGACTGCTGCGCAGAGCACGCGGCGCATGCCAGCAGCTAGTCAGTGTGGGTCTGGTGCTGGTGGGGACTTGGGGGGGCTCGGTGCTCGGTGGTGGGGCGGTCGGGGCCGCGATGAGCCTTCGGCGCGCGGTGCGGTCAGCGCTGTTTTCTCACGTGGGCCGCCGACCTCTCCGACGTCGCAGAACCGTCTTGCTCTGCTCTAGCAGGGCATGTGCCATCGGGCCGGCCTGAGACCTGAGACTGGCCCCGCGGTCAGTTCCCTGGCCCCTTATTCCGTTCGGTGATGTCACCCTTGGTGCCAAACTCGGGGACTTCGAGGACCTCCCAAACTAGTAATCTCTGCAGGCCGTGTCGCGCATGCTGCGCGGAGAGGCACCGCGTTCCGCGATGCGCTCTACGCGTGGAGGCTGACGAGTTTTGCGCCGTGGAGGCGCGCGCCGTTGGCGCCCGCGGCGAGACTTCGCCCCTGAAGCGAGGATGCGGGTGGTTTGATTGCATCGCGGACGCCACCCCTGCTCTGCTTTTTGATAAAGTATACCCCCCCTTCTCCTTTCTTCCTCCTGTCTTCTTCTTCTCTTCCAGGCCCCTTCCTCTCTCCTTTTTCCCTCCTCCTTCCCTCCACCTCCCCTCCTCCGTCCCTCTTCCTTCCTTCCCCCTTCCTGTTGCTGCTGCTGTTCCTCCGTGCGTCTTCCTCTCCCCTGTGCTCTTCTTCTGTCGGCTTCTCCTGTTCTTTTGGCCACGGTCGTGGGGCGCCAGCCCAGCAATCAGCCAGACCTCGCGATGCGCAGATTTCGCCAGGTGGCCGCCCGTGGCCGCCTCGAGGCCGCCCCCGTGCACCACATTGGCTGCGCCACGTCGTTCGCCCCCTGCGTGGGCCGCTGGTTTTTTCGGGCTCTGGCCTCAAGGCTGTATGGGTCGACTGCATGTGAATTCGTGCAGGCACTCTCGGCACCTTCCTCGGAACTGGGCCGCGCGCTTCGCGCGCGCGGTTAGCTCGGGTGTTCTGTGCCGGGGGGAAAAAGGCAGTACATGTATTGCACCGTGTGAATGGCGCCACATATGCCGCACCACGTATATTGCGCCCTGTGGTCTGCACCACGAAGCTTGCACCGCAGAGCCTGCACCACAGAGCCTGTGCACAGAGCCATCAACCTACGCGCGTGCCGGCATACCGCATTGTATATGGGGCGCTATGCCGTGTGTGTTGGGCGTTTTGGGCCTTGAGGGCATCGTTTTAAACTTCAACATCGAGGGTTCGATGGGAGATGTTGAGGGGAAGGGGCGAGGTGACGGAGAAGGAGAAGGGCAAGAGTAAACCCAAGGTGCGTCAACGGTGTGGCAATACACCTCCCCGTCCCAACTCCCGTCCCCACCAGTCCTTGGTCGCTTTCATTTTTCACCACAGTAAGCGCTCCCTTGAAAGACCACGGGCCTGCCATTCTGGCGAGAGTTTGCTTTTAACCAAAGAACTTGTTTGCAGTTTTCTAACACGTAGGTGGTATGGTCATACAGCTACACATGGTGTCCAGCGACTTCCCCGTTTTGGAACAACTGGCCCCCATCTGGTAGTTGTTGCGTGCACTTGCGCTGTTGGCCATGGGACCCCAGGAGGTTTCAAACGAGAGGCCCTTTTTGAAAAGGAGCCGCCCTCCATCCGTTCGTTCAGCTACGCCTTGCGGTCAAGGTTGCGGCTTATCGTGTGTAGTTGTATTACTACACATAACAAAGAGGAGGCCTCAAACGCGATCCCCTGGTTTTGAAACCGCGAATCCTCCTTGTATGTGTTGCAAGTTGTTAGCACGATTGCGCTCGGCGCTAAAGCGAACACCAGATTGAAAAGGAGACGCCCCCATCCTTGTATGTGCTGTATAGGTTTATGGGAGAGGCGTATGGCGTTGAGGCGAGAACCCAGGTTTGAAGACCACCCTCGATCCTGTGAGCGTTTGGGACGAATGTGCGTGGCGCTAAGGCGAGGGCCGCATGACCAAGCGACCAGAGTTCCACCTTTGAAAGTGCTACATATGACGGGCTTCAGGATCATATGTGAGGAAATCTCATGCGAAACGCTTGGTTCACCGTGCCGACACGTCTGGTGGCTCGACGGGGACGAGTTATTCAAAAGGAGGTGGGATCAAAAAGGGGAAACAGGGGGACAAGTAAGCAGGAACGGGACGGGGATGAGCAGGAGGAGTGGAGGAGGAGGAGGAGGAGGAGGAGGAGGAAAAGGAGGAGGAGGAGGAGGAGGCGGAGGAGGAGGAGGAGGAGGAGGAGGGGAGGAGGAGGAGGAGGAGGAGGAGGAGGAGGAGGAGGAGGATGA
>CAUYUJ010014198.1:119540-123633 GCA_963575745.1 Prorocentrum cordatum
CTGGGGCGTCTACGTTGTCCTGGCCATGGACACCCTGCACCGCCACGGCCGGCTGGGCGGCCCGCTGGAGGCAGCATTCCGTGAGCGCGTGTACGAGCCCATGCTGCTTGGCTTGCTGGGCCTCTGCCGCGGGGCCAGGCCGCGCGAGCTCCCGAGGCTGGCGCTGCAGTTCGGCCTGGGCACCTTCTTCACCGTGGAGGCCCTCGCCGCCCTCGGCATGGCGGCGGGCGCGGAGCCCTGGGTGGCCGCCGCGCAGTCGGCGTGCGGGGAGGCCCTCTGGCGCTCGCTGCAGCGCAGCGGGGCCGCCGGCGAGCAGGGCGGCGCGGCGCGGGAGCCCTCCGTGCCCGAGGAGCCGGTGGGCCGCGATCTGGTGGTCTGGGTCTCGCACCTGGTGCGCCGGGAGGAGGGCCCGGACGCCGCGGGCGGCGGCGCGGCGCCCGCCGCGAGGCGCTTCCGCAGCGACGGCTGGGTGGTGGCGCACGGGCCGCACCTGTGGGGCCGCGGCGATGAGCTGCTGCCGCCCGTGCTCGGCGGCCGCGCGCGCGCGCAGCACGCGGAGCGAAGGGCCCTCCTGCGCGTGGCCGAGCGGCTGCTGTCGGGCGTGCCCGCGGGGGCGGAGGCTGGCGCCGCGCAGCGCTGCACGGGGACGGTGCGGCTCTATTCGGCGCACACGCCGTGCGCCTCGTGCCTCGCCGCGCTCTGCCAGTTCCGGGCGCTCTTCCCGCGCGTGGCGGTCGCCGTGGCCTTCGCGACCTGGCCGGAGACGCGCGCGGGGCTGCTGGCGCGTCGGCCACTGGCAGCGGGGCGCGAGGGCTTGCCCTCCCAGTGCCAGGGAGCTGCGGAGAGCGCGGCGCCCGGCTCAGGGGCAGCGTTAGGGGGCGTCTGCTCAGGGGGGGATGCATCGACCCCCCATCGCGCATTCATCGCTGATGGGGGCCTACACCTTAGGCGATGCTTAAGAAAACCCAAGTTTTCGGCCAGAGTCTCGATTATTCTTAACGTTTCAATGTAAACCTTAAGATGTTGATAGACATGTTGGGTTTTTATGCAAGTTCTGAGACTATGAATTTCTTAACCCATGATTTCTTAAGCATTTCGCAGGGTGTACTAGGGCACACAAGGGAGTCGCGGATCGCCAGGGGAGAGACAAGCGACACCACCACCAGGGGTGCTACCTCCAGCGAGGAGCTTTATGATGCCTCCCTGGGCTGGGGACGGGACTGCATCACCAGGATGACCCCTCCTGGTTTCTCGCACTGGTGCTGTCGGTGTCGCTTCTCCTCGCTCCTGGATTGGTTCGAGGCCACCCCCAGGGGCGCGAAGGTTGCCGCGCTTCGCGCGGCGCGGCTTGGGCCAAGAGCGGTCCAAGAGCGGTTGCTCTTCTACAATTTTCCGGAGGAAAAGAAACACACAGACACAATTAATCTTCGATTCCCGAGAAAATATGGGAAAATATGGGAAGTGGGCGGGAAGACAAAAACCCAGAAAATACAGGAAAATATGGGGCATCCTGTTATTTGTGTGCATTTATTTGTGTGTCCTGGGCCCTTTCAAACTTGGCTGCGCTGTGGTGCGAAGGTAGTCGCGCGTCGCGCACCGCCGTGGGGCACAGTGCGCGAAGCTGGGTGGCCCAGTTGCTTCCGGTCCTCGATGAGCTCTTCCCGAACGGCACTCTGCATTCTTGTGGGCTCCTCCGCTTCCTCCTGCCTCAGGAGCAGCAGCAGCAGCAGCAGCAGCAGCAGCAGCAGCAGCAGCAGCAGCAGCAGGACGGGGCCAAACATGGACCCCCCCGCAAGGAAGTGGCTCACAGAAGGGGCTCGGAAGTTCTAGGCGCTTCGCGTCACCCCACCAGCCCATCCAGAACGATGCCCGGAGGAATTGCCTCGATCAGGGAAGCGGGCAGCACACAGGGGAAGGGTCCCCCAGTGGAGGCCTCTTGGAGCGTCTTAGGGGGCCTCTTGGCGGTCCCAGACGCCTCTTAGAGCGTCTTGGGTGCCTCGGAGAGCTTCTTGGGGCCTCTTGGGGGTTTGTTGGGAGCCTCTTGGAGGCCTCTTGGGCGCTCTTTGGGGCTGTCTTGGGGCTCTCTTGAGCCTCTCTTGGAGCCCTCTTGGGCCATCTTGGAGCCATCTTGAGGCCTCGGATGGCCATCGGAAGCGAAAAGGCGAGAAAGCCAAAAACATTGATGTTCCTAAAGTTTCGGAAGGATTTTGGCCTCTTCGGGGCCTCCTTGAGAGATCTTTGGCCACGTGAAGCCGTCTTGGAGCGGTCTTGGGGCCTCTTGGAGCATCGTGTGAGCCATCTTGAGGCATCTTGGGATATATTGAGCCATCTTGGAGGTCATCTTGGGCTCTCCCAGTCTTGGAGTCATCTTAATCAGTGCCCTTCCACCTGGGAGGCCAAAATGTGGCCAACACCTTAGTCAATCAATGATTTTAGCATTCTCGCCGAGGCCTCTTGGAGCGTCTTGGGTGCCTCTGGGGGGCCTCTTGGGGCCTCTTGGGGCCTCTTGGGGGTCTCTTGGGAGCTTCTTGGGGGCATCCTGGGGGCCTCTTGGGGGCCTCTTGGGGCCTCGTGGCCACCTCTTGGGGCCCCCTTGGGGCACCCTTGGGAGCCTTGGGAGTGCCCCAAGAGGGGCCATCTCGGAGGAGATCGATTAAAGAAGGGGGGGTCCCTAGTTAGCCCCGCCCCCCAGAAGGCCAACATCGGGCCAAAACCTTAGTAAAACCAATGATTTTGGCTTCCTCGCCGAGGCCGTTTTGGACGCTCCAACTACCCGCGAACCCCCCCGTCCAGGTCGCGGGGAGGGGTTAGGGGGAGGGGCAAACCCCTGATCGAAGGGGACGAGGCAGGGGTGGAAGAGGAGGCTCCCTAAACCACCTTACGCCCTAAAGGGCTGGTGGGACTTTCTCTCTCCTCCCGCTGCTCATGCCTCCTTGCCTTTACTCTCCTGCCTTTGCCTTCCCTCCCTCCCTTTCCGCAGCTGTTTCGATCCCGATGTCGACTCCGGAGCGGCGGGATCGCTTCCGTTTCGGGTCCGTGGGGCGGTCTGGTTTCCGATTCTGGTGCGATCCGATGCGCGATGTTTTGGTTTCTTCCGATCAGGTTGTTCGCAGATCCAATTCCGAGGTTTTGATTCGACGGGGGGTGGCGCTGCCCTAGACCCTAGACGTCTCTCTCCTTTCGTCTCTGCCCACTCCTCCCGTCATGCTCCTTCCTCTTCGTCCCTCTCCCCTGCACGTGAGCGACGCAGAGCAAAGGGTCCCATTGCGCGGACATTCGCGCCCAAGCTTCCCGCGTGAGGCCGCGCTTGAGCGCCCTCTTCTCCGCGCGGTGTGCCTCGCTGGCGGCCCGCGTAAGCCGCGGCGTAGGGTCGCTATGTCATCTTGCGCAAGACCAGTGCAGTGGAGACCGATGCCAAGAAACACCCTGCTTGCCTCTAGGGTGCCCTGGGTTTCTTGGGTTTCGATGGTTTTGCTATGGAAAGCGTGACGTTCCCACACCAAGAATCAATGGACGTCCTGGGGTCCTGGGGTCCTGGGGTCTCAGGGTCCTGGGGTCTCAGGGTCTCAGGGAGCCCCTGCTGTATCCGTTCGTTGCTCAGGTGTTTCTGGCCGGATCAGTCCCCGATCGCCTGCGGCTTCTCGTTTGCCTCCGCAGGTCGTGCCGTTCCCAGTCGCGCGGACGGGCCCGTCCGCGTCAGGCGGGGACAGGAGACGCACCTGCGGCGTGCCCGCCGTCGTCGTGGCCGCCGCCGCTACCGTCGTCGTTGCCGCCGCCGCCGCCGCCGTCGCCGTCGTCGTCGTCGTCGTCGTCGTCGTCGTCGTCGACCTCGTCGTCGTCGGGGCGGAGCAGGATGAGGGAGCAGGGAGCAGCAGGCAGGAAGTGGCGGACAGGGACGGGCGAGGGGGGGAGGGTGATGGTGAGGGGGTTCGTGAGGATAAGGGGGCTGAGGCTGATAGTCGTCATGATGGTGGTGATAGCGACGGTGGTGCTGAAAAAGCGGATTCGTAGTAGTAGTAGTAGTAGTAGTAGTAGTCGTCGTCGTCGTCGTCGTCGTCGTCGTCGTCGTCGTCGTCGTCGTCGTCGTTGTAGT
>CAUYUJ010014198.1:123733-141233 GCA_963575745.1 Prorocentrum cordatum
CCGCATAATAATGCCCGTGTAGTTAGTAGTAGTAGTAGTAGTAGTAGTAGTTAGTAGAGTTAGTAGTAGTACTAGTAGTAGTAGTAGTAGTAGTAGTAGTAGTAGTGGTAGTCGTAGTCGTAGTCGTAGTAGTCGTAGTCGTAGTAGTAGTAGTAGTAGTAGTAGTAGTAGTAGTAGTAGTAGCAGTGGTAGTGGTAGTGGTAGTGGTGGTAGTAGTAGTAGTAGTAGTAGTAGTAGTAGTAGTAGTAGTAGTAGTAGTAGCAGTAGTAGTAGTATTCGTAGTAGTCATCGTAGTAGTAGTCGTCTTATTAATCTGATTATTAGTAGTCGTGGCAGTCGTAGCAGAGTACTACCAGTACTACTGCTCCTACTATGACGACTCATTCTTACTAAGACTACTACTAGTAGTAGTGGTTTTGGAACTAGGCGCAGTAGTAGTAGTAGTAGTAGTAGTAGTAGTAGTAGTAGTAGTAGTAGTAGTAGTAGTAGTAGTAGTAGTAGTAGTAGTAGTTTAGTAGTAGTAGTAGTAGTAGTAGTAGTAGTAGTAGTAGTAGTAGTAGTAGTAGTAGTAGTAGTAGTAGTAGTAGTAGTATAGTAGCAGTAGTAGTAGTAGTAGTAGTAGTAGTAGTAGTAGTAGTAGTAGTAGTAGTAGTAGTAGTAGTAGTAGTAGTAGTAGTAGTAGTAGTAGTAGTAGTAGTAGTAGTAGTAGTAGTAGTAGTAGTTAGTAGTAGTAGTAGTAGTAGTAGTAAGTAGTAGTAGATAGTAGTAGTAGTAGTATGAGTAGTAGTAGTAGTAGTGGTAGTAGTAGTAGTAGTAGTAGTAGTAGTAGTAGTAGTAGTAGTAGGAGGAGGAGGAGGAGGAGGAGGAGGAGGATGAGGAGGATGAGTCGACGCTTCAGATGTGGCGGCGGACGCTTCGCTTGCGCCGCAAACCTGGGGAGTCACTGGCTGATTACCCTCGAGAGGCAAACAGTGGATGGCGCGTTCTGGATACGCCCCTGGCCACGTGGCCGCACTGAAGTGTTCATTCCATGGGGCCTATCGTGAACGCCAGTCTTGCATGGAGAACGGCGCATCTCTACTCAGCTCGGCGCGGGAGTACAACTCGAGGATCGACTTGGAAGGTTGCAGAGATTTCCCGGCCGAGCGGCGACGCTTGGAGTGACTTATACCACGCGGCGGCGGCTGTCGGGCCCCGTGGGAAGATCCGATGGTACACAGCGTGGGGCAGAGTTGGCGGCGAGACAGAGATGCTCGGGCGAAGAGAACTGTGCACATGCACCGATCCTGACAAGGCCCAGCCGTGACCCAGGATCGGTGCATGTGCCTTCCTGGCCAAGGTAGGAGGGCTCCTCCTCCTCCTCCTCCTCCTCCTCCTCCTTATTCTTGTTCCTCGAGATACCATGACGTTGCTGGAGGGGACGGGGCGGTCCGCGGGCCTCGTGGCAGACGTGTGCGCTCGCTGGCAGCTGCCGCTCGGCGACGATCGCCAACGAGGCGGCCCTCCGGCCATGGGCTCGCACTCCGGCCGCGGGACGGAGGAGGACAGCTTGATCTTCGAGAGGCCTGGGGCCTGAGCCCGACGAGCTCCTCGACACCGTTGCGGCCCGTGTGGTCTGGGCTTCTGGGAGGAGGCATCATACAGTCGGGGCCCTGAAGAAGGAACCCTTTTCGTTGGGGAGGGGCTCCGTGTTCCTCAAGTGTTTCACAGCCTGCCTCAGGTTTTCCTTTATGTGTTCGATCGGAGATCGAAGTTTAACTTGTGGAACAACGGGGCCTCGTTCCTTATTTAGGGTTCCTTAGGTCAACGCCCCGACTGTATCTTGTATGCGACGGACTCCGAAACATTAGAGAAAGTCTTACGTGACCATGCAAAGCTGCACGATGGCGGGTGCGAGCCCTTATACTCACAAGGGTGCTGTGCCGGATCGTTGATCATAGGGCTGCGGGCGGTTTCCTCTCCACGCATCAATCAAGAGCCAGGGCAATGGTGGAAGCGGAGCTACAACAAGGTGGCCCACGGCCTGACCAACTTTACAATCGATACCAGGCGAACGTGGACGAGCGTGTGATCCAGACGTCTCCATTCAGGAGGCCAGCGTTGTGATCCAGACGGACCGTGGCCTTCGTGACGGCGATCGTGCCGCGGCTGCTTCGATAATCTGTTTCTTGGGGACGCCTGCCGGTAGCAACCAGTATCATAATGAACCCATCGTTGTGCAAAGGAGTTTTGTCCATTTATCATGCATGGTTTTTCGGAGCAGAGGCTACCACATCTGACGAAGCGTCAAGGGAGGTAACCGGTCTACTTACTCAACTGAGACAAACGGCTGGCATCTAAGTGTCTTGAGACCGTTATGGACAGATCCGAACATAACAGGATGAGGAGGAGGAAGGAGGGAGGAGGAGGAGGAGGAGGAAGAGGAGGAGGAGGAGGTTCAGGAAGAGGAGGAGGAGACATTCGTGTTGGAACATGTTCGGCTGCTGCAGCGTGGGTGTTGACAGCGCTCACACACAGGAACATCTTGGAACACAGAGCCTCCGCTTGGCGAGCAGGGGCATTTACACGGCGGAACCGATATCTTCATTCACGCCGGAACCGATAGCATTAGAGGGCTGCGCAGTTCCATTCGAGCGATTCTGGGTCCTCATTCTGTAATTCATCAAAGCGGCTGCCCTAGGTAGGATCTGAGCTGGGACGAAAGACAGAAATGGAGGAGGAGGAGGAGGAGGAGGAGAAGGAGGAGGAGGAGGAGAAGAAGGAGGAGGAGGACGAGGAGGACGAGGAGGAGGAGGAGGAGGAGGAGGAGGAGGAGGAGGACGAGGAGGAGGGGTAGTGAGAGGAACGACTAGGGCATGGACAAGGGAGGAGGGATCATGAGGTGGTGGGGGAACAAGAGGGGCGAGGGATCGGCAGGCGGGGGCGCGTCGGGGTCAGGATGCGCACGCAAGGTGTTTTTTTTTTTTGGGGGGGGGGGAGATGGAAGCTGGACAGCTTCTGAGGCTTGGTGGTCTCCTCCTCTGCACCTGGCTCCTGCCACTGCTCCCCCTTCCTCTTCTTCGTCTTCTTCTTCTTCTTCTTCTTCTTCTGGGGGGACCCCCTCAACGGACCACCTCACCGATCGCTACCGGGCCGACCCTGGGCCCGGGATGGTTGCCTCTGCCTCCCCGGCCAAGCCCGGGGGGAGCATTCACAGATCGTGGGCCACTTCCTCGGACGGGTCAGGATAGGCGAATTGGGCAGATGACGTCGCCCGATCCTCCTCTTCTCGACCTCACCCTCGCAGTAGGAGGCCTCCAAGGCCTCCAACTCTGTTGGGTGGGGGGGCGAGGGCGGGGAACAGCCGCGCCCTCTGCAGCTTCTACACCGACGGCGACCGGCAGCACCGGGGCGACTATACGGACCTGGCCAGCCGGGGATCAAAGCGCCAGCCGCTGCTCTCCGCAATCTTCCTCCGCTGGCACGCTTTCGGGGCGGAGGGTGGCCCCTCTCCCTCAGTCAGCGGCACCGTTACGGGTACTCACTGACGGGGACTTAGGGGATTTGTCAAAATTTGCCTTTTGAGGGCCTCTTTCTGGCATTGCAGCGTTGCCCACATTGGGGAGGGTTGGCTTCGCAGGGTCACTGGCCAAAGTGCCCGTTAGTGGAGTTCCCGTTAGAGGGGCGCTGACCCCATTCTCTTCTAATAGCTAATGGCTGGTGGCTGGGCTGTAGTCTGGGCCGCAGCCATGGGTGCTCCCTCCCTGTCCAGCCCTCGCCTGGAAGGGAGGGCGGGGCACAGTCTTCATCAGGTTGGGGCAGCAGGGTGGGGGAAAGGGAGACGACAGCACACACACACACACACGTGGGCTTCACCTTGTCGCTGCGGCTGGATCCGCTGCGAAACCCTGGTCAGCAAATGCTGTGGGAGAAGTTCGGGGAGCGACTTGGGGAGGGAAGGATGGGAACGAAGAGGAGGAGGAAGAGGAGGAGGAGGAGGAGGAGGAAGAGGAGGAGGAGGAAGAGGAGGAGGAGCAGGAGGAGGAGGCGGAGGAGGAGGAGGAGGCGGAGGAGGAGGCGGAGGAGGAGGAGAGGAGGAGGAGCAGGAGGAGGAGGAGGAGGAGGAGGAGGAGGAGGAGGAGGAAACGCCGTCTGCGGGGACTCACGCCCCCGCGCCCAGGGAGGGGCCGCAGGCCCCCACGGGCAGCGCTAGGCGCGGCGCCCGGCTGCGCGCCATGGAGGCAGGCAGCGCTGCCCGTGGCCGTGGCGTCTGCCGCGCTTTGCCCGCGGCAGGGGGCCTTCTGCGCCTCCCCCGTCCCCTGCCAAGGGTCCAGCACCGCCACGGAAATCTAGGAGGGCTGCCCGGCACAGGGGCGGCCCAGGGCCGGCTACGGCGGCGCGCGCGGGGGCTCGCGTCGCGCGCGCGCGAGGCCGCCGAGCATGGCCCCACCGCGGCCCGTCGCGCCGCGCGGCGGCGGCGCCTGACGGCGGCGGCTGTCGGGTTCAGGAGGGCACATACCAGCACACATGGCAGCGACGACGCCAACACCAACACAGACCAGAGCACTAGGCTCAAGACCCAGTACATAGTCATTGAGATGGGTGCCCACGCCAGCCTCTTCACGCAACATCATGACAACGAGCAGCACACCCACCACGATAGCGACTAGCAGCGCCGCGACTGCGACCAGCAGGCACGCTTACAACAGCATCAACGACGACGCTTGCGTCGGCATCCATAGCACTTGCGACCAGGCCAACGATGATGATCATTAGAGGCCCTGGAGGAGGCCGACGTCGAGGAGGCGTCGGAGGATCACCTGAAGTACTTGGGGTTGTTGGGGACCCCGAGGAGGACGTGGGGGACCAGGACCTGGCGGAGGCGGTGGAGGCCCAGGGACCTGCCCAGGGCGAGGCCACGAACCAACCCAACGGGCCAGGGGTCGCCTTGCCGTCAGACCGCGACGCCACTGCGGCAGCTGCTGAGGCCGTGCGAGCCGCCGCGGTACGCAGCCACCTCCACTGCGACCAGCGGAACCAGCAGCACCCTCACTACGACGACAAGCAGTGCCACCAGCACGGCACCACCACTACGACCACGACCGCGACGACGACCACGATTACGACCAGCAGTGCAACCGCCGGGACTTCGTCACCCTCCCGCTGTTCATCCTGGCCGCTACGTGCAACCAGAAGACACGGATCACCATCGTGGGCCCCGTCGGCGCCAGCAGCAGTACCTTCCTGAGCGGCGCTGCCACGAGCCCAACTCCCCGTCAGTCAGAGGCGCAACCATCGACACCAGCATCGACGCCAGCACCGGAGGCAATATACGCCTCAGCGTCCAAGTCAGCACCGATGCCAGCACACACCCCAGCACCCGCGTCAGCATCGACACCAGTAACGACACCACCGTCGACGCCAACACCGACGCCAGCACCAACGCAGGCATCAGCGCCAGCATCAGCGCCAGAATCGAAGACGGTATCGATTCCAGCGCTGGAGCCAGCATCGACTCCATCATCGACGCCAGCACTCACGCCCATATCCACCCCCGCATCGAAACCAGCCTTCAAGACAGCATCGACGTCAGCACCGCCAACAGCAGTGACACCAACATCGAAGCTCACACTGACGCCAGTATCGACTACAGCGCTGAACGCAGCACTGGCGCAAGCATTCGCAACCGCATCGGGAACAGCATGAACCTCAGCATCAATGCCAGCATCGGCGCCAGCAACGACACGAGAACGGACCCAGCATCAACAGCTACATCGACGCCAGGACCGATGGCAGCATCGGTGCAAGCATCGACTACAGTAGCGACCCCAACGCCGACCCCAGCGTCGACCCCAGCGTCGACCCTAGCAGCGGCGACACCAACCCCAGCACCGATGCCAGCATCGAAGACGGCATCGACTCCAGCACCGCAGCAAACACATACACCAACGCCAACAACACCATCGTCTCCCGCACCGACGCCAGCACCTACGCCACCATCGACCCCTGCACCGACACTAGCATCGCAGAAAGCAGTGCCCCTACCATCGGAGCCAGTAGCGACGTCCGTATCGACGCCAGCATTGACACCACCATCAAAGCCATCGATACTTATAGCATCGACGCCCTGATCGACGCCCGCGCCGAAGGCACTCGCGGACCTAGTTCGAAGCCAATGCCGACGCCAGCGCCAGCGCCAAAGCCGGTCCCAACGCCAGCACCGACACCGAGATCGACCCCAGCGCCGACATCTGCAACGACCCCCGCATCGTCGTCGGCACCGACAACCGCGCTGCGGAAGGCCCCCCCCCCTCTTCCCGCGAGCCCCACCGAGCCAAGGGGCGCCGACGAGTGCCACGTCAGCGACCAGGCCGCGGGGGCGCTGCGGGATTGACGCCGTCACCGTGCGCGGCACGGGCCAGGTCGACGACAGGGCACCGTGCGCCACCGTCAGCCTCTCTGGCAAGATCCGCGACGGCAGCCCATCCTTGGGGCCCGCACGGGCGCTCCCTGGGCCGCGGCTCCGCGCAGGGCGGGCCCGAGGGGGCCGCTGCCAAAGCCACCAGCTGCCCCACGGGCATTTCCTCTGGGCAGGACCACGGCCCAGGTCGCCGCCCGGCACGGCGCCCCGCGCCGCGCCCCTCCCGACGCCTTCGCCCGCGCCCTCTCCGACGCCCCTCCCAACGCCCGGCGTCGACGCCACGGAGACGGCGTCCGGCGTCGACGCCACGGAGACGACGTCGACGCCAGTGCCGGAGACAGCACCGACCCCAGCACAGGAGCCCGCATGGACGTCCGCACCTGTGCCGGCAGCCACCCCAGCGCCGACGCCCGCACCGACGCCGGTAACGCCACAGAGGGATGATCGAGCTCCCGGGCCGTCCGCAAGCCACCGGCCAGCTTCGCAACGCCAAGGCCGAGGCCGGCGACACGTCCGACGCGCAGCTCGGTACTCAGCCCGGCGCCCAGTTCGACGCCCAGTCCGACGCTATGTCCCGCGCATTGCCCCATGCTCAGCAGCGCCGCCGTGATCGCCGCGATCGAGTATACCGACAGCATCGAAAACAGCACGACATAATTCATCAGCACCACCCTGGGGCGGCAGTGCGGACACCAGCACGGAGTCCAGCATCGAAACCACCAATGACGCCAGTCTCAACGTCAGCGTCGAAGCCGACACCGACGCCAGCATCGTCGGCAGTGGTCACCATAGCCCCGAAGCCAACATCAACGTCACCACCAGCATCAGCACTGACTACGGCGCCGACGACAACACCAACGCCAGCAACGACGCCAGTTTCGACTCACCATGGATGCGCCCACGCTAGCACCCACTTCCACATCAACACCATCATCGCAGATGACGCGGCCTCCGGCACCAGGGCCAGCGTCTACGTCCTCTGCGTCATCACAAACACCAGCATCGACCCCGGCATCGACGCCGGTGTGGCTTCCGAGCCTGGCACGACTGCCGGCTGCCGGCGCTCCACGCCGCCGGACAAGCAGCAGCACCTCAGGGGCTGCGGACAGCAGCGCCATGCCGGTGCCCCACGCCGCCCCCCGCCAGACGCCCCACCCGGCGGCCAGCAGCAGCACCACGTGCACCGCGATTCCGGCCAGCAGCAGCGCCACGACGGCAACCGGCTGCACTGCCACCAAGGCGGAGACCAGCCTTACCATACGAGGTGACCGGCCTGGCTCCGACCAGCAACGCCGCAGCGTCCAGCGCCCTGCCCACGCCCTCGCCCCCCGGGTCAGCGCGGCTCTCGGCTCCCAGGGGCGAGGGCGAGGCCCCCCCCGCTCACACAGTGACGGGCTTCGGGGCGGCACAGGGGCTGCGCGGCATGCCCGGCGGCGCCCCTCCGCCCCGCCCCGCCCCCGCCACCCGACGCCTTCCCGCGCCAGCGCTCCCTCGGCCATGGGCGCCCGGGAGATCGACGCCCCCCCTCGTCGCCCCCCCCCCCCCCCCCCCTCTCCCCGAGGAGGAGCGTGCCGCCCGGGGCCGGCGGCCCTCGGGTGGGGGCGGGGGGGGGGGGGCCGAGCTGGGCCCCCGCCGCGGCCCGCGGCCGCAGCGCCCGCGGGGGGGAGCAGCGACCCCCCCCCCCCCTCCCCCCCCCCACGCGCCCGACGATGCCCCCCGGGGGCGGCAGGACCGGGCCAGGGGGGGGGGGAGGCGGCGGCCCGCGGCGGGCACGAGGCGCGGCCGCGCCGCGCGCCCGACGCGGGGGGGGGGCACCCCCGTGCACGGACAGGCCCGCTCCGGCCCCCCCTTTTCTGCCCGCTCTCCCTGCCGTCCTCGGCCCCCCTCTGCCCCCTCCCCGTTCCCCCCCCCCCTGGGGGGCTCTGTCGGCCTGTCTGTGCTTCTTGTTGGGCCCCGTCTTGCTCTCCTCCCGCCTTCTTCCTTCCTGCTTCGGATAGGGGCCCCTTTCGCCCCCCCCCCCTTTCGGCCCCTCGCCTTTATGCCTTCGTGTGCCCCCGCGCCGCCGGGCGCCGCGGCTTTTTTACAGGTGTATGAAACATGTCCCCCCTCCCCGTCCAAGGCAACGGTCCCTGGGTTGGGGGGGAGCATCCGAGGGGTTCTCTTGATATCAGGGATCGGGAACCAGGGGGAGGAGGAGGAGGAGGAGGAGGAGGAGGAGGAGGAGGAGGAGGAGGAGGAGGAGGAGGAGGACGAGGAGGAGGAGGAGGACGAGGGACGGAGGCCCAGGAGGAGCAGGAGCGGGATGAGGAGGACCAGGACGAGCAGTACGAGCAGGGCTAGCAGGAGGAGGAGGAGGAGGAGGAGGAGGAAGAGGAGGCGGAGGAGAAGTTCGAGGAAGAGTGGGGAGGAGGAGGAGGAGGAAAAGGGACAAATATTAGGGGGATGATGATGATGATGATGATTATGATGATGCTGCTGCTGCTGCTGATGATGATGATGATGATGATGATGATGATGATGATGGCGGTGGTGGTGGTGGTGATGATGGTGATGCTGATGCTGATGTTGATGATGATGCTGATGCTGCTGATGATGCTGATGATGATGA
This sequence comes from Prorocentrum cordatum, assembly GCA_963575745.1. NCBI lineage: Eukaryota > Dinophyceae > Prorocentrales > Prorocentraceae > Prorocentrum > Prorocentrum cordatum. The sequence goes on from CAUYUJ010014198.1 coordinate 132,742, forward strand.
TGGTGATGCTGATGCTGCTGGTGATGATGATGTTGATGATGTGGATGCTGCTGCTGATGCTGATGGTGATCATGCTGCTGATGATTATGATGCTGATGTTGATGCTGCTGATAATGATGGTGATGCTGCTAATGATGATTGTGATGCTGATGATGATGCTGATGATGCTGATGATAATGATGAGGAGGAGGAGGAACAAGAGGAGGTGAAGGAGTAGGCAACAGGAGTAGAGTCTGCTCGGTGGATATCCAAGTGGTTACCGTCGTACTCCTTGACCTTCTTACTTGGTCTCCGCTACGCGGAGGAGAAGGAGAAGGAACAGGATGCGGATGTTGCTGCTGCTGATGAATATGCTCATGAGGAGGATGAGGATGATGATAAGGATGATGATGATGCTGACGATGAGGATGATGCTGATGTTGCTGATTATGCTGATGATGCTGCTGATGCTGATGCTGACGATGATGTTGATGATGCTGGTGATCTTGATGCTGATGCGGATGATGATGCGGATGATGATGATGATGATGATGATGATGATGATGATGATGATGATGATGATGATGATGATGATGATGATGATGATGATGATGATGATGATGATGGTGGTGATGATGATAATGATGATGCTGATGATGGTGATGAGGCTGCTGCTGATGATGATGATGATGATGATGATGATGCTGCTGATGATGATGACGATGATGCTGATGATGATACTGATGATACTGATGATACAGATGATACTGATGATGAGTAGGATCATGATGATGATAATGATGAGGATTTCCAAGAGGAGGAGTTTGTGGAGAGGAGAAAGATGAAAAGGGTGCGCTGGCCTGGCTCTCTGCTTCCTGCGATGAGCGGGGGATGCTGGCCTGCTTCCGGCGACGTCGGCCGCGCGCCACAAGAGGGGCGCTGCATTCCCCTGGGGGTCCGTCCAGCAATCACGATCACAACCCCAGCAATACGCATAGGACACCCATAAGGTAAGAGGACACACAGTCGGAACCTTTGTGGAGCCCGGAAACGGCAGGGCGTTTTTTTCACCGTTTCCAGAAAAATGTCCCTTGAAAATGGAAACGGCAAAAAAACGGCGACCGGAAACGGCGAAAAAACGGCTCCAGGATTGGAACCGGAGCCGGAATTGGTCAAAAAAACGGCGACGGAACCAGTGAAAAAACGGCGTCGGAACCGGCAACAAAAACGGCAAAACGGAACCGGCAAAAAAACGGCCCTGTCGTTTCCAGGGCCCACTAAGATCGGAACCGATGGTAAGGATGGGTAACCCTCCTAAGGTGCCCTTGCATCTTTGCCTCCTCGGTCCATCCTCAACCCCTTTTCTATGACCAGCCCCGCTCGAAAAGCCTCGACATGGGCGTCCAAGGGGCTTGCATCCTCAGCGCGGATCCTTACGATCACACTTGCCTCTATTACAGCCCATGCCAGAAGCCAAACATTACCAGGAGGCCAGACACTCAAGCAGTGGCGAAGCGTCCTGGCTCGGCTATAGCCCTACCAAACAATGTTCTAAGAACTTCTTGCGGTCTCCACGAACTGGTCTTAGAACATTTCTGGTTCAGATTGTCTTGTTTTAACACGTCGGGCTTCTGTTCTAAGAACATTGTTTTTGTTCTGAGAACATCTTTGGGTTCTAAGAGCATTTCGTGGTAGGACTATAGGAATGCCGGGACGGCCGGTCCCTGTTCAAGACACGCGCGGCGGCCGTTGGCCTCGGCAAGAGTTGGATGCACGCCTGGCCGCACGTCTCTCCGGCCCTCGGCCCTCGTGAAGTTGGGCACGACGGACCTCCGCGCGTGGGCGCCCGTCGCAGCATCGGTCGATCTGCGGCTCCTCCTCCTCCTCCTACTTTTTTCTCGTCCTCCTCCTCCTCCTCCTCCTCCTCCTCCCCCTCCTCCTCCTCCTCCTCCTCCTCCTTCCTCCTTTTTCCTCTTCCCCCTCCGCCCCAGTCTTAAGTCGGGCCTCCTCCTCCTCCTCCTCCTCCTCCTCCTCCTCCTCCCTCCTTTTTCCTCGTCCTCCTCCGCCCCAGTCTTCAGTCGGGCCTGTCCCTCTGCCGGAGGAGTATTCGAAAATCGTAAAAAGATGGTCTGGGGACTATGTTTCGGCTATTTTTGAACATGCTTGGAGTATTGTTTGAGTATTTTTGATGTTTCGTCCAAAACCCCCCCCTGTAGGGGGACAGGCTCGACCTAACCCCAGTCCCGTGTCCGGGGCCGTGGCAAGTTCTCGCCGTGGTCCCTGCTGAGGTTCGTCGCGGTATCAGTCCCCTTCAGTCTTCCCCCTCCTGTCCTCCCATAAGTACGCTGAATAAGGAAACCTCTGTCGATCTTCGCCAGCTGCGGGGCCCGCCCCGTCCAGGTGGGGAAGACCTTCCGCTTCACGATCAGCGGCCTGGGCGGCCTCGACTGCGGCTGCAACGCCAACTTCTACGCCGTCAGGCGGGGAAGGGACCTGGAAGACGAGGAGGGGGGTGCGAAGGGGGAGGGAACGGGCTCTGGGGGGGGGGGGGGCATTGACCTGGAATTGGCGATGCATGTCCGATAAGTCCGTACACCGATGAAAGGGCTGCGGGGCGGTCTTCTGTGTTGAGCGGTGGCCGCGCAGTGGTTTCGGTCTCAAGAATGTGGCGGGGCGGCGAGACGGCATCCTCCTGGGCCAGCTTGCCGGCCAGAGCACGCGATGCTGCCCACCCGGTATGTTGGCTGGACACGCGCCCTGGCGCCCCCGAGATTGGGGAGCTGCGAGTCGCTGGCCTCGCACGGGCCTTGTGTTTTAAAAGGGCCTGCTCTTGCACCCTTCTAATGGGTAGTAAGGATACGAAAAGGTATGGTCGTGCAGTTCAGCGAGACATCCAGCGAGATCGCCATTCTCACCAAGAAACGCCACCATGTGTGACTGTTGCGCAAATTTGCACCCCTGGTGATGAAATTCGATGAAACCTCACGCAAGGGCCTCGTTTTGAAAAGGAATCGCCTTTCATTCGTTGTCGCAAATTTGAAAGAAGAGTGTGCGTGTCGCTCAGGCGATAGGTCCATCTTGACAACGACTCCCTCCATTGTTGTGGCTGCTGCAAGCATTCGAAGACCGAATGCGCTCGGCGCTAAGGCGAGAGGTCCGTTTTGAGAACGGCCCCATTCCATTAGCTGGTTTAATGTATTAAGACGAATCTGCGTGGCGCAAAGACCAGGGCTTCAGGCTGAAAGTGGCCCGCCCTCCGTCCTTGAAACTGCTGGAACCTGAAAGCTTCAGGGCCATACAGTGTGAGGAAGTCTGAGGCGAAACACCCGGCCAGCCCTGCTGGCACGTCCGGTGACCAGACGAGGAGGATGCATTCATACTGACAGCGGATGGAGGAGGCCTTCAAGAAATAAGGGGGGGTCCTGGAGGAAAGGGCTCCCGAAGTTTTGTCGCAGTCTTCTGACACCAGGCGCTCCCAGGGCTCCGCGGCCGTCAAGGGACAACTCGGAACGAACCGCTGGTCCCAGGCAACCGCCAAGGGTCAGAGCCTGTTGCAACTACCCCTCTCCCCTTCTGCCAGGGAGGAGGAGGAGGAGGAGGAGGAGGAGGAGGATGAGGAGGAGGAGGAGGAGGAGGGGGAGGAGGAGGAGGAGGAGGAGGAGGAGGAGGCGCTGAGACCAGGAACGCTTTTGGCCCGCAAGGGGCTTGCGATTCCCTGGCATCCAGAGGGTTACCCAGCCCCCCCCGGCAGGCAGAGCACCGAAGCCTGACCAGGGGCAACCCTGGCTGTGTTGCAGAGGCGAGCAGGCGGCGATGGCCTCGGGGGGGGCCATTCTGCATGTGGCCAGCGCTGTCCCACTCCTGGTGGGGAGAACTTGGGGACGGGCAGTGGTCGCACGTCTCTCTGGGAGAGGGGATGAGGGCGTGGCAGAAGAGGATGCGCAGGACGCGGATGAGCAGGAGCGGGGTGAGGAGGAGGAGGAGGAGGAGGAGGAGGAGGAGGAGGAGGAGGAGGAGGAGGCGGAGGAGGAGGAGGAGGAGGGGGAGGAGGCGGAGGAGGAGGAGGAGGAGGAGGAGGAGGACCAGCGGAAACCCAAGAATCATCAACGATATTGGAATTCACCCTCCCTCCAAGCTCCCTCTTCATAGGCCCCTACGACGGTGCATTTCCATTGAGGGAACTGTCTCGTTGGAAACCAACAGTTTGAAGATCCTGAAGCGTGCCAAAACATTGTTCTCGGGATTTCAACGCCACGTATCAACCTGACTGCTGCGTCCGATCCAGAATCGTGCCAGAACGCCGTTTTTGTGACTCCAACGCAGCGAACCAACATAACTGTTGCGCCCGTATACGTAATCGTAAATCCTTCCAAATCACGATTTCTGGTACGTTGATCATGGGAATATGCGAAATTCTTGCAGATTTTCAAAATGGATGTGCGTGGCGCTAGAGCGAGAGCCACATTTTGAAAAGGAGCCGCCCTCAGTCTGTGAAACTCTTGCAACTGTTTAAAGCGAATGTGCGCGACGCTCAGGCGAGAGCCACATGTTGAAAACGACCCGCCCTCAATCCGTGAAGCTCTTGCAAATCTTTAGAACGAATGTGCGCGGCGCTAAGGCGAGGGCCACATTTTGAAAACGACCCGCCCTCAATCCGTGAAGCCCTTGCAAATTTTTAGAACGAATGTGCGCGGCGCTAAGGCGAGAGCCACATTTTGAACAGGAGCCACCCTAGTCCGTGAAATTCTTGCAACTGTTTAAAAAGAGTGTGTGCGGCGCTAGGGCGAGAACTACATTTTGAAAACGACCCGCCCTCCATCTGTGAAGCTGTTGTCACTTTTAATCTTCAGAGTCATGCGTCAGGCGAAACGCCCGGCAGGCAGGCAGGCAGTCCGATCGAGTCAATGCTCGGCCCAGAATCGGGCGCGACTGTGTTGAACCTCGAGCCTCACAATTGGAGCCCGAGGGAAAAACGCACAAAGTCCTCTTCGTGCTCGTGAGAAGAATTGTCCGCACTCACTTCATACCATTCGCTTTCATAAGACTCCCTTGCAAACTTGCGCAGATAGTCGTCCCATCTCACAGCGGGTCGTCCGCGTGATCGTCCAGCCTCAGGACACGTTGCAGGTGGGTGCCAACGCGATGCTCCTGCAGGCCAGCTGTCCGACATCGTGCCAACACGATGAGCCAGCCTGTATTGCCGTCGCAGCAACTGGACGCCCCAGTCTTCCATTGAGTAAGTTGTTAGAGCAGCATTCACTTTCCGCCTCATCCTCCGCATTGTTTCGTCCCACGGCTCACCTTCCATACGAACCCACCCAACGATTTTTCGAAGCATCCTCCGCTGAAGCACATCTAATGAGCTTATTTGTGTCCGCGTCATTGCACAAGACGAGAGGCCGAACAATATCGTTGGAGTGATTACTGTGTCGAAGAACTTGACCCGGGAGTATATGCTCAACTGCTTGTCCATTAGAATGTCACGATGCTGCTGAAATCTCATCCATGCTTTTTGAATCCGGTGGCCAAGCTCAAGAAAACTCCTGGAACGGAGGTTGCCGCACAGCTTCCTTCCCAAATATTTGTGGGCCATGTCGCCGTTTAGGACGTCCATGGGCTCGCCCCCGATGTCCAGCGAACCCAGATTGATGTCGCATGCAGTCGTAAGTACCTTGGTATTTCCGGCGTTCGGGTTGAGACCGACTTTCGTAAGTTCCTTTTTGAGTGCCGTGGCCATTATGATGAGATCCGCACGTGATGCCGCGAAAATCATGATGTTGTCCGCGTATCTGATGTTTGTTAAGGCGTCCCCATCATCAACTCGAACTCCTTTCCCGATTATCCTGGCCTTCCATTTGCGAAGTGCTGCTTCGACCCCCCGCATTGAAAAGCAGCGGGCTCAGGATGTCGCCTGGCTTAACGCCTCGCTGTATCTCAAAACGACGAGAACCACGAACTCGCCCGTGTTGGTTTGCATAGATGACGGACAACATGGCGATGTACTCGTCTCCCACACCATGGCTCCGGAGCGAATCAAGCAGCGGTTGGAATTCGATTCCATCGAAGGCCTTGCTCAAGTCCAAACTTAACACCACATAGGCACATTCCATTTCAAGCACTTGCCACAGACAGTCTCGAATCTAATGAAGGCGTCGTCCACCGATCTTTTACTTCGGAAACCAACTTGGTCGTCTGATTGTTGTGCGTGCAGCACTCTACGAAGGCGGTGGTACAACAGATGTGCGAAGAGTTTGTATGATATTCTTAGCATTGCGACGGGCCTCCAATTCTGCGGAAGTCTCAGGTCACCAGTCTTCGGTAGCATCGAAAATACTGTCTCTCTCCAGGTCGGGTCAATTACGCCCTCCTGCAACATCTTACTGAACAGGTCAAGTAGAAGGCCCAAGAACTTATCTGAAGATGCTTTGAACATTTCCGCGATGATCCCAAACTCATCTGAACCCCTCCGAAGTTTCATCGATTTCAGTGCACGCCGAAGCCCCCACATAGTAAAAGGGCGTATTCTCGTAGAGCAGCCGTCCAATATAGATTGCAGATATGCAGAAGCTGATCCAGATGAGTACGTCCATCCAGTCCTGAAGATCCCCTCCAGATAGGTGGCAAAATCATCCGGCCCTGCTTGCGCGCCAGATCCAACTTCAGAGGAACATGCCGGAAGTCTTCTTGCGTCGCTGACCCGGTCGAGCTCGATGAACTCGTCGAGGATACGTTGGATTCGTTGATTTTTTTGTTTTCTGAGCTCCCTGCGGATATGTTTCCGGATCCGTTTAGGAAGCTCTCTGCGCTGCTGGGGGTCGCGTGTATGACGCCTCTGTTGAAGCAGGTCCTGAAAGTGAGGCGAGTCCCACGGCTGGTCGTTGAACCGTCGTCGCTTGCTGCACGCGCCCTCTCCATGAGCTGCAGCTGTGTCGAAAAGTATCGCTTCTGCTTCGAATAACGATGACGGTGCAAGGTTTGTGAGCTTCTCGTCCAAGGCCTTCTGGAAAACAGCGTCGTCTTCGAAAGGAGTCCAAACTCGCATCGATGATCTTGCTCCCGTGGCTCGCCGGCGCGAGATCCTCCCAACGACGAGCTCCACGTGCACCGCGCGGCGATCTGACCCCAAGTCCACATATCCTGACGCATTCCAAGTCGACACGTGCAGGTACGAAGATGTAAGGACTAAGTCAATCCTCCGCACCTGCCCCAAACTAGTCTTAAAGGTCCAACTGTGCTCATCACGTCCATGCCCATCACCATTGACGACCCTCAAGTTGAAGGCGGCCGCCATCTCAGCCATCTTCTGGCCACGCACTCCAAATCCCCATTGTGAATTGAAATCGCCCCCTACCACGACTGCATTTCCGTCTCGATTTGCTTTTGTCAGCGTCTGGTGCAATTGCTCGTATACCTGGTCCAAAGCTTCAGCCGGATATTCCGCATGAGGTAGATAAACAGCACAAAATGAAATTCTCCGTTGAGCGAGCTGCAAATCGACACGGAGCACTCGATCAGAAACAACATGTGTCGAACAAATGCTGCCAACCAACCGTGTATGTATCAATACGCCCACACCTGACGCTGAGTAATCTTCACGCTGCATATATAGACGATGCCCACCCTCCAACTCCACTGTTTGACCTTCCGCGCGAGTTTCACTGAACATAATCATGTCCCAGTCTGAAGCCGTTAATTCAACGATCCGCTCTGCAAGTCTATGTGGGCCATTGAGCTGCGCATTCTTGCAGAACGCATGCAATTTCCCATCCCGTGGCTGGGGTGATACTCACCACCCACCAAACCACCCCAACCCAACCCGAAGGCTCAAATCTACCGTCGATTTCCAGTGGGGGGGGGTCGGGGAACATCGACAAAAACACGCGTGGAACCCTTACCCCCCCCAACCCGAAATTCGGGTCTTCGGGTTGGGTTGGGGTGGTCTGGTAGGTAGTCATTCTTGCAGAACACATGCAATTTCCCATCCCGTGGCTGTGGTGATGCTTGACTCTATCGGCGTTGTGCCTATTCCAGGGCCCTCGGCCCGTCCTGCACTGTTCTTGTCCCTGCCTTTGCCCTTGCCCTTTCTTCGGCGTGAGGCCTCTCTTCCACTTCTCTCTGTACGTGCTCACCATGTCCTCGAGCTCCTCGCAGCGAAGAACATCTCCCCAACCTTCCCCAACATCTGTGATGAGATCCGTGCCGTCCACTCCAGTACTGATGACTCTCCCTCCTCCTACGTACAAAGATTGGCTTGGAATGTCAACCCGCACGCATTTCCTATCGTAGCCCCCTTCCGCCAAGAAAAACGCTCGAGAGCAAACAAACGTGACCGTGGGATCCGTTCGGCAGGAGGCGCGCCTGGAAACATGCGGACCTTTTCTATCCCCGTACTTCAGTGCGACCCGGAAGTGAGGACTGCTCCTCCTGCTCCTCCTCTTCCTCCTGCTCCTCCTCCTCCTCCTCCTCGTCCTCCTACTCCTACTCCTCCTCCTCCTCCTCCTCCTCCTCCTCGT
>CAUYUJ010014198.1:146233-158733 GCA_963575745.1 Prorocentrum cordatum
TTACGGAGGCGTGCTTCATAATGGAGGCGGGGTGCATCATGGAAGCGAACTTTCTCTGGGCGGCGTGCTTCATCCTGGTGCGCTTCACGGAGGCGTTCTTCGCGGAGGCGTGACTAATGGAGGTCTGCTTCATGGAATTGCGCGCCACCGATCTGGGCGTCGCGGAGGTGTGCATCATTGGCGAGGCGTGCTTCACGGAGGCGTGCTTCGCGTCAGCTGTGCGTCGCGGGCGTGGGCTTCATCGCGAGGCGTGTTTCATCAGGAAGGCCCGCTTCACGGAGGCCTGCTTCATCATGGAGACGTGCGTCAGGGAGGCGGACTTCATCGGCGTATCCCTCCTCTCCGGCGTCTGAGGGTCATCATATCAATGGCTACTCGGGCCCCGTGCTTTTGGCTTAAGTCGAGGTCGTTTTCAAGGGTGTGGGGCCCATGTTTGTGTCCTAATTCGAAAGCGGCAGCAGCGGCACTGGCAGCCGTTTTTGTGGTCGGAGGCAGCGGCGACCGCGCTCTCGGTGGCGAAGCGGGCCCACATTGTCGCTTACTTCAGGGATGCGTGCCTCGGAACGAAGGCGTGCTACATCGGGGAGGCGTGCTCCACTGAGGCTCACTTCGTAATGAAGCTCGCTTCATCCTGCAGGCGCGCTTCATGGTGGCGTGCGCCGTGGAGACGTTTTTCTCCATCGTGGAGGCGTCCCGGAGCGTGTTTCGCGGAGGCGTGCTCCGCGGAGGTGTAACTACTTCAATATCCAGGTGTGCTTCGTGGAGGCGTGCGTCATCATCGAGCGTATTTTTGCGGGGGCGAGCTTCATCGTGGGTGCGCGCTTCATCATGGAGGCGAACTTCCTCAGGGAATCGCGCTAAATCGAGGCGTGTTTCGTGAAGGTTTTCCACGGAGGCATGCCTCAAGGAGCGTGCGTGATGGCGGCGAGCTTGACCGAAGCGTGCTCCACGCGGAGGTGTGCGTCATCGAGGGGGCCTGAATTATGGAGGCGCGCTTCGAGCGCAATTGTGTTTCGCGCAGGCCTGCTTCGTCGTGGAGGCGTGCTTCACGGAGGCGTGCCTCATAGGCGTGTCCCTCCTTTCCGGGGCGATAGCGAATGCAGGGTCATCAACTGTATGGTTTCTCGGTCCCGTGCGAGCTAACGAGCTCACGGGCAGCGCTGAGAGCACAATGGGTGCCTCCCGCTTATGTATACTCACTTTGGCAACTTTATGCGGAACAGACGGCTAACATCAACACGGGCAAAACAAACGACCTTTGAATATTGAAAGACGTGTCAGACAGGGGGGCCCGCTGAGCAATTTTTTAGTACTTGTTCAGCACGTTGTTGGAGCAATTTTTTAGTACTTCGAAGAGCACTTGGCTTTCCATGCGTTTTGGCCTATGGTTGGGGTTTGTCCGAGGCGCGCTCTTGACTGACATAACATATGCCGACGACGTTTCCGCTCTTCGCGCCCAACCTCTGGCAAATAATTTGTCTACTCGGAGACCTGCGAGAGAAGACAGCGCCCTTGGGGCTCCAACTACACCCAGAGAAGACACATATCCTCACCAACATCAGTCGTCGAGCGGGGCGCATGGTCAAGCGTGTCCTGGTTGGTGGAGATGGCATCCAGATCTTAGACCACGGAGCGAGCTTGACGTACTTGGGGCGCATGTTATTTGATCACAAACAGCGGGGCGCCGAATTCCACCGCGGGATCGCGTCTGGATGGCGCAGATTCATTCAGCTCCGACGCGACTTGACGAACAAGCAGTTATCGCTGCATGCTCGCCTCCGGCTGTTCCATACGTCCGTCGCCCTGTCCGTTCTGTATGGTTGTATTTAGTGGGCGCTGACCAAGGAAATGCTTGCCGCTCGGACGAACGCAGCGACGTATGTTACGTTGGATAGTGGGGTCTCCTCGAAGACGATCACAACGCGGCCCTGGCCACGCCGACGCCGGACCGAAAGACGCCATTATTAATGCACAGCGAGACGACCATCATGGTCGCAGCGACGGGCATTCCGACACCACCAGCTCCCAGCCATCCCACGTCGACCTACTTACGGACGCAGTTTCTGACGACGACGATGACCCAGATCCGTTGGTTGACTTCATCAAACGAATGTCCAACATAGCAGAGACATGCTCGCCGCGCCCGAGTTGATGATTGGGCTACAACATACCACGCTCGCGAGTGGAAGTCGGCAAAACGGATCACCGCGCAACCGCGTGACAGGTGGTCACGCAAGGCAGCCTTTTGGATACCAGAGCGACACGACAATCGACCAGCGCACCGACGCCATGGTCGAGTACAGAAGACATGGAGCGAAGACCTCGTGATCTTCCCAAAGTACCAGGGCCATTGCACAAACATGCCCACGGATTGGCTGGAAGCTGCTGCAGACCCCCGTTGGGAAGGTTTACAAGATTCGTACGTGTCCCACGTGCTCGACCTGTGAGCGGGCCCCGGCTCACCGCTGTCTTGTAGGCCCGCCTTTTGGGCGTTTAGGTGCGCTTCGTTTCGATTCGTTCGGGCCCGTACTGCTAGGTTGGAGTCGCTCTCCAGTCACCGGTGGCCGTCGCACCCGCGCGGCGGGGTGCAGACGCAACATGGTGTCGGACCATCGGGCAGCTGTTGCGTTTGAGACGCGCGGTTGCGGTTCCCCGCCAGAGCCGACGGCATCGGGTGACCATGTGTGTTCACACTTGTGATACCACAATTCATCATCATCCGAGACGGCATCATTTTCATAATCATCTTCCTCATTGTCACCATCGTCATCATCACTATGTGCATCGTCACCATTATCGTCGTCATCACCCCCTCCCTTCAAGATTCCCAAATCTGTCTAAAGCCTCCCCAGCCCTCATCTTCGTCTTTCAATCCGCGGCCATTTGGCTGGAGCTATTTTGGCCCCAGGCAAGGTTTCGACGGGGCGGTAAGCACACTGTCCTGGCAGCGCGTGGCGTGCCGGAGCGCCGTCATCGTCTCGGGCTTGACTCAAGTTGCCGTGTGCGGGCTTCTCCATGACCCAGTGTACGCTAGTTTGTCCACGTTCATGTCCTAGGACGGGAGCGGCGGCGATTTCTCCATTGCACACGAGCGGCAAAGGCCGCAACGGTCAGGCCCGCTCGTCCACCATCGGCGGCAGTTCACCGCCGACAGCGTAGAGGCTCCGGCATGGATGGCTGCGCTGAGCAGCAACAGTGCTCAAGCAGAGTCAGAAGTCCACCGCCCTGGAGCAGTCCACAGCCGTTGGGACCAATCCCATGACGCATGCCAACACACTCAGGAGACAAACGACCCTGCCAAGACGTCTAAGGCCAAGGCTGAATGTTTTGCGCATGTTGTCGAGGTGGCATCCCGTTATCGTGATGCACTGGTGTTGACAGTGATGGTACGGGTGCGATCGTATTATCCGCCGTGCGCTGACCCACTATCACTGTCAAGCGCCATTGCGCAGTGATTGTTGGCACGCGCCAAAGGCCTTTGCACAATGCCTTCATTTTTCAAAGGCCTCTGGCATGGACGCTGGGGTGTCGGCATGTCGCCCGACGTGTGTTGTCCCGTGCGCTGGCGCGCGTGGGTCGCTCTGCGCACGTCGAGCACGTGGCGCACCTGGAGCACGTGGCTGAATTGGGCGTGCCCAGTGAGCTCGGCGCGGTTGAGCACCTGGCCCGCGTGTCGCGCGTGGTGCGCTTAGGCACCTGGTGCGTGTCGCACACCTGGCCCGCGCAACGCGCCTCGCGCGCATGGCGCGCCTCTGGCGCCCTGGCTTCCGAATGGCCGTCCGCCCAATGGGGATCACTGCCTGCTGAGCCTCGGGTCCGTTCCTGCAACAGTGCACAGGAGGCCCTAGCAAAGCCTTGACCCCCCTAACGACGTCCGCCGACGGTCATTGCCCACCACAGGCATTTCGCTTGCTGCCCAGCGGATGGCGGCTTACTTGTCCGATGGGACCAGCGCTGCCCCCCTTGGGCAGCTTGGACTAACGCGTAACCTTTTGGTGCACCGGTCTCCAGCGCCTGAGGCCTGCGCAATCCTCGTTGGGAAGATTCTCTACGCCTGAGGCCCCTCCCACGTTCCTCCGCCTCCTTCCTCTAGTCGCTAGTTCTGGCGCGGCCCGCCGCTTCTCCGAACGCGTTTTCATCCGCCCTCGCTGCTGACCAAGGACGTGCTGAGCCTCGGGTGCCAGCTGCGATGTCATCAGGGACACCCCAATCGCCCGTTCATCGCCTAAAGGACCGTACAGTCCATCCCGCCCAAGAACCTTCGGTATTGCCATCGGGCGTCTGTCGCCGATCTATCGGCGATGCATCGCCGATCCCAGTTCGATGTCTGCCCCCTTGGGCCAATCCCCGCTTACCCTTGCCCCTCGTGGCAGAGGGCGGGCGGAAGTGAGCGGGACAGCTCGGGCCGTTGCCGTGGCGAGCCGCACCCTCTCCCGGACCCCTCCCCCCCTCCCTTCCCCCCTCTACCCCATCCTCTCGTCCGCCTCCGTCCTCTCAGCCCCGCTGTGACCTCTCGTCCGCGCGCTTGCCGGGAGGCAACAAGTGGGCGTGGCATTCCACCCTGCACACCCTCGCGGACAACGGGAGGCCGGACCCCGACCTCCTCCCTCTCCACGTTCTCCGCGATGCCCTGCGTGCGCCCCGGGGCGCGGCGGGGGACCCAGACCTCCGACGCCGGGTTTGCTCATTTTTTTCACGGCGCGGGCCACCCCGAGGCCCAGAGCCGGCGGCTACAGCAAGGGTGTGGTTATGCCGGGGTGGTGGCCGGCGAGCGGCACCGCTGGGGCCTGGGGAGCACGACTGGGGGAACGAACGATGACACAGACATACAAACTCGGAGGTCCGCGTGGATTCCTCGGATCGGCGCTGGGGCCTCCTGGAGGCGCATCCGGCGCCGCCCCTGGCGCGCTCTGCGCGCCAGGGAGGGGGGTGTCCAGCGCCGATCCGAGCAATCCGCGCGGACCTCCGAGTTTTTACCTAACAGCTTGTTCTGATAGGTTTCTAGTGGTGTCAAAAGAGAGCAGCAGATGACTCCACAGGGGGTTCTGGGCGGGTGCCGGACAGGGTGCCGCAGAAGTCGTTTTAAGCCAACAGTCACACACTTCGTGCTCTTCGACGTCCCCAGAACTCCATTCCCGGGACACATTCTGAATGCCCGGAGCCAACTGTAGGCCACTTCGTGCTCTTCGACTTCCCAGAACTCCATTCCCGGGCCACATTTTGAATGCCCGGAGCCAACTGTAGGCCACTTCGTGGTCTTCGAGTCCCCAGAACTCCATTCCCGGGCCACATTTTGAATGCCCGGAGCCAACTGTAGGCCACTTCGTGCTCTTCGAGTTCCCAGAACTCCATTCCCGGGCCACATTTTGAATGCCCGGAGCCAACTGTAGGCCACTTCGTGCTCTTCGAGTTCCCAGAACTCCATTCCCGGGCCACATTTTGGATGCCCGTAGCCAACTGTAGGCAACTTCGTGCTCTTCGACTTCCCAGAACTCCCATTCCTGAGCCACATTTTCAGCAGGGGCAAGAGCACGACGAGGAGGAGGACGAGCAAGACCAGGAGGACGAGGACGATGAGATGACTGCTATCAGGCTGAGGCAGGCTGAGGCCGAGGCAGGCTGAGGCTGAGGCTGTGACTGCGACTGCCGTTGCCGCTGCGACTGTCATCGCGAATGCGACTACGACTGCAAGAACAACAGAATTCTACAACTGGATTCTCATCTGAATCTGAAGGGGAATGCTTCCAGATATGCTCCTACACATCGCTGTTAGGTTGCTTTGCCGGGATAATTATGTTTATGCCATTGTTTGTTTCCCTGTGGGGAGCACGACACCGTCCTCGTCGGGCCTTCTCGGGGCGCGGCGGAGAGCTCTGTAGAGTTCCTCGTCCGCCCCCCTAGGGTGCCCCCCAGGGTGCCGGTTGCAAACCACACCCTTTGCAAACCACATCCTTCGGAGTCGCCGACAGAGACCGCTTTTTCTTTCCGCGTCGTTTTTTGGGCGGCCTCGGGGCCCGGTGAGGACCCCCCATCGGTACGATCGAAATGGGTACGGCGTGGGCATTGGATAAGGAACCCTTCGATAAGGAATCCAGGGTCTGGAAGCCAGTAGAACTCCAATCGTGGGTCGGCCATGGATATCACCGCCGCCCTCATTGGATGAGGAACCCTCCAGGGTCTGAAGCCTCCTGGATGCATTCCTTGACCGACGCCCCCACCGTACGGACAGAATGGGTACGACGCCCAACAGCAGTCCCTGCCCATGTTGAACAGGGCTCGCTGTCGGTGTCGCGTGGGCGCCGTGCATTTTTGAGACGCAGGGCCGCCTGGCCAACAGCGGCCCCTGCCGCGGTTTGGGACAGCACGTGCTGTCCGGCATCGTACCCGCTCTCTCCGTGCCCGTATCCCGAACTATGACATGCCGTTTCGATGGGTTTTCGAGGCTTCCATCTGCAGGAGGTGAATCACAAGACGAATTGACTTTCGAGGTGCCAGAGCCCATATGGATTTCACCCCGATGAGAACATGCTCGGGTATCGGGCGTCCACACCCCAGAGTCGGCCACGCGAAAGGGTGACCTTCCCCCGTGGTGCCCGAACGTGCGCGGCTCTCGGCGGGGGCCAAGCTGAAGACTGCGGGCCGCCACCGCCGGCCGCGCCGCACGCAGCGCTCGGCAAGGCGCGCATCGAGGGCCTCTCTTGTCCAGGGCCACTCCCGTATACAGTCGGGGCGCTGAAGAAGCAACCCTTTTCGTTGGGGAGGGGCTCGGTGTTCCTTGACTGTTTCACAGTTTGCCTTGGGGTTTTCCTCAGGTCTTCCATGGGAGATCGAAGGTAAGCTTCTGGGAAAAAGGGGCCTCGTTCCTTATTCAGGGTTCCTTAGGTCGACGCCCCGACTGTAGTCGACAGCGACTGGTCACAGTCCAATTTTTGTGTAGCGATTTCTTCTTGACGCGAAGGAGGCCGGGGGAGCGGGGGAGGCCGGACCACGATGGCCTCTGCACCGGCTACGGCGGCACCCTGCCGACGAAGCCCAACTTCCCGTCCTTCGACGGGGACGAGTACGGTCCGCAAGGCCAGTTTTCATGCACCAGTGGCGGGGTCCAGGAGGGACGAGGAGGAGGTGGAGGACTAGGCGGAAGAGGAGGAGGAGGAGGAGGATGAGAAGGGAGGAGGAGGGAGAAGGAGGGAGGAGGGAGGAGGGAAGAGGAGGAGGGAAGAGGGAGGAGGATGGTTATGATGATGATGATGATGATGATGATGATGATGATGATGATGATGATGATGATGATGATGATGATGATGATGATGATGATGATGATGATGATGAGGAGAGGAGGAGGAGGAGGAGGAGGAGGAGGAGGGAGGAGGACCAGTGTACACCCAAGAGTCATCAAAGTTGTTGGAGTAGACCCTCCATCCAAGCTCCCTCTTCATACTACGCCGTTACAAAAGTTCGTCACGTTTCATGAGAGCTTGAAGGTGGCATGGGTTTCGTGTCTTCCTTCCGCGTGAGCAAGCGGGCAGAGGCTGACCACTTCCCTGGCCGCGCCGAGCTGGCCCCCCCTTCCCCCCTAGAATCCTAGCGGACTGAGTCAAGAGCGGTCGGATCAAAGATCCGGGATTTCTCAAAAGTGGGATTTCATCCCTTACTATAATAGTATAGATTTAAAACGGGACATTTTGAAATCCCGACGTAAATTCACACGGCTCTAGAAATCCCACCGGGGCGGGATTTGTCTTTGCTTATGCAAGATGATCGACTTTTACTTTATGACGAAACTTTTGTAACGCCGATGAGGGATCCACGATGGCGACGCATCATCATTCACCCCATCGATTTCATCGCGCGCAACCCTGCGCATCATCCGCCATGATCGCCATTGCGTTAGACCCGCTACTGCCACCGCCTGCCGCGCCGGATAAGGAAGGCTACGCCTGCCACGCCAGATTTCACGGGGATCGACGCTCGCCGCGCGGTGTCTGAAATACCACTGAGGGATCCACGATGGCGACGCATCATCATGCACCCCATCGATTTCATCGCGCGCAACCCTGCGCATCCTCCGCCATGATCGCCATTGCGTTAGACCCGCTACTGCCACCGCCTGCCGCGCCGGATAAGGAAGGCTACGCCTGCCACGCCAGATTTCCAGGGGATCGACGCTCGCCGCGCGGTGTCTGAAATGCCGCTGAGGGATCCACGATGGCGACGCATCATCATTCACCCCATCGATTTCATCGCGCGCAACCCTGCGCATCATCCGCCATGATGGCCATTGCGTTAGACCCGCTACTGCCACCGCCTGCCGCGCCGGATAAGGAAGGCTACGCCTGCCACGCCAGATTTCACGGGGATCGACGCTCGCCGCGCGGTGTCTGAAATACCGCTGAGGGATCCACGATGGCGACGCATCATCATTTACCCCATCGATTTCATCGCGCGCAACCCTGCGCATCATCCGCCATGATCGCCATTGCGTTAGACCCGCTACGGATAAGGAAGGCTACGCCTGCCACGCCAGATTTCCAGGGGATCGACGCTCGCCGCGCGGTGTCTGACAATAGGGGATCCACGATGGCGACGCATCATCATTCACCCCATCGATTTCATCGCGCGCAACCCTGCGCATCCTCCGCCATGATCGCCATTGCGTTAGACCCGCTACTGCCACCGCCTGCCGCGCCGGATAAGGAAGGCTACGCCTGCCACGCCAGATTTCACGGGGATCGACGCTCGCCGCGCGGTGTCTGAAATACCACTGAGGGATCCACGATGGCGACGCATCATCATGCACCCCATCGATTTCATCGCGCGCAACCCTGCGCATCCTCCGCCATGATCGCCATTGCGTTAGACCCGCTACTGCCACCGCCTGCCGCGCCGGATAAGGAAGGCTACGCCTGCCACGCCAGATTTCAAGGGGATCGACGCTCGCCGCGCGGTGTCTGAAATACCGCTCTAGGGATTCCACGATGGCGACGCATCATCATCACCCCATCGATTTCCTCGCGCGAAACCCTGCGCTCATCCGCTCATGATCGCCATGCGTTAGACCCCGCTTACTGCCACCGCCTGCCGCGCCGGATAAGGAAGGCTACGCCTGCCACGCCAGATTTCCAGGGGATCGACGCTCGCCGCGCGGTGTCTGAAATACCGCTACGCCGTTACAAAAGTTCGTCACGTTGCATGAGAGCTTGAAGGTGGCATGGGTTTCGTGTCTTCCTTCCGCGTGAGCAAGCGGGCAGAGGCTGACCACTGCCCTGGCCGCGCCGAGCTGGCCCCCCCTTCCCCCCTAGAATCCTAGCTGACTGAGTCAAGAGCGGTCGGATCAAAGATCCGGGATTTCTAAAAGTGGGATTTCATCCCTTACTATAATAGTATAGATTTAAAACGGGACATTTTGAAATCCCGACGTAAATTCACACGGCTCTAGAAATCCCACCGGGGCGGGATTTGTCTTTGCTTATGCAAGATGATCGACTTTTACTTTATGACGAAACTTTTGTAACGCCGATGAGGGATCACGATGGCGACGCATCATCATTCACCCTATCGAATTCATCGCGCGCAACCCTGCGCATCATCCGCCATGAATCGCATTTGCGTTTTTTTAGACCCGCTACTGCCACCGCTGCCGCGCCAGGGATAAGGAAGGGCTACGCCTGCCACGCCAGATTTCCAGGGGATCGACGTGCGCCGCGCGGTGTCATGAAAATACCACTGAGGATCACGATGGCGACGCATCATCATTCACCCCATCGATTTTCATCGCGCGAAACCCTTGCGCATCAATCCGCCATGATCGCCATCTGCGTTAGACCCGCTACTACCACGCCAGATTTCCCGAGGATAAGGCAGGCTACCGCCTGCCACGCCAGATTTCCAGGGGGGGGGGGGGTAGGATCGACGAGCAGTGCGCGGTGTCTGAAATGCCGCTGAGGGATCCACGATGGCGGCGCATCATCATTCACCCCATCGATTTCATCGCGCGCAACCCTGCGCATCCTCCGCCATGATGGCCATTGCGTTAGACCCGCTACTGCCACCGCCTGCCGCGCCGGATAAGGAAGGCTACGCCTGCCACGCCAGATTTCCAGGGGATCGACGCTCGCCGCGCGGTGTCTGAAATACCGCTAGGGATCCACGATGGCGACGCATCATCATTCACCCCATCGATTTCATCGCGCGCAACCCTGCGCATCATCCGCCATGATTGCCATTGCGTTAGACCCTTTTTTTTGCTTTACGGATAAGGAAAGGCTACGCCTGCCACGCCAGATTTCCAGGGGATCGACGCTCGCCGCGCGGTGTCTGACATGAGGGATCCACGATGGCGACGCATCATCATTCACCCCATCGATTTCATCGCGCGCAACCCTGCGCATCATCCGCCATGATCGCCATTGCGTTAGACCCGCTACGGATAAGGAAGGCTACGCCTGCCACGCCAGATTTCACGGGGATCGACGCTCGCCGCGCGGTGTCTGAAATACCGCTGAGGGATCCACGATGGCGACGCATCATCATTCACCCCATCGATTTCATCGCGCGCAACCCTGCGCATCATCCGCCATGATCGCCATTGCGTTAGACCCGCTACTGCCACCGCCACGGACAAGGAAGGCTACGCCTGCCACGTCAGACTTCCAGAAGATCGACGCTCGCCGCGCGGTGTCTGAAATACCGCTAGGGATCCACGATGGCGATGCATCATCATTCACCCCATCGATTTCATCGCGCGCAACCCTGCGCATCATCCGCCATGATCGCCATTGCGTGAGACCCGCTACTGCCACCGCCACGGATAAGGAAGGCTACGCCTGCCACGCCAGATTTCCAGGGGATCGACGCTCGCCGCGCGGTGTCTGAAATACCGCTACGCCGTTACAAAAGTTCGTCACGTTTCATGAGAGCTTGAAGGTGGCATGGGTTTCGTGTTTCTTCCGCGTGAGCAAGCGGGCAGAGGCTGACCACTGCCCTGGCCGCGCCGAGCTGGCCCCCCCTTCCCCCCTAGAATCCTAGCGGACTGAGTCAAGAGCGGTCGGATCAAAGATCCGGGATTTCTAAAAGTGGGATTCATCCCTTACTATAATAGTATAGATTTAAAACGGGACATTTTGAAATCCCGACGTAAGTTCACACGGTTCTAGAAATCCCACCGGGGCGGGATTTGTCTTTGCTTATGCAAGATGATCGACTTTTAGTTTATGACGAAACTTTTGTAACGCCGATGAGGGATCCACGATGGCGACGCATCATCATTCACCCCATCGATTTCATCGCGCGCAACCCTGCGCATCATCCGCCATGATCGCCATTGCGTTAGACCCGCTACTGCCACCGCCTGCCGCGCCGGATAAGGAAGGCTACGCCTGCCACGCCAGATTTCCAGGGGATCGACGCTCGCCGCGCGGTGTCTGAAATACCGCTGAGGGATCCACGATGGCGACGCATCATCATTCACCCCATCGATTTCATCGCGCGCAACCCTGCGCATCATCCGCCATGATCGCCATTGCGTTAGACCCGCTACTGCCACCGCCTGCCGCGCCGGATAAGGAAGGCTACGCCTGCCACGCCAGATTTCCAGGGGATCGACGCTCGCCGCGCGGTGTCTGAAATGCCGCTGAGGGATCCACGATGGCGACGCATCATCATTCACCCCATCGATTTCATCGCGCGCAACCCTGCGCATCCTCCGCCATGATCGCCATTGCGTTAGACCCGCTACTGCCACCGCCTGCCGCGCCGGATAAGGAAGGCTACGCCTGCCACGCCAGATTTCACGGGATCGACGCTCGCCGCGCGGTGTCTGAAATACCGCTAGGGATCCACGATGGCGACGCATCATCATTCACCCCATCGATTTCATCGCGCGCAACCCTGCGCATCATCCGCCATGATCGCCATTGCGTTAGACCCGCTACGGATAAGGAAGGCTACGCCTGCCACGCCAGATTTCCAGGGGATCGACGCTCGCCGCGCGGTGTCTGACATGAGGGATCCACGATGGCGGCGCATCATCATTCACCCCATCGATTTCATCGCGCGCAACCCTGCGCATCCTCCGCCATGATCGCCATTGCGTTAGACCCGCTACTGCCACCGCCTGCCGCGCCGGATAAGGAAGGCTACGCCTGCCACGCCAGATTTCACGGGGATCGACGCTCGCCGCGCGGTGTCTGAAATACCGCTGAGGGATCCACGATGGCGACGCATCATCATTCACCCCATCGATTTCATCGCGCGCAACCCTGCGCATCATCCGCCATGATCGCCATTGCGTTAGACCCCGCTACTGCCACCGCCTGCCGCGCCGGATAAGGAAGGCTACGCCTGCCACGCCAGATTTCCAGGGGATCGACGCTCGCCGCGCGGTTTCTGAAATACCGCTGAGGGATCCACGATGGCGACGCATCATCATTCACCCCATCGATTTCATCGCGCGCAACCCTGCGCATCATCCGCCATGATCGCCATTGCGTTAGACCCGCTAC
>CAUYUJ010014198.1:163733-191233 GCA_963575745.1 Prorocentrum cordatum
GTCCACGTCACCTCTCCCCCTTTCTCCCTCCCCCTCTCTCCTCCTCACCAGCACCAGCCCCCCCCCCACACCGCAGCTGACGGAGGAGCAGGAGGAGGGGCGGAACGCTCCAGAACCGCGCAGGGGCGAAGTGCTCCAGCCAGGTACGGGGCGAACCGTTTCATGGGGGCGTAAAACTCCAGATCATGGGGGAGCGAAGTGCTCCAGCCAGATACGGGGCGAAATGCCACAGAGGGCGTAGAGCTCACACCGGTCGGGGGAGCGAGACACTCTCACGGTGACGCGGGGCGCAGTGCTCATGTGAGCACAGCGTTCAAAACCACATGACCTCCCGAACACGGTGCACGATTGCCTCTCTCCCTCGCCTCCCTCTCTTCCTCCATGCATGTCATTCTCCGTATTGTTGCTGTTGTTCTCCCTTTCTCTCTTATCCCTCTCTCCCTGTCTCTCTCTCTCTCTCTCTTTTATTTCTCTCTCTCTCTCTCTCTCTCTTCCACTCTTCCTCGCTCTCGCTGCCATTCTCTCTCTCTCTCTCTCTCTCTCTTTCCCGCTTTCCCTCTCGCCCTCTCTCCCTCTTGTCTCCTTCCCTCTCCCCTTTTTTCCCTCCTTCCTCTCCCTATCTCTATCTCCCTCTCTCACCGCTCCCTTCTACCTTCCTGCCTGATCCTGACCCTGACCTTCCGAGTCCTCGGTTCGTCCCGCCGCCTTGCTCTGCCGCCTCCTCTTCTCGTCCATTGACTGCCGTCGCTGCCGTCTTCTCGTCCTCGCTCCCTCTTCCGCGCCAGCTTTCCTTTTGCGATGCGACCTATTCTGGCCCGAGCCTGCCTCGACGCAGAAACCGCAGCTCAGTTTCACGAAACTGCGCGGCGGCAGTGCCGATGATGTGTCGCCTGGCCTGTTGGCGCGCCGCCAACGCGCAGTGCCCCTCCCCCACCGAACCGAATGCCTGCATGACGGCGGCGGCGACTCAATTGGGCGTGGCTCGCGACGGGGTCGGCGGCGTCGCGCTTCGTTCTTGGGCCCGGAGGACTTTTCCTGGGACTTCCGCAATTGCCTCCACTTCTTGTTCCGCGAGCATTTTCAGTGGGCCTGCGACGAGCAGCGGTTCGACGCCCAGGTGGTCCGCGTGATCGGCGGGAACGTGCGGAGCTCGAAGGCGGACGGCGAGGCTCTTGCAGCCCGCCGTCCAAACCGCTACGCTGCGCGGCTCCACCGCGGTCGAGTTCTTCTCTGTGGCTGGCGGCTAGATGTCATGCTGCCGCGTCGGGGACGTGTCCATGCAGGCGTGGCGCAGGTCGGCGCTCGCGGGGAGCTTCGCGCGCCGGTTCAGCGCCGGGGGCCACCGCGTCCGCATTGCCGCGGAGTCAGGCGAGGTTGCCGGGCCGAAGTAGGTATCGTTCGTCCCTGGATTGTGCGAGGCTGGCGACGAGTCGGGGCGCTGCGTGGCGCGGGCCGATTTTCGGCGTCGTCCAACTGATCCCGCGCGGCGTCGCCATATGGTTGTCTGACGTCATTGCTTACCACGTCCAGTTCGATACTTATAAGACCCGTTTCGGGGCCTCCTGTAGCCTCCTGGACCCCGCCTGGGGCTTCCTGAAGCCTCTTGGGGCTCCCAGGGGGACATCTGACACGCGGCCCCCCAAAATGGGGGGGGCCACAAGAGCAGGACAAATCGACAAATCGACACCGGACGTGCGTTAACTTGACACGTTCTGTTAAGGGGGCCTCCTTGGGCCTCCTGGGAGCCTCCTGGGGATCTCCTGGAGCTCTCTGGGGCCTGTCCTGGGCGTCCTGCGGCCTCTTGGAGCTGTCTGGGGCCTCCTGGGGCTCCCGGGGTCCCAGGGAGGATTTGTGACATGTGGTCTTCTGGGCTCCCAGGCTGGGCCACCTCTTGCGCGGCGCCCGGGAGTTCAGAGTTACGGCGACGCGGCAGATGCCGGCGAAAAAGCAGAACAAGAAGGTGCAGCCCAACGTTCGCCTGGAACCGGCTGGGATCAAGCACGTCGCCGCTCTTGCCCCTTCGGCCAGCCGGGGTCGCTCCGGAGGTGCACGCGCTTCTCTGTGCGCCTCCCTGGTCTCCGTCGAGCCCATTGATGTGGGGGGCCGCGTCGGTGCTGGGGCGCGTTTGGTCATAGCCGATTCCGCCAGTGTGAAGGGGGGCGCGTCCGGGTGCAATCGCGGCCTGTCCACGCTCGCCCACAGGTCCGCGGCCGCGATGCACCTCCCAAGCGTCCCGCCCAACGTCGTGGAGGTGTCCAGCGGCCTCTTGCCGCCAGGCTCCGCGAGCAACGCCTACCGCGGCATCTCTTGGGCCTGCGCGAAGACAGTTTACGGGGGCGGCGTCCAGAGTGCCGTGGCGGCACAGAAACACATCGCCGAGCACGCCATCGGGATCCTCGACCAGGCGCTCTTCGAGGCGCAGATCCACGCGCCGGCCATCGACAACAAGTTTGCGTGGAAAACCGAATCGGAGATCTTGAGCGGCGACAGAGTGCGCCTGACGAGGGCCGGGGCCGCGCTGTAAAGCGCAACCTTTTCGATCGCGGAGCTCGCGAACGTGCAGCTGAACGCGGCCCTTAACTTGCGCGAGACGGCTGCCCAGACACTCGTTGCCC
Source organism: Prorocentrum cordatum (assembly GCA_963575745.1). Taxonomy (NCBI): domain Eukaryota; class Dinophyceae; order Prorocentrales; family Prorocentraceae; genus Prorocentrum; species Prorocentrum cordatum. The sequence continues at coordinate 166,349 of CAUYUJ010014198.1, forward strand.
GCGCCAATCAGCACCCGACCATCATCGCCGTGGCCGCCGCGAGCCCGGGCGAGGCGATCGCGTCCAGAGCCGTCGCCACCGCCGATCCGCAGCCCGAGGAGAGCGCTGACAAGACGACCGCCGTCACGAAGCGCCCCGCGAGGAAGGGGGGTGGCGTCGACGAGATGACCGCAGGAGACTCCCGCTGAGTTCTAACCGCTCCCCGCGCACACCTCGCGCTAGTGGCTCTCTCGCCGCCGCCGCCGCGCAACCTACTTGCAGCGCGCCGGTGCCCCAACAGAAATCATCGTGTCCAGGCGTCGCTGGCGGCCGTGCTTTCGGCGGCCCGCGGGCGAGGCACCATCGGGCCCGCGTGGCCCTGCGAGCCCTGCGGGACCTCCGACCCTTACAAGCGCCACCATTCTCGACAACCCTTCCGATCCCCAAGAGCCCCAACAGGCCCTGCGCGCCCCCTGCGGGCCTACGAGCCCTTCGACGAGCCCTGCGAGCCCGACGGGCCTGCGAGCCCCGCGGCCCTACCAGCCTTGCGAGCCCCGCGAGACCTACGGGCCCGCGAGCCCCGCGAGCCCCGCGGGCGCGCGAGCCCTCCGAGCTTCGCGGGCATGCGAGCCCCGCGAGCCCTACAGGTCTACAAGTCTACGAGCCTTGCGGGCCCACGGGCCCTACGAACCCCGCGGGCTTACGAGCTCAGCGAGCCTTGCGGGCCAGCGAGCCCTAGGGGCCCTACGGGCCCCGCGGGCCCAGCGAGGCCCACGGGCCCCGCGGGCCCGCGGGCCCGGCGGACCCGCGAGCCCTGCGAGCCCTACGGGCCCAACGGGCCCGCGAGCCCTGCGCGCCCTGCGGGCCCGTCATCCCGGCGGGCGCTGCGAGCCCGACAAGCCTTGCGAGCCCTACGGGCCTACGAGCTCTACGAGCCCTACACGCCGACGAGCCCTGCGAGCCCCGCGGGCCCACGGGCCCCGCGGGCCCACGAGCCCTGCGAGCCCTATTCGCTCGCGGGCCAACGGGCCCAACGGGCCCGCGAGCCCTGCGCGCCCTGCGAACCCGTCATCCCGGCGAGCGCTGCGAGCCCGACATGCCCTGCGAGCCTTGCGGGCCCGCGAGCTCTACGAGCCCTACATGCCGACGAGCCCTGCGAGCCCCGCGGGCCCTGCGAACCTTGCGAGCTTCACGAGCCCTACGGGCCTGCGAACCCTACGAGCCCTGCGAGCCCTGCGAGCCCGACGGGCCTACGAGCCCTACGGCCCCGCGAGCCCTGCGCGCCCTTCAAACCCATTATGCCGGCGAGCCCATGGGAGCCCGACGAGTCATCCGAGCTCAGAGGCCGCGCGGGCCCTGCGAGGCCGACGGGGCCCGCGAGCCCTGCGAGCCCTGCGGGCCTGCGCCCCCCCATGCGCCCCAGGGGCCCGTGGCTCCCATGTGCCCCGTGCGTCCTACGACCCTTGTTTGCCGACGAACCCCGCGAGTCCCACAGGCCGGGTGAGCTCTGCAACCCCGAAGGCCCCGCGCGCATTGCGAAGCCAGCGAGCCCCGTGGCCCCTCTGAACCCCGCGACGGTGCGCGCGCCGTGGGCCCTGCGTGCCCAGCGAAGCCTGCGACCCCCCCCGGCCCCGCGAGTCCACCACAAGCCTTCGAACCTCATGGGCCCCGTGGGCCCCGCGAGCCCGACGACCCCCGCGAGCTCACGCTTCGCGGGCCCCGTGACTTCCGTGAGCCGCGGCCGACGAGAAATCGCTATGACCCATGAAGCCCCGCGAGCCCTGCGAGCCCCCATGAGCCTGTGAGCCCCGCGGCCTTACGAGCCCGACGACCCCCGCGAGCTGACGCTTCATGGGCCCCCCTGACTTCCGCGAGCCGCGGCCAGCGAGAAATCGTTGTGGCCCTTGCAGCCCCGCGAGCCCTACGTGCCCCCGTGGGCCCTACGACCCATAGCAAACAAGTCCCACAGGTGGTCGCAGCGAGTTTCCCGGGCGCCATGCGACCAAGATTTTTCTCGGCGAAGCGCAGCGAGCCGGAGTGCATTGTGTTTACACGCAAATGTACATATATACACACGTATGCATATACATGTCTGTATATGTATATGTATATGCATATGTATATATATGTATATATATATATATTAATATATATATATATATATATATATATATATCAATTTTCTCTGTAGATATGTCGATTATTATATCTCTCTGTCTCTCTCGCCCTCCTTTTCGTCTTCGCCCTCTTCTTTCTCTTTCTCGCCCTCCTCGCCCTCGTTGTGATGCAGTCTGCAGCAAGGAAAGGGGGGGGGGCGGGAGGCAGCGGAAACGAGGTGGAGGGATGATGATGTTGTTCGCATTCCAAAGCGATGCAAGCTAGCTGTTTCTATGCGTCCATAGAACATTCCATCGACGAGTTTATCAGAAGTGCTGCTATTTCGATGCGTTCCATAATTTCATGCGTATTTCAACATATCAACCGCGGCCGAGTAGCACCACCCCTTCGCGCCTCGATGTTTTGGTGTGTGAAAATCGTACGGACTCATGTTTTTTTCCCAGCCATCCTGTGGGGCGGGTCCTCGTTTTGAACAGACGGTGCCCCGCGTCTCTCCTCCTTTTTCCTTCCTCCTCCCTCCTTCCTCTCCTCCTCCCCCTCCTCCCTCCTCCCCCTCCTTGCCTCTGCTCTCGGCGCGCCTCTCACGTGTTTCGTAGCCCCATAGGGAACTCCACCGGAGGCCCCACTGGGGGTGTTCGCATGCGGTTCCCCCACCCAGGGCAGCGTTTCGTGGCCCCATAAAAGGGGGCTCCACCGAAGGCCCCAGTGGCGCAGTCCGCATGCGGTTCCCCCACCCAGGGCAGCGTTTCGTGGCCCCATAGGGAGCTCCATCGAAGGCCCCAGTGGTGGTGTTCGCATGCGGTTCCCCCGCCCAGGGCAGCGCTTCGTGGCCCCATAGGGAGCTCCACCGAAGGCCCCAGTGGCGCAGTTCGCATGCGGTTCCCCCACCCAAGGCAGCGCTTCGTGGCCCCATAGGGAGCTCCACCGAAGGCCCCAGTGGGGGTGCTCGCACGCGTTTCCCCGCCCAGGGCAGCGTTTCGTGGCCCCATATGGAGCTCCACCGAAGGCCCCAGTGGGGGTGTTCGCATGCGGTTCCCCCACCCAGGGCAGCGCTTCGTGGCCCCATACGGAGCCCCACCGAAGGCCCCAGTGGGGGTGTTCGCATGCGGTTCCCCCACCCAAGGCAGCGTTTCGTTGCCTATATTGGGGGGGGCTCCGCCGAAGGCTCCAGTGGGGGTGTTCGCATGCGGTTCCCCCACCCAGGGCAGCGTTTCGTGTTTCGGTGGAGCCCCAGTGGCTGCTCTCGCATGCGGTTCCCCCGCCCAGGGCAGCGTTTCGTGGCCCTATAGGGAGCTCCACCGAAGGCCCCAGTGGCTGCTCTAGCATGCGGCCCCCCCGCCCAGGACAGCGCTTCGTGGCCCCATAGGGAACTCCACCGAAAGCCCAAGTGGCGCAGTTCGCATGCGGTTCCCCCACCCAGGACAACGCTTCGTGGCCCCATACGGAGCTTCACCGAAGGCCCCAGTGGCGCAGTTCGCATGCGGTTCCCGTGCCCAGGGCAGCGTTTGGTGGCCCCATAGGGGGTTCCACCGCAGGCCCTAGTGGCGCAGTTCGCATGCGGTTCCCCCACCCAGGGCAGCGTTTCGTGGCCCATGGGGAGCTCCACCGAAGGCCCCACTGGCGCAGTTCGCGTGCGGTTCCCCCACCCAGGGCAGCGTTTCGTAGCCCCATATGGAGCTCCACCGAAGGCCCACGTGGCGCAGTTCGCATGCGGTTCCCCCACCCAGGGCAGCTTTTCGTGGCCCCGTAGGGAGCTCCACCGAAGGCCCCAGTGGCGCAGTTCGCATGCGGTTCCCCCGCCCAGGGCAGCGTTTCGTGGCCCCATAGGGGGGTCCACCGAAGGCCCGCCCCAGTGGCGCAGTTCGCATGCGGTTCCCCCACCCAAGGCAGCGTTTCGTGGCCTCATAGGGAGCCCCACCGAAAGCGGCACCCGCAACGCGTTACGAACAATTGCTTATTGTTGGGTCCTTCGCCAGGATTTTTTGTTTTTTTTTTTTTGGGGGGGGGGGCGAAAGGTCCATCGTTTTTTATATATTGAGATCGCGTTTTTCATTGAGTTTACAGAAATGGCACAGTTTTTTTGGGGGGCTTCCTATGGATTCGATTCGTTTGGCAATGCGCATTGGGAGGGACGAAGTACTTGAGCAATCGCTTTCCGACGTCCACCTGGGAAACGCTCGAACCGCCCAGGCTTGCTCGTGCCGGGTGGCGGAGGAGGAGGAGGAGGAGGAGGAGGTGGGAGAAGAGGAGGAAGAGGACGGGGAGGAGGAGGAGGAGGAAGAGGAGGAGGAGGAGGAGGAGGAAGAGGAGGAGGAGGAGGAGGAGGAGGAGGAGGGATGACGAGGAGGAGGAGGAGGAGGAGGAGGAGGAGGAGGAGGAGGAGGAGGAGGAGGAGGAGGAATAGGAGGAGGAATAGGAGGAGGAAGTGGAGGAACACGAATGGATGGCCAGGAGGGGGAAGAGGAAGATGGTGGGTAGGTGGGTGAGGAGGAATGCTCAAACATCGTTGAGGATAGTACTGGTGGTGGTGGTGGTGGTGCTGAGGAGGAGGAGGAGGAGGAGGAGGAGGAGCAGGAGGAGGAGGAAGAGAAGGAATACCTGTCTAAACCCAAACCTCATCAATGATGTTGCAATACGCATTCCCTCCTTACTTCTTCTTCTTCTTCATAGGCCCTTGCAAGGAAGTGGCCCACCGGAAAACATCCGTTTGTTGATCCTGAATTGCAATGGGACGCCATTCCTGGGCCTTTTAACGCCGCGAGTCACCGTTACATCTACAACTCGACGATCCTGACTCGCGCCAGACTGTTCTTGGGACGTCAACGCCACGAGTCAACGTACGTGTTGCGCCGTGACAGCCCGTCATCGTGCCAAAGCACGACTTCTGGGACGCTGGCGATGATAATGCTTGAAACTGTTTTAAACTCTTGCAGCGAGTGTGCGCGGCGGTCAGGCAAGGGCAGCATGTTGAAAAGGAGGCGCCCTCCGTCCGTGAAGCTGCTGCCCTTTTTTAAGACGAGTGTGTGCGGCGTTATGGCGAACACCACATCTAAGCTCTTGCAAGTTTTGAAACGCATGGGCGCGGCGCCAAGGTGAGAGCCACATATTGAAAACCAGGCGCCCTCCATCCGTGAAGTTCTTGCACTTATTTTTACGAATGTGTGCGGCGACAAGGCGAGGGCCGCCTGCCCCACTTCGTCGGGCTTTGGAACTTTGTAAGACGAGTGTGCGCGGCGCTGGGGCGAGAGCCACGTTTTGAAATTGACCCGCCCACGTGGAGGAGGAGGGGGAGGAGGAGGAGGAGGAGGAGGAGGAGGAGGAGGAGAAGGAGGAGGAGGAGGACGACGAGGAGGAGATGGAGGAGGAGGAGGAGGAGGAGGAGGAGGAGGAGGAGGAGGAGGAGGAGGAGTAGGAGGAGTGATGATGAGCAGAAGGAGTGAAGAGGGGGAAGGGGGATGAAGGAAAAGGGGAGAGGATGGAGGAGGAGTTGAGCGGGGAGGACCGGGCGTCTGGTCAGGAGGGCAAGCCCTCCATGGAGCAGCCACTCTTCATGCACCTGTATGCGTACAATGGCAGCCTCCACACCGAGCCGGGGGAGGGTGGTGGCATACGGGTGCAGAATGGCATGGACAAGGTCTGCGCTGCGTGAGGAGGGGGGGGGAGAGTGAGGCAGTAAGTTTTGGAGCTCGGCTCCAGATCCTGACCCCTGGAGGTCCACGGAGGTCTCCTAGTGGCCTCCGGTGGCCCGCAGAGACCCGAAACGTGCCCCGGGCAAACCAGCCCGTGTTCGAAACATGGCTCTGGCCAGCGTGGGTTAGCGCGTCCCCGTCTCCTGCGCAAGCACGCGCCACATTGATCACAAGGCAGCCCGTCTCGATCCTTGAGGCTTGGTGGCAACTCCCAGCGCCGAGAGGAGGGTCTCGCCTCGCCCTCCCCCCGGGCGAGCGAGGGTCGTCAGGGGCAACGTTTGGGTGGGACAGGCGCAGGGGGGGAATGCCTCGACTCCGAACCCGCCATTCGTCGCCGAGCGGGACCCCGATAGCCCACCCCGCCCAGGAACGTGCGGTTTCGCCATCGGGGGCCTGTCGCCGATCTATCGGCGGTGCGTCGCCGATTCCAGCTCAATGCTTTTCCCCTCAGAGCCAGTCCCTCCCCCACTCCGGGTGGGATCGTAATCGGGGAGGGGGTGACGAACCCTGCGACGGAGCTTCCCCATCCCCACCCTCAAGCTCCATGACTTACGTTGCAGCTTCGGGGGACCTCGCCTGTCCCCCAAATTGGTGTCTTTTCTTGTGCCCGACTCGGGCTCGATGCGGACTCGACGCGGATTTAACGTGGATTCGATGCGGATCCGATATGGGTTCGACACGGATCCGACGAGCCCGACATGGATTCGACACGGATTCGGCGCGGGTAGGGCCGCGGCGGGGCAGCCAAGGTCTTTCTGAGGATGCAACGTAGCCATGCCCCCCTTCCCGACAGCACGCGCTCCCCCCCCCCCCTTGACCCACGGGGGTGGGGGGCGATGCCCCCGTCCACGCGGAGGACCGGCTCCCCTTCAGGTCGAGAAGCGCATGGCCGACGGGGTCACGATGCTGAGCTCCCTGTGGAGCGGGGGGATGTCGTGGCTCGACGGGGCGGCCTCGCAGCACGGGCCGAACAACAGCGGGGCGGGCCGCGGCCGCACCCGCCGGACCCCTCCGAGGCTCCAGGCTCGACGGGGATCGAGGCATCGGGGCTCGCGAGCGTCGAGGCTCGAGAACCCCGGAGGCGACGGAGGATCGAGGGTTCGAGGCTCGAAGGGAGGATCGAGGTCCGAGGATCGAGGATCGATGGAGGAGCGAGGCCTGGGTTTCGAAAGGATCAAGTTTCGAGGCTCGAGGAGCACCGTGTTTTCTCATACATACATACATACATACATGCATCCATCCATCCATACATACATACATAAAAACATATATACCTACACACATACATACATATATACATACACATACATACACACATAAATACATACATACATACACATACACACATACACACATACATACATGCATATATACATGCATATACATATACATATACATGTACATGTACATGTACATATACATATACATGTACATGAACATGAACATATACATATACACATACATATACATATATTTATACTTGTGCATATATGTACGTATACGTATACATCTACACATACATATACATATACGTATACGTATACGTATACGTATACATCTACATGTACATATACATATACATGTACACATACACATACTTATACGTATACATATACATATACATGTACATATACATACACATATACATATTCATACATACGTACATACGTACATGCACACATACATACATACATACACACATCCATACATACATCCGTACAGACACACATGTATGTACGTATATCTACATATACACATACATATATACATACATACATACATACAACCATACATACGCACATGCATCCATACATACATACACATACATACATACATACATACACACCCATACATACATACATACACACATACATACATACATGCATGCATGCATGCATGCATTCATACATACATACACACATACATATATGCATACATACACACATACATACCTACATACATATACATGTACATATGCATATGCATGTACATATACATATACTTATACTTATACTTATAGATATACATGTACGTATACATATACATATACATATACATATACATATACATAGACACATACACATACTCATACATATACGTTTACATATACATATACATGTAATATACATATACATATACATATACATACATACGTACAAACATACATGCATACGTACATACACGTACATACATATATATATATACATACATGCATACAGACACACATATATGTATGTGTATATCTATATATACACATACAGATATACGTACATACATACATACATACACACACGTACATACAGACATACAGACATACACACATACATACATACATACACACATACATACATACATACACACACATACGTATACATATACATATACATATACATATACATATACATATACATATGCATGTACATGTACATGCACATGTGCATATACATGCACATATACATATACACATACATATACATTTAAATATACATACACATATACGTATGCTTATACATATACGTATACGCATACATATACATCTACATAGACATATGCATATACATGTACATATACATATACACATACACATACACATGTATACCCATACGTATACACCTGCATATACATATACATACACATATACATATACATACATACGTACAAACGTACATACACACATGCATACATACATAGAAATACATATACATATACATATACATATACATATACATATACATATACATATACATATACGTATACGTATACATGTACATCTACATGTACATATACATATACCTGTACTTATACACATACACATACTTATACCTTTACGTATACATATACACATACATATACATATACATACATAAGTACATACGTACATACGTACATACGTTCATACACATATGCGTACATACATACATACACATGTACATATACATATACATATACTTGTACTTGTACATATATGTATAAGTATACATATACATCTACGTTTACATCTACATATGTATATACATATACATACACATCTACATATTCGTATACACATACACATACTTGTACATATACGTCTACATATACATATACGTTTCCATATGCATATACATATACATATACAAATACATATACATACACACCTACGTACATACGTACATACGTACATACACATACATACATACATACATACATGCATGCATACAGACACACATATGTGTATGTATATCTATATATATATATGCATGCATGCATACATACATACATACATACACACGTACATACTGCCGGGAGTTCCTGCGCCGGCCAGCTCTCCAGGGCCTCCTGTCGGCCGCGCTGCCTTCCTGCCCTGCTGCGCTGCCCTCGGGCCTGACCTGTTTCCTCCGCCTGGTCCGATGCTCGTTTCGGGGACATTCCTGGAGCCCACCAAACGGATCTGTCCGACCCCAGATTGACTCAAGTTCGACTCAGGTTCGGCTCAAGTTCGACTCAAGTTCGACTCAGGTTCGACTCAGGTTCGACTCAGGTTCGACTCAGGGTCGACCCAAATCGACTGATGTTCGACGCAGCTTCGACGCACGAGTGGAGCGAGTGGCTCCAGGAAGGTCCCCAGAACGAGCATCCAAACCTGGTCTGCTGTCGTTCCAGCCTGCCCCCACTGCCCCGTGCTTGCCGGCTTCGGCTTGCCACTCGTCCGTCACTGCCCTCCCGCCTGTTCCTCGTCATGGTTTGCCCGCCACCGAATCGTGTTTCCCCTTCCCCCGCCCCCACGTTCCTCCTCGCGACTGCCCCCCCGCGAGTGATGCTATCCGAAGCGTTATGTCGGCGACGAGCGAGGGGTGGAAGTGAGAAGGAAAAGGCCTTCTCAGAAGGCGGCGGGACTCCTCAGAAGCCCTCGCGCCTTCTGAAAGCTTTTCTCTGTATCCAGGGAAGGCTTGGAAAACTTCTCAGAGGGCCAGGGAACTTCCGAGCCTTCTGAGAAGGCCCGCCCCTTCTCACTTTCCCCCCCGGCGGGCCGCCGTCATGGGTCCATTTGGTATCTCCATGCTGCGTGAGCCAGCCCAGCCCATGCGCTGCCTCTCCCCCTGTCTTTCTACGCCGCACCACCGCATGCGAGGCCGCGACGCCAAAACGAGTGTGTGTGTGTGTGTGTGCGTGCGTGCGTGTGTGTGTGTGTGTGTGTGTGTGTGTGTGTGTGTGTGTGTGTGTGTGTGTGTGTGTGCGTGTCTGTGCGTTTGGGCATCTTTGTGCTTCTTGCGCGAAGGCCTGCTGCGGTGTCTGGGGGCCTCCAAGGGCTTCCTGGGGCACCTCCAGAGACCTCCTCGTCGTCCTTCTCTCTCGTCCCTCCTCCGCCCTCTTCCTCCTTCCTCCCTCCATCCTCCTCCTCCTCCTCCTTCTCCTCTTCCTCCTCCTCCTCCTCCTCCCTCCCTCTCTCCCTCCCTCCCTCCCTCCCCCTCCCTCCTACATGCTCCTCTGAATCCCCCCTTCTTCCCCTCCTCCCTCCTCCATCCTCCTCTACCTCCTTCTCCTCTCGTTTGACTTCTCTTTCCTTTTCCTCCTCATTCCTCTTCCTCCTTCGTCATTCTCCTCCCCTTCCCCCTCCTTACGGCCAGGCAGCAGCTCGAGGTCGGCAGCCCAGTGTCAGGCGATCGCAAAGATGGATCAAGGGGGCGTGGATTCGCGACGGGTCCAGTTTCCATGGGAAATCGCGGATTTCCGCCGCTGAACGAGGCGGCACCTGCCACATTTTGCGGAGTGCACCTCCCCGATCCAAGAATTTTGCGACCGCGCGCCAAATCCACGGATCGCAAATCCATGTCTGCGCGCCCCCGACAGTGGAGGAGGAGATGGAGGACGACGATCGTTTCGTTTTGTTGACTTCCGTGGCGGTTCGGTTTGTATGCTTGTGATTTTCGCAGATGGGTAGGATTCGTCTGGTCCGGCCAGTGCCAGCAGTAGAGCGCAGAATGCAGAACCTACAGTCAGGAAGTTTTGGATAGCGTGTCGCTCCGCCAGTTCTGGCCCTCTGCGCTTTGGAGCGACACGCTATTCACTTCGTGGCCCCGTGGCGTCAACGTCTCGAGTTTTCCTGAGCCTTCTGCCCTGCGGAGCATAGCGACACGCCATCCGCTCGCGGGGCATATCGTGTCGCTGTGGCCGCCGTGGCGACACGCCATCCCAAATTCCACGACCGCGGAGAGTAGGGGCTGGGCCGCCATGCAGCCTTGGAGGCCCGCAGAAAACAGAAGCGCCAACCATGGCTCGTTGAAGATTTTGGCAGGCCGCCTTCGGCGACTACAAAAAGCGTGTGGGCGCCGGGGCGTACTTTTTGCGATCTGCGTCGCTGGGTCTTCGGGGGCACCACGTTGCCCTCCCCTCGCCGGAGCGCGGCGGAGGAACTCGGCCGAGGTCTGCGCCCGCCTCCCTGGCGCGGGCTGCAGGCCACACCACGCCCCAGAGTCGCCGACCGCCAGTCTCGCCCTCCTCCTCCTCCTCCTCCTCCTCTTCCTCCTTCCCCCCCTCCTCCTCCTCCTCCTCCTCCTCTCCTCCTCCTCCTCCTCCTCCCCTCCTCCCCCTCCTCCCCCTCCTCCTCCTCCTCCTCCTCCTCCTCCTCCTCCTCCTCCTCCTCCTCCCTCCTGCGGGGGACGCCGGGCGCCCTCTCTCACAGCCTGCCGCTCTCCGCCGTCGGGGGGGCCGCCGGCTCATGGACGGTGCGTGCACTGGCGAGGGGGAGTGCGCTGGGTGCTCTGCGCCGCCAGGGGAGCGGCAGTCAGTATCGTTTAACCGATCCCCATCCCCATGCTCATCGCCTTCGAGACCCCCACCAAATTACACCCCCAATTGGGGAGACACCCCTCGAAACCCGAAGGGGACGGCCTATATCCCCATCTGGGGGGGGAAATCGGCCAGTGGGGCCCAGCCCACGCCGGTGGGGATGGGGATGGGTCACAGGCGGAGGAGGAGGAGGTGTGCCGATGCCGCTGCCTCCCTCGTCGTCGCGGCCGGCTTCGCCTCGAGGTCCTCCTGGTCAGCACGCATCCTGGGAGAGGCCCGTGGAGCAGCGGTATGGGTATTGAGTTAGTTCTCCCGCCGTGGGGGAGCAGAAGGGTGGGGTGGGGGCGAGGCAGAAGGAAGCGGGGGAAGAGAGGAGGAGGAGGAGGAGGAGGAGGAGGAGGAGGAGGAGGACCAGTAGCAGCAGAAGGGAAACGGATGATGATGATGATGATGATGATGATGATGATGATGATGATGATGATGATGATGATGATGATGATGATGATGATGATGATGATGATGATGATGATGATGATGATGATGATGATGATGATGATGATGATGATGATGATGATGATGATGATGATGATGATGATGATGATGATGATGATGATGATGATGATGATGATGATGATGATGATGAGATGATGATGATGATGATGATGATGATGATGACGATGATGATGATGATGATGATGATGATGATGATGATGATGATGTGATGATGACGATGATGATGATGATGATGATGATGATGATGATGATGATGATGATGATGAGATGATGATGATGATGATGTGATGATGAATGATGATGATGATGATGATGATGATGATGATGATGATGAGGAGGAGGAGGAGGAGGAGGGAGGAGGAGAGGAGGAGGAGGAGGAGGAGGGGGAGGAGGAGGGGGAGGAGAAGGGGGAAGAGGAGCAGTGGGCAGACACAGCGGCGCAACTTGAGGTACACCATCCAGGGGATTGCGATAGAGGACATCGAGGACAACGGGGGCACTGGCACCGATGGCTCGGCAGACGTTCCGCTGCAATGAGCTCGCGTTAGGGCGCGAGCATCAGCGGTACGGTTGTGCCGACAACCGATCAAGTCCAACACATTTGAACACATTTGCTTCAGCCAAGCGCTTTTTGAGGGGATTCTAGGGGCATTGCCTGGTTCCTCACCCCTTGCGGATGTACAGGGTTGTGTGCGCAGTGTTAGCCCAGCATTCGAATATTACGTTGTTAGGAAGTTTTGCCCAGGTTTCTCAGGCAGCGCCATCCTCTCTCAGCCACAGTCTTGTCCGCATAGGGCTTGCCGCGCGGTTGCCAGTTGGCATGCGCGGCTGCCGCCGCAGCACGGCGTAGGCGGACGCTCCGCACAGGGCTGCGTGAGCAAACTTGTACCGCCGTCACTCCAACATGCTGAAGCTATGTTCGGGGAAATGCAAGACCCGCGTAAGCTGGAACTCGGGTTTGCGGACGTTTTTTTGACGAGCGCGTCCTGGATTTTGACGGTCCAGTTTTGGAGGATGTCTGCAGCGGGAGCTCGCGTCAAATTTCAGACTGGGCCTCGTCATTTTTATGATGGCCCCGTCGGGCCAACCCGAGTCCCCCGTACCCGAGTCTTACGTCTCCCCGATATGTGCGCGTCGCCCCCCCCCCCCCCGGGGGCGACGCGCGCGCGCGCCGAGGAGTCTTGCAGTGTGGGCTCCGTGGCGGGCGCTCGCTGGCCACGCCGCTCGGGAAGCCATCTGCTGCACGATGCTCGTGTGCTGTATGTTCGGTTCGGACGGGCGCCTCCGAGGAGGACACGCACTGATGAGCCTGTTTCCCACCACCACCAGCACGAGAAGTTGGAGGGGGGAAGGAGGAGGAGGAGGAGGAGGAGGAGGAATAATAACAATAATCATGCGCATAGTAATACTATTCAGAAACATAAGCATCATAATATGAGTGATAATAATAAGAAGACGAACAATGAGAAGAACACGCGTACCAATAATAATGATACTAAGACGAATGATAATAATGATACAACGAACAAGAATACGAATCATAAGAAGAAGACGAATCATAATAATGATATGAAGAATAATAGCACGAATCGTAATCATAAGAAGAATAAGAAGAATACTATGACGATTAATATGACTAATAATACTAATCATGATACTAACAACAATAACAGTTATACGAATAAAACGAATAATACGAATAATGATAGTAATGCGAATCATAGTAAGAATAATATGAAGAATATGACGAATAATGTTAGTAGTAATAATAATACGAATAAGAGGAGGAGGAGGAGGAGGAGAAGGAGGAGGAGGAGGAGGAGGAGGAGGGCCCCCCCTCCAACTTCTGGCGGTGGTGGAAAACACGCCCACCACACGCATGGTGCCAGCACGCTGCTGCTGCCTCCCCCGCTGACCTCTGCCCGCCCCCCCCCTTGTGGCGGGAGAGCGCACTCGTGCCCACCGCCCCCCCGGGGAGCTCCGGGGCGGGACTCCGAACTCGGGGGCCCCCAAACGGTGTGGTGACCACACCGTGCGGTGAGTCGGTGGGGATTCGGGGTCACCGCACGGTTTTGGGACTCGAGTCGTTCTCCGAGGATGTCTCGGGCGACAGGGGCCTCCGGGGTCCCAAGACCGTGCGGTGACGGACGGTGAGGTCTTGGGGGATTTCGAGGTCACCGCACGGTCCGTCACCGCACCGTTTCGGGACTCCACACGAACCCCGGCAGCCGCGGCATCTGCTCTGCCTGGCGGCGCAGGGCACGGCCTCCCCATCGAAGAAGGAAATCGCCGCATGAGCTGTTCGCAAAGGCCAAGACCGTTTACCTTGTTCTGGTCGCCGTGCCCCAGATTGTTTGCAGACAGATAGACAAACAAACCATAGCCCAGGCGGCGCGTGGGCGTGAGCACAAACGGAAAATACAGCGCACTCTCCTTCGGGCCACAGGGCGGGCCGACAAACAAACGCGGGCAAGGCAAGGCACAGGGGGGCACGGGGAAGCGAGCCGAGGAGCGAGGGGTTGGAGGCAGGGGGGCTGGGAGAGGGGATAGAAGAAGAAGAAGAAGAAGAAGAAGAAAAGAACACATCAGCATAAACTTTTGGCGCTCCGCGCGGATCTCTTGGATCCGCTCCTGGGACCCCCCGCGGCGCCACCGGCGCCGCCCCTGGCGCGCGGAGCGCCAAAAGTTTATGCTGATGTGTTCTTTTCTTCTTCTTCTATCCCCTCTCCCAGCCCCCCTCCCTCCAACCCCTCGCTCCTCGGATCGCTTTCCCGTGCCCCTCTGTGCCTTGCCTTGTCCGCGTTTGTTTGTCGGTCCGCCCTGTGGTCCGAAGGAGAGTGCGCTGTATTTTCCGTTTGTGCTCAGGCCCACGCGCCTCCTGGGCTATGGTTTGTTTGTCTATCTGTCTGCAAACCAGTTGGGGCACGGCGACCAGAACAAGGTAAACAGTTTTGGCCTTTGTGAACAGCTCCGTGGAAATAGGCGCTCAGTTCTCTCCCGCGTTCCAGGGTGTCCAGACCTGTTCACCAATCATGCACTGTTCCGTGAGCCCCGCTTGTCCTGCGAGGGGTATCCTTATCAAGGCGTTGTGTTTCCCGTTCTTTCCCGTTCAGGTTTTCAACCCTTTTCGGCTCCAGAGGTGGCTCCAGGAAATTCGCTATGGTGATGTATCCTTCACCAAGACTGGCCCAAAGCTCCTCCCCGAGGGTCCAAATACGGCCCAAGAGAGTCCCAAGAGCACCCTCCCAAGAGGGTCCGAGAAGGAACCGTATGCCTGAGTTTGGAGGGCACAAAAGGTCGCAAGATGGCACGAGATGAGGAGGAGGAGGAGGAAGAAGAGGAGGAGGGCAGGAACGCGGGGCGCTGTCCTTGCCAAACGAGGGCCAACACCTCAAGATGGTTGGGACATTTGGAGAAACACGATCTCCGTCGTGTTTCTCCCGTCTCCCCTCCCTTACTCCACCCCCTCCGTGCCATCCCGCCTTGGGCTCTTGAGGCTCTCGGAGCCATGGTATGCTGGAGGGTTTGGGTCCTCGTTTTGCAGGGAAAGCGCCTCGCGTTCCTCACCTCCCGCCTGCCCCACCTCCCTCCTCTCATCCCTGCCTCTGCCCTCCGCACGCCAACTATTTCCGCACCCTTCACACGTTTTGTGACCTCGTGGGGAGCGCGAGCGCCATTGAAGGCTCTAGTGGCACAGTCCGCATGGCGGCGCCGCACCCAATTCGACACACCCCTCACACGTCTCGTGGCCCCATAGGGATCTCCGCAAAAGGCCCTTCTGGCGCAGTCTACGTGGCGCTGCCGCAAGTCTACGTGGCGCTGCCGCACCCGCTTCGGCACACCCCTCACACGTCTCGTGGCCCGACAGGGGGGCTCCACCGAATGCCCTAGTGGCGCAGTCCGCATGGCGGCGCCGCACCCATTCCGGCACACCCTTCACACGCTTCGTGCCCCACAGACAGCTCCGCCGAAGGCCCCAGCGGCGCAGTCCGCATGGCGGCGCCGCATCCATGTCGGCACACTCCTCACGCGTTTCGTGGCCCCATAGGGAGCTCCCCAGAAGCCCCTAGTGGCACAGTCCGCATGGTGGCGCCGCATCCATGTCGGCACACCACTCACATGTTTCGGGGCCCCACAGGGAGCTCCACCGAAGGCTCTAGTGGCACAGTCCGCATGGCGGCGCCGCATAAATGTCGGCACACCCCTCACACGCATCATGTTCCCGTGGGAAGCTCCACTGCTTCACCGAAGGCCTGGGTAGCACAGTCTGCATGGCGGCACTTCCCATTTCGGCCCACCCCCCTCATTCGTTTCGTGGCCCCATAGGGAGCTCCACCGCAGGCCGAAGTGGCACTGTCCGCATGGTGGCGCATTCAATTTCGGTACATGAGCTTCGCGAAAGGCCCTCGTGGCACAGTCCGCATGTCGGCGCATCACCACTTCGGCACACCCCTCACATGTTTCGTGGCCACAAAGTGAGCTCCACCGACGGCCCTAGTGGCACAGTCCGCATGGCGGCGCACTACCCACTTCGGCACATTTCTCACACGTTTCGTGGCCCCATAGGGAGCTCCACAGCAGGTCCTTGCGGCGTAGTCCGCGTGGCGCTGCCGCACCCATGTCGGCACTCCCCGCACACGTCTCGTGGCCCCACAGGGCGGCTCCACCGAATGCCCTAGTGGCGCAGTCCGCATGGCGGCGCCGCACCCATTTCGGCACACCCTTTACACGCTTCGTGCCCCATAGACAGCTCCGCCGAAGGCCCTCATGACACAGTCCGCATGGCGGCGCACTACCCACTTCGGCACACCCCTCGCACACGTGTCGTGGCCCCATAGGGTCCACAAAAGGCCCTTGTGGCGCAGTCTGCGCGGCGCTGCTGCACTCACTTCGGCACACCCCTCACACGTCTCGTGCCCCCACAGGGCGGCTCCACCGAAGGCCCTAGTGGCACAGTCCGTATGGCGGCGCCGCACCCATTCCAGCACACCCATCACACGCTTCGTTGCCCCATAGAGAGTTCCGCCGAAGGCCCTGATGGCGCAGTCCGCACGGAGGCGCCGCATCCATGTCGCCACACCCCGCACACGTGTCGTGGCCCCATAGGGAGCTCCACCGAAGGCTCTAGTGGCACAGTCCGCATGGCGGCGCCGCATCCATGTCGGCACACCCCTCACACGTCTCGTGTCCCCATAAGGAGCTCCGCCGCTTCACCGAAGGCCTTGGCGGCACAGTCCGCATGGCGGCGCCGCATCCATGTCGGCACACCCCATGTTCGTTTCGTGGCCTCATAGGGAGTTCCGTCGCTCCGCCGAAGGCCTCAGTAGCAGCGCCCGCATGCCGCCCCACTCCGGCACACCCCTCACGCGTTTCATGGCCCCAAAGGAAGCTCCACCGAAGGCGACACTCACAACCGCGGTATTCACGACTGCGTTTGGTTGGGTCCCTCGCCAGACTAATTTTCAGCCTTTCTTGCCCCAAGGCCACCTGTCCTTGCCCAGGCATTCATGTGCTGGCAGGTATTCCTATATTTCAGCTGTTGGTCACGAGTTTGGTTTCGAAATGCTCATGACTGTCATGACTTTTCTTCTGTAGAGAAGCCCTTGCACCCTTGATTGCTCACCTCTGCGACATTCTCCTTCTTCCCCTTTGCCTCCCTCCTTTCCCGTGGGGGAGGGGGTCATGGAGCGACCGCGCATTGGCCTAGCATCCTGAGACTAGCTGGTGTTACCGAAAGGGATGATGATGATGCTGATGATGATGATGATGATGATGATGGTGATGATACTGATACTGATACTGATGATGATGATGATGATGATGATGATGATGATGATGATGATGATGATGATGATGATGATGATGATGATGATGATGATGATGATGATGATGATGGTGATGATACTGATGATGATGATGATGATGATGATGAGGAGGAGGAGGAGGCGGAGGAGGAGGAGGAGGAGGAGGATGAGGTGGAGGAGGAGGAGGAACGGCGACGACGACGGCGACGACGACAACGATGACAACGGCGGCGGTGGAAGCGGCGGCGGCGGCGGAGGCAGCGGCGGCGCGCAGGTGCTCGGCTGGCAGCGCTCCAAGCGCTTCCGGACCACGCTGGTGTCCCTGGCCACGCTGACCTACAACCTGGAGCTGGCCGCCAGGCCCTCTCCCTGCCTCTCTCTCTCTCTCTCTCTCTCTCTCGGTACATAAGAGGTCGGGGACCGCTGGGCGAGGGGGGGGAGGGATGATCGCGGGCCCCCGAATCTCGATCTCACGAGAGGGGAGCATAATCCATGTCCACGCCCTTGTGGTCTGGATTCCGGGGCGTCGATGTGCGGTGGCACGGATAGGCTCCGCGCGGGGCATCCGCGAAGCAGCGTTCCGCACCCGCGGGGTCGCGGCCCAGGTCCCTGGCCCGCGAGGCCGTGGATACGGACACGCTTCCCGCCCGCGGTTGCCTACTCGGATGGCATAACCATCGGGGTGGGGGGGCGACTCACCTTCCGATGGAGCGTCCCCATTCCCCCCCCCCCCACGCCCCTCAACGCGCGTCCAAGTTTCCCCCCTCCCCCCCCCCCCCTCCTACACTCCCGACGTGGTCTCCCCATCCCTCCCCCCCGAACCCAGGGGGGGGGCGATTATTGTGCCATCCGGAGTATCCTTTGGGTAGTTCGAGGTCGGAGGCCAGTGACCGAGTAGGGGAGAGGGATGATCGAGGGTCGTTCTCGACCCTCGTTTCTCCCTCCTTCCTCCCTCCAGGGCGAAGAAATGGCGAAGAGGCGTAAGAAAGAGGTAAAAGAAAGGCGCACCAGCGAACGAGGCGCAAGAATGGCCAAGCAAAGCTGAAGACTTTGTACACTGGGCTGCTGACTTTCAGTGGTACTCGTCACGGTTCTCTTCCGAGGCTTCCGCCCGCCCCAGGCTTTAGATGGGATTTTCTTCCTTCCTTCCTTCTCTCCTTCCTCCAGGGAGGAGGGACGACTTGAGCGGTAGCTCTCACTATCGCTGCTCACCCTCAGTACGCCGGTGCTCGGTGCCCGAGGTCGCCCGCCTGCTGCTCGTGGCGAGGATCCTCTGCAGTCGGGCCGAGGTGCAGGATCGAGGTCGGCTCGTGGAGGGCACCCTAAGGTGCTTCGTGCTTGTTGGACGGCATTGTGCACCCTGGGGAGGGCACCCTTGGACGTTCTGGTTGTGTTGGCCGACGGAGGCCGTGTTCTCGAGGGGTGCTCTTCTGGCCCAGGTGCGGCTGCGCGCCCGAGGCCCTCCCCCCCCGCCGTCCCCTCTTTGCGGCAGCTCTCCTCTCTCTTTTCCCCTTGTCTGGAGGGGCCTCCGCCCGCCGCGGCCTGCCGGCTGACCGACCGCGTTGGCGTCCGCTCTCGCCAATGACTCAGGGAGAAAGTCTCCAGAGGCCCTCGGGACCCCCTGCGGAAGCCGATCGGGGAGGTCGCAGAAGGCGCGCTGCCAGGAGTGGCCCCTCGGCTCCCGCGGCTGGTACTTGGCTGCCTGGCCCCTCTGCGCCATCGGTCTCCTGCCCCTCCATGGCGGGTGCCACGCGAGCGCCATTGTGACTTCACGGTGCGCTCCTGGAGGCCCTGAGCTCCCGAAGGTACACCAGAGCCCCCGAGGCCCCCCCCCCAAAATAAACAAGAGTGGCCCCTCGGCTCCCCCAGAAACGACCCGCAGCCCTCTGGCGCTCGCGCCGTAGCGGCTTCAGGCAGTGCCCCCTTGCGCCTCCTCCCCGTGCACGGTCGCCACCATGCTTTGTAGTCCTGGCCTCCCCTTCGGAGACCTCGGAGGTCCCTGGACCCTGGATTCAGGAGGGGGAAAAAACACACAACACAATCAATCGTCGATTCCCCAGAAAACACTGGCCATATGGGAAGTGGGGGGGAAGGCAGACACCCAGAAAAGATGGGAACATTTAGGGAATCCTGTGATTCGTGTCTATTTATTTGTGTGTCCCAGGGCCCCTTCATGGATGTCTCCAGAGGCGCCCTGCTCTGGAGGCAAAGGGGCAACGAATTTCTGAGAGCCGATCTCGCACTTCGGCCCCCTCTCCGCATCGCCTTCGCTGCCGTCCTCACCATCGCCGCCATCGCCTCCGTTGTCGTCCTCCTCCCCGCTGGTCCTATGCCGCCGCAGCCCAGCAAGATGACCCCGTCGGGCCCATACCGCGACCCCGGCCCCGTTGTTTCCTCTTCTTCGGTTTCCCAGGATGCCCTCGTCACCACCGCTGGGTTCGGGTCGCCGTTCTGGTCCGGACGCACCCTCGGAGAGGCCCGGGCAGTAGCGGTGTTGGTACTTTTTGGAGTCCCCCAAATCGCTGGTGATGTATCGCCGATGTGTCGCGGGCCTGTGCGAGTTACTTCGCTCATATTCACGTGCGACCCTTCGCAGGAACGACCTTTGGTGCGGGCACGTAAGAGTGACCTGTCGCAGGAGTGACCTGTGGTGCGGTCCCACGTGTCGGGCATTGGGAAACGGCCTCTCAGAAAAGACGACTAAGGAAATCTACGCCGGTTCGGCCCCACACGGGCCCCCCCAGCACTGGCTCGCTGCTTTGGTCAAGCAGTGGCGGAACGTCCTGACATGGTTGCAGGCCCACCCGAGAACCTTCTAAGAACTTCTCTTAGTTTGCACGAAGTGGCCATGTAACGTTTCTTGCTGAGACATGTTTGGTGTAAAATACAACAGTTCTATGATCTCATTTGTCATTGGTGTCCGAACATTGTTATTGCTATCCAATGACCGTCGGCCCATCCCGCCGCCGTGCCCCGGTGTTTGGGTACATATGAAGCCTATTGGATGTTCGTTGGGATCTCGTGGGGGGCTTCTCGAGAGCCTCCTGGAGGCAGTTTTGAGGCCTCTTGGGGGCCGTTTGGGGGCCTCTCTTGGGGCTCTTGGAGGCCTCGTGGGGCCTCTTGGACGCCTCGTTGGGCCTCCTTGGGGCCTCTTGGGGGAAAATGCTAGGATTTTCGGTTCGTGTTCCCTCCTCTCTTGGGCCCCTTTTGGGGCCGTCATGGGGCCGTCTTGGGGCGCTCTTAGGCCGTCTTGGGGGCCCTCTTGGAGGCCTCTTGGGCCGTCTGGGGGCCCTTTGGGGGCCTCCTGGGCCGTCGCGCGTCTTGGGGCCCTCCCTCTTGGACCGTCTTGAGGGCCTCGTGGGGCCCTCTTGGCCCGTCCGCCCTCGTGGGCTCCGAAAAGTCATGCGGGAAGTTGCTGGGAACCCCAGGGGGGGGCGCGTGAAGTCCCCTGAGTTTTGAGATGTTGGGTTCCGGGCCTAGGAAACTCTTCAGGAGTGAGGATTGAGGCTTCGAGGATGAGGCAAAGAACCTGAGGACACGCTCACTCAGTGCCCATTGTTTTGTTGTTCGAAGTCTCAATTGGTCTGAGACCATGCCGTGGTAGGCCTACAGGATGCCGGGACGGCCGGTCCCTGCTCAAGTAAGAGTGACCATTCGCTGGAGTGTCCTTTGGTGCGGGCCCCCGGGGGTTTCCCCAGTGCTGGCTGGCACGCTTGGACTTGGCCTCCGGGCGGACCCCTAAAGCAGGACGGGCCCACTTCGGGTCGGTCTGGGTCCGTTCGGCGGCGGGCCGGTTCGGTTGATGGGACTGATTTCCACCACCACTACCAGGAGAAAGAAGAGGAGGAGGAGGAGGAGGAGAAAGAAGAGGAGGAGGAGGAGGACCTCTCCCTCCAACCTATGGTAGTGGTGGTGGAAACCAAGCCCATCATCGGTTGCGCCGCTTCGGTTTCGGCGGCGGGCCGGCTCTCAAAGCTTTGGCATGGTCGTTCGGGCCGGTGCGGCAGGTTCCAGCGGCGGGCCCCGCCGTGCCCCAGCGGCGGGCCCCGCCGGACCGCAGGGGCCATCGTTCGGAGGTGCGTGGAGTGGCCTGTGGCTGGAGTGGCCGCTGGTGCGGGCCCACGTGTCTCGGGTCGGGCGAAAGGGGGGGATTGGGAAAGGGGGGGTTACGAAATTTGCTGCATGCAGCTGGTTTCGGCCTCACCGAGGGGCCCATTCCTCGATACATAGCCGCCTCCGGCGCCGGGAGGCGCCGGGAGAATCAGCTACGTGAGCTGATTCTCAAACCCCCCCTTTGCTATCCCCCCCTTTCGCCCGACCCGAGAGAACGCCCTCCCAGGCATGTCGACTGAGGAAGTCTGCGCTGGTGCACCCGACGTGGGCGTTCGAGCGTGCAGGTGCCGTCCCCAGTCGGTTTCGCTGATCGGACGTGCTTTTTGGCAGATGCATCGAATTTTTGGGAAAGGCGATGAGCTGCACCGCCTGGGTCCACTCGGCGTGCGTTGCCGCGTGCACGTGGAGTGCCCCTGGCAGAATTTTGCTGCAAGGCGTTTTGCTACGAGGTGTTACAGTAGGGGTCCTGAAGAAGGAACCCTTTTCGTTGGGGAGGGGCTCCGTGTTCCTTGATTTGTTCACAGCTTGCCTCAGGTTTTCCCAAGGTTTTCGATACGACATCGAAGTTTAACCCATGGAAAAAAGGGGCCTCGTTCCTTATTTAGGGTTCCTTAGGTCAACGCCCCGACTGTAGGTCAGTCCTCGAACATGGGCCCCCCCGGCACTGGCCGGTGCGCTTGGCCTTGGCTCCCGCGCGGACCCCTGAATCAAGCAGTGGCGAAGCGTCCTGGCTCGCCTACCGCCCTACCAAACCATGTTCTAAGAACCGTTTGTAGTTTCCACGAATTGTTCTTAGACCATTTCTGATTGGGAGTGTCTTGTTTCAACACATCGGGTTTATGTTCTAAGAACATGGTTTATGTCCTAAGAACATTTTTGGGCTCCAGGAACATTTCCGTGGTAGGTATAAGCATGCCGGGACGGTCGGTCCCTGCTCAACTGAAACTGCGCACCAAAGGTCGCTCTTGCCTGGTGTCACTCTTGCGTGTGGCCGGGTCCTTCGCCGTCCGCGGCCGCCCCGTCGGCGCGCGTCCGCGGCCGCCTCGTCGGCGCGCGCGCCGCGCGAGGCGGGAGGGGCCGCCGCGCAGCGCTGCGGAGATGGAGCGCCAGTGGGCGGCGCTGCTGGCCCGGGGGCAGGACGCCCGCCGCGGCGGCCGTCCCTGCGGCGCCGGTGCTTCGAACGATCGGCGACGCAAGCGCAGGCGCCCGAGCTCGGCCGGCGTGGAAGGATCTTTGGTATCAGTAAGTCGGGCCTGTCCCCGCACAGGAAGACGATCCAAAAATCGTCCAAAAATCGTCGGGGGAGGATTTTTTAGCATTTTTTGATTCATTTTGCATTTTTTAAGAGATTTGTTTTTGGTTGAATTTTCGTCCAAAATCCGAATGTAGGAGGACACGCACGACCTAATTTTGATATTATCGGATCTCAAGGGACGGGGGTCAATGCAAACGCGGGTCAGTCAGGGCGCTGGATCTCGCAGGATCCTGCAGGGCCGAGAGGCGCACTGACTCAGGTCAGGGCGCAGGATGCTGCAGGATCCGGCAGCCTCGCGCAAGATCCTGCAAGGCCTGACTGATCTGGGTCTGGATTGACCCGGGTCAGTAGGTAACCTAAGCAGTGAGGAGAAAACAAGCGGCCCTTGAAATGTAGACAGGGGCCAATCAGGCCCTTGAAATGTAGTCACCGAGCGCGTTCCACTACTCGCAATTGTAAGGAAAAACGAAACACATGACTGCATCGATGTAATGTATCGTAAATCCCCCATGGCGGATCCGGGCCATGTGCGAGTAGGCACTTTGCGAGTAGTGGAACGCGCTTGTCTATGTAGACCAAGGTGACATGTATACCTTGAAAAAAATAAACGGCCCTTGAAATGTAGACCCTGCCCGAGGGACCCCGAAAGGTAGACCCGCCGGCCTTCGTGCGCGGCCTACCTTTCGAGGTCCTTCAGTCCCGGGTCCTACACTTCGGGGCGCTCGGGTCTCGCAATTCTCGGGGGCGGCTAAGAGAGGGGTGATGACTAGGGGTGTGTGGATATCATGGCGTGGGCCATGACACTTCCCCAGATTTCACGGCGCCTCTTCTTATTTCATTACGTCCCTGGCCCCCCCTTGGGCCGCGCACATGCCGCCGGCCATGATTTGTACCCCCCCCTCTTGGACGCCCCCCTCTTGGCCGCCCCCGAATTTCAGGGTGCTCAGGTCGGGGTCTACATTTCGAGGTCCCTCAGGTCGGGGTCCTACATGCCGGGGCGCTCAGGTCTCGCACTTCTGGGTGCTTGGGGTCCACATTTCGAGGTCCTTCCGTTCGGGCTCGTACATGTCGGGTCGGGGTCCTACATTTCGAGGTCCTTCAGGTCGAGGTCCTTCAGGTCGGTGTCCTACATTTCAGGGTCCGTCAGGACGGGGTCCTACATGCCAGGGTCGACATTTCGAGGTCTGTTTGGTCGGGGACTACATGTGAGCCCCCTTGCGCGAATCTACATTTTGAGACTCTTCTGGCGGGTCTGCATTTTGGGGGGGCTGCTAGCGTTTCGCTGAATCAGGAAGCGGCGATCGTTCCAGCTTGAACGACTCATGAAGTACCAGCAACCAGTGCGCACGTCGTCGCGACGTGAACTTGCCGCAGATTTGCTGCCACTTCTCTTCGCCGCCCAGGGCGCTGCTGGCGGGGGTTTATCCATAGTTGACGGCTTTGAGACGTGCCCCCGAGTATCTCGCAGGGCATTGGCTTTGGGCACCTTCCCGCCTTTGGCCAGACATATCCGCATCCAGCGTCATGCGAAACCTCGAGGGCACATGTCTCCCAGTCGGGGTTCTCGCGGTGCGTCTGCTTCGGACACTTTGCCGCCACCCTTGGGAGCGGGTATGTCCGTAACAAACGCCCTGCGAGATCCTCG
>CAUYUJ010014198.1:193733-230153 GCA_963575745.1 Prorocentrum cordatum
GAGGAGGAGGAGGAGGAGGAGGAGGAGAGGAGGAGGAGGAGGAGGAGGAGGAGGAGGAGGAGGAGGAGCAGGAGGGCGAGGACGAGGACGAGGACGAGGAGGAGGGGGAGGAAAAAAACAAAATATACCTCCAGGGCAGACCTCGAGAAGATGGGACGGACAGCGAGGAACGAGGCGGCGTGGGATGAAGGGGGGGAGGCGAGTGAGGAGCACTTGGTGTGGATAAGCCCAGGCGAAGGGTGCGCAGAGCAGGGGGGAGGATGAGGTGGAGGCCTCGTCCTCGCCCTTCTACTACGTGGTGGTGATACATTGGGCCCGGTCAGGCTGCTGTTTCGGCCGTTCCCAACCCAGCCTTCATCCCCCTTGAGGAGGAGGGGGTAGTGAAGTGGAAGAGGGGAGGGAGGGAGGCAGGGAGGAGGAAGAGGAGGCATGGAGGGAGGAAGAGAGGAGGGTAGGAATATCGATGACGAGGAGGGCAGTGATGAAAAATCCCCCGACGAATGCAGGGTACTCGTCTGCTGTCGGCGATGCGCTGGTTCGAGGTAGGAGGGTGCATTCTGGCCGCTGTCTGGGCCGAGCCTGGGCTGGTGTCTTGGCATCGTTCGGACGTGTGCATTTGTTCTCGGCGAGGGCCATCGAGGAGCCTCTTGGATCATCTTGCGAGGAAAAAGTTGCACGCGCGAAATCGAACATTGCACGGGGAATGGACGTCCGAGCGATGGCGGGGTGTGTCCAGAGCACCGCAGGACACTCTCCAGCTCCCTCGGAGACGCGCGGGGAGCCAGAGACGTCCGCCACCCCCCAGCAACAAGATGCTGTGGCCATCACTCCCCAGCATCGGGCTGCGAGTCGGGGTTTGTTCGGACGGGGCTAGGACGAGGATACATCCGTTCCAGAGCGTTCCAGAACGCTCCCAGAGCGCTCTGGAACGCTCTAAGGAGGCCGCGGCGCCCGAGACATCCTCCAGAGCCGCCGCTCAGAGATCCCCGATTTATCCTCACCCGGTTTTGTTCTCGTCCTGGCTTCGCTTTACTTGTCTCCAGGCGAAGGCCGTCCCCAGTGTGGCAGTGGCGGCTCGATCGCAGACTTGGCAGACTGGTCAGTGATCCTTCCTTCCTCCTCCTCCTCCTCCTCCTCCTCCTCCTCCTCCTTCGCCTTCCCGCGTGCGCGGGTGGAGAAAGAGGATGAAGATGCGTCGGGGAAGGATCTCGACGACAACGGCGTGCTCTCGGTGGACGAGGTCGAGAACGTGGCCAAGCTGCTGGGGCGACCCCGTCTGCCTCTCGGTCCTCCTCCCTCTCCCCCTACGCTCCTCCTCTACCTCCTCCTCCTCCTCCCTCCTCCTCCTCCTCCTCCTCCTCCTTTTTTGCTCCTCTCTCTCTCTCTTTCTCTTCTCCTCTCCCCCCCCCCCCTCTCTCTCTGCCTCCTCAGCCCTCCCTCCACTTGGGGGGCGGTGCCGCGCTCCTCGCTCGCTTCCTCGCTGGCTCCTCGCTCGCTCCTCGCCTTCCTCCCACTTCCCCCGCCGCTCCTGGGGCGCTCCCCTCCTGCCTCTCGGCTCTCCCTCCGCGGCCGTCGCATCGCCGGGCAGAGGTACGAGATACCGAGCAGTGATCCGGCCCGTCTGGAGCCCCACCCGCGCGGGGGGGGGAAGTTGAAGATGGGGGGATGCAGCAGGAAGTGGCGGATGGGGAAAAGGAGGACGAGGAGGAGGAGGAGGAGGAGGAGGAGGAGGAGGAGGAGGAGGAGGAGGAGGAGGGCGAGGGCGACGGCGAGGACGAGACTGATGAACGAGGACGAGGGGAGCGAGCACGAGGAGGCAGGACGGAGGGCGGAGGGCGGAGGGCGGAGGGCGGAGGGCGGAGTGTGAGAGGACTGAGGGCCGAGGGATTCTGGTGATGGTGGTGGTTGTGATGACGACGGTGAGCGTGGAAAGGGTAAGGATGAGGGGTGACTATGGCGATGGGTTCTCAGTGCGATGGCGATGTCGACGACGAGCCCAACGTAGAACCTTTTTCTGTTCTATCTGGGGTGCGATCTTCGCCCAGCTTCCTGGCGTCATGATTCGGTGCTGTGCTTCTACGGGATGCTCCTGTTGCATCCCCCTGCTCCTCGCACTCCTCCTCCTCCTCCTCCTCTTTCTCCTCCTTTCTCCTCCTCCTCCTCCTCCTCCTCCTCCTCCTCTTCCTCTTTCTCCTCCTCTTTCTTCTCCTCCTCCTCCTCCGTAGCCATTTTGGCTCAAGCCGCTCACCAGCGAGCGAACCCCCAGTGGCTCAATCCGGCACGGCATGGCTTCCCGGTGCGTTGCGGCTGGCGGCGGGCTGCTTTCTGTCTGAGTCTTAGTTGCGAATTGCCACGTGCGGTCCTCTTCTTGTTCGCCTCCCTCCTGGCCATTGTCCATCGGCACTCGCCCGCGAAGCTGAAGGCCAGGCGCCGCCGAGCCGCCGAGCGTGGCTTCCTTGTTCCCCGTCCTGGTCGTGGGCGTCGATGGCTGAGCGTCCCGTGCGACATGCTAGAGGATGCCCGCAAAGTTACGCAGTCCATGGAGCTTCATGCTGCCCACGATGCCCAGGGAGCTGCTCCACCTCATCACGCTGCTCGCCTTGCCTCGTATGCGGTGCGGGCGAATATCGGCAAGAGCGAGTACGACAAGGCGCAGAAGATCCACAAGGCCGCCAACGCTGCGAAGCACAATGTCGGGAAGAAAGCTGCCGCGTCTGCTCTCGCCGCCTCGTGTGGCGTGCCGTCCCGTCCTGACTGTTGGCTCGCTGCTGGGGCAGACCCTTGGGCTCAGGCGCTCGCCCAGCTCCCCGCGGTCGTTTCTCGTCCCCTGGTTGCGGTCGTGCCGCCCGCCGCCGAGGCGGCGTCCTTCGTGCCCGCTGCCGCTGCGGCCCCTGCCGTGGCTTGGCCCACTGCCTCGCGCGGTGACCTGGTGGCGTTGGCTGCCCAGCTCGAGTACGCGCTGTGTCTGCTGGCGGCGCAGAACGACACCATCGCCCAGTTGCGTGGCGAGCTCGAGGCACGTGGGCACGACAGCCCTGCTCATCGCGGGTGCGGGGGCGCCTCCGATCCCTACAAGTACTGCGATACCGCCATCGAAGACCTGCACGCCGTGGTGGAGTCCAGGTTCACGAACTTTCGGGATGTGTGCCTCAGGGAGGTCGAGTGCTTCGTGACGAAGAGCGTGACGAGCATCGTGAGGTCGTCCATGAATGGATTGATGCAGACCGTCGACGCCGTCCGCGACGCTGTGGCTGCTTCGTGTGCTGCTTCTGCGTCTCCGTCTGCTTCGGTTCCGCCTTCGCCGCGGTCGTGTTCGCCGTCTCTGTCGGCCGCCGCCTCGCGTGGCGCCGCGCCCTGCGGGCAGGTTGACGCTCCGCACATGCGGCCAGCTCGCCTTCGCCGCGATGGTGCTGAATTGTGCCCTGTCTGCGGCGGCTCGGAGTTCTTCATCAGTGACGACATCATGCCGTGCTTCTGCAGTGGCTCCCTGCCTGCGGTCTTCTTCGCCTCCGACGACGATGGCGATTGGCGTTCGGACGGGCGCTGGTCGCAGTAAGGTGGCTGGACTCGCTCGCCCTCGGCTCCTGGGTCCTCTCGCCGCTCGTCCTTTCCCTGGTGGTCGGCGCCATGCTCCCTGGTATGACGTCCATTCGTGGGGCTGTCGCCTTCACTTCTCGCTCTCGCTGAGAGTTGCGGATACCTGTTAGATTCACGGTGTGTCGAACAGACTCGCTCTCTACGCTGGGCTCCTCCTCCTCCTCCCCCTCCCGCTCCCGCTCCCTTCGGTCCTTCTTGCCTTGCTCGCGTGTTTCCTCTTCAATTCATTCCGCACTCGTGTGCGTGGCGGAGGAACCGTCCATGTCTTTGGCCTCGATGCTTGGTCTGCCCTTTCTCTCCAGTATCCCTGTCCTTTCCCCTTCGTTCTGGTTCCTGCTCCTCTTCCCTTCTGGTTGCCAGCGTTTGGCTGTGTCCCGCCCTGGTCAGCCGCAAGTTTGTCTAGCCTGCTGGGCGTTTTGACTTGCCGGCTCACCTCGGTGGTTCGTGTTTGGGCAGCATCTTCTCGTGGGGCCGTCGATGTTGAGCAGGGACCGCCTCCAACGTTTCAAACACCTGCACGGATGGAGGGCGCTCCTTCTTCAGCATGGTTTTAGTGTTAGTCATCCGATGGCCAGACATCTCCAAATTGAACAGCCGCCCGAGATGCGCTTCGAAATCCGGAACGAGATTCCCGGTCCACCCCGGTGCTTGCCGAGCGAAGCCCGCTCTGCGATACTGGCGCCAGGAACAGCGAGAGTCCGGGAGAGCGAAGTCCACTCTGCTGAGGGGGGGGCGATTGGTCGGCTCGGCCTGGCCGATGGCGTTCCTTCTTCATCATTGTTTTAGTGCTTAGTGCAGGACAGCTGCCCGAATTGAGGGCGGCGTCGTTCCCAGTCGGGGGCCTCGCGCCCGACTCCCGGAGGTGCCGGGCGCCGTGGGGGAAGACCGGCTCGGAGCGAGGCAGCTCTCCGTTCACGCGGGGCTCCGGGCTCTCGCTGGACGCTTCCTGGGGCCCTCCCAGTCCTACGAGGTCCAGGGGGGGGTCCTCCTCCTCCGCCTCCTCCTCCTCTTCCTCCTCTTCCTCCTCCTCCTCCTTGGACGCCGTCCTTGTGGCTAGAAGCCGGGATGCCAGATCCCTGCTCGAGGCGAGCCGGTCGCCAGGGCCACGGGGCGGGAGTCGCTCGAGGTGGGCACTTCTATCGCAGTGGACCGGGCACGGTCTGGTGCAGGAGCTGTTATGGGGGAGGGGCTCTGGGACGGGAGGGCGTGTCGAGTCACCGTGGAGTGCATTTTGGTTTTACCTCTTCCTCCTCCTCCTCCTCCTCCTCCTCCTCCTCCTTCTCCCTCCTCCTCCTCCTCCTCCTTCTCCTCCTCCTCCTCCTCATCCCTCTTGTTCTTCTTCTTCTCCTCCTTCTCCTCCTTATCCCTCGTCTTCTCCTGCCGTGGGCCTCGTCGTGTATTCCCTCGTGTGTGGCATTGATCTCTTCGGCGGGTCGGCAGCTGCCTCGTATTCGACACGGTGGAGGCGCCTCCCTGACTAGAGGTGAAGGGCAATGCTGCGTCAATGCAACAGTTTTCCTCCTGCCGTTCCCTCCTTCCTCCCCTCCTCGTCCGCCTGCTCCTCCGCTCCCCTCCTCGGCCCCCCCCCCCCCCGCTCTTTGTCCTGAGGCGAGTGGAGCTGGGGCCGACTATAGAGGGGGGTGTGGGCCGCGAGAACTGCCACGGCCGCACCGCGGTATGAGATCGAGGTTGCTTCGGGGAGGGTACCCTGATGTTCTGCGTGTTAGTCGGAAGTTCTTGAGCATCTTGGGTGGAAGGCACCCTCGAGTGCTTTTCAGTGGGGCCGGCGGAGGGTCTCATATTCTTGAAGATGTTTTTCTGTCTTAGGTCTGGCCGTACGTGCAGCTGGGTTGGGCCCCGCCGCTCAGCGCGATCCTCGATGCGTGATCGCTCTGGGCTGGATGCAGCTGATTCCAGCTTGTTATTTTCGCCTCTCGACCCACCCGGGAGGAGGGAGAGAAGGGGTGGGGGGGGGGAGAGGGCAGGACAGGGGGGGGGGTATGAGGGTGGCGTGGGGGGGAGTAGTGATCACGATGACGAGGACGACGACGACGCCGCCGATGCTCCGATGATGATGATGATGAGTATGATGCTGATGATGATGCTGATGATGATGATAATGATGATGATGATGATGATGATGATGATGATGATGATGATGATGATGATGATGATGATGATGGTGACTATGATGATGACGATGGTGATGCTGATGGTGGGTGATGCTGATGGTGATGGTGATGGTGATGCTGATGCTGATGATGATGATGGTGATGATGATGGTAGTGGTGGTGACAGGGTGATGGAGATGATGCCTGTGGTGGTGGTGATGGTCATGGTGGTGATGTGATTGTGATGATGGTGATGGTGATGGTGATGGGGATGCTGGTGACGATGATGATAATTGTGCTGATTATGATGATGATGATGATGATGATGATGATGATGATGATGATGATGATGGTGCTGGTGCTGATGCCGATGCTGATGATGATGATGATGATGGTGGTGGTGGTGGTGGTGCTGCTGATGGTGGTGGTGGTGATGGTGATGGTGGTGATGGTGATGGTGATGGTGATGTTGATTGTGGTGGTGATGATTATGGTTGCGATGCTGATGATGGTGATGATGATGATAATGCTGATGATGCTGACGATGATGTCGATGATGGTGATGCTGATGCTGCTGCTGATGATGATGGTTATCATGATGCTGGTCATGGTGTTGGTGGTGGTTCTGGTGTTGCTGCTGATGATGATGACGCTGGTGACGATGGTGATGCTGATGTTTATGATACAAATGATGATATTGGGGAACATTATGAGTTTGGTCAGGGTGATGATGGGGATGATGGTGATGCTGATGATGATGCTGATGATGATGATGATGTTGATGATGATGATGCTGATGCTGATGCTGCTGATGTTGATGAAGGTGAATCTGGTGGTGGTGACGATGCTGCTGCTGATGATGAAGATGATCATGGTGGTGGTGATAATGGTTATGCTAGTGATGATCATGGTGCTAGTGACGATGGTGGCGATGACGATGGGAGGGGCGGGAGGAGGATGGAGTTAATTAGCAAATTCCGTGACGAGCGGATAGTTTGGTGAATGGCTTTGGGTCTCGCTAGTCGGCATGCCATTGGGCTGCATCTTTTGATTTCTCCGCTTGCACGGATAGAGGCACCATTTAGGCCCCTCGGCGAACACTCATGATATTATCCAGGGCACCTGAGGAGGAGGTGGAGGGGGAGGAGGAGGGGGAGGAGGAGGAGGAGGAGGAGGAGGAGGAGGAGGAGGTGGAGGAGGTTGGGGGGGGAGGCGGACGAATTCCTCATAGTTTTGTTGCCATTCTCAGTTTTCTTCCCCTCCCACCTCCTCGCTCCTCGACTTTCCCTGCTCCCTTCTCGCTCCTCCCTGCCCTTTCCTCCCTCCTGCCTGCCCCCCCCCCTCTCTCTGTCAATCCGCTTCCTCCCACACCTTCGCCCTCTCCTCCTCCTCGCTCCGTGCCCTCCTCCCACCCCTCCTCTTCGCCCCTCCTGCCCTCACGGTAGGTTCGCGCCGCGCGCGTTGCGGACCGTTTGCGGTTGAACGCCGCAAGTTGCCGCTTGATCGGGCGATCATCGAACGATCTGCGCTACCGGGAAAGCCGCGGTCGTTGCTTTCGTGGAAGCTTGGACGAGCCAACCGCTCCTCCTCCTCCTCCTCCTCCTCCTCCTCCTCCTCCTTCCTCCTCCTCCTCCTCCTCCTCCTCCTCCTCCTCTCCTCCTCCTCCTCCTCCTCCTCCTCCTCCTCTCCTCCTCCTCCTCCTCCCCCCCCTCCTCCTCCCCCCTCCTCCTCCTCCTCCTCCTGGCTTTCGTGGAAGCTTGGACGATGCCACCGCTGGGCCACAGCTCGGCTCTCGGGCGGCCGTTCGGGAGGGTGCTCGCGGTGTTCGACGCCTTCCGCTGGTGCTCGTCGGTGCTGCCCTTCGGCAGCTGCGCCGGGCTGCCCAGGCCGTTCCGAGCGCCCGCGCCCGCGGATCGGGGGCTGCGGAAGGTGCCCCTGGCCCAGGGTGCCCCCCAGCTGCCCGCCCCTTGGCCTCGTGAAGTCTTGAGCTGTTCTCGTCGCTTCTGCTCTTCGGCAGCTGCGCCGGGCTGCCCAGGCCGTTCCGAGCGCCCGCGCCCGCGGATCGGGGGCTGCGAAAGGTGCCCCTGGCCCAAGGTGCCCCCCAGCTGTCGGCTCCATGTTGGAGCCCCTGGGGGCCCTCCTTGGCCTCGTGAAGGGTGCTCGGGAGGGCAGGGCTGGACCCAGAAGGTGCTCTGGCGATTTCTTGGGCCGTCTTCGTTTCGGTTTCGCTCTGCGGTAAAGGCGTACTGAAGACAAAGCGAGGGAAAACGAAAACAAAACGAAAACGAGAAACACCGTTCAGGTTCAGCCCTGCTGGAGGGCGTGGGGGCCTCCTTACGATCCTTGTGGGGGCACCTTGGACCGAGGGCACTTCTAGCAGCGCCCGAGTGGACGACGCCGTGCCCGACGCGCCGCCCAGGCCGTGGCCGCAGCCATCTCGGCCCGTGGGCCCGCGGGGCCGCCCGGGCGAGCGCCGGTGCGGCTGCTGCCGGGGGTCCATGCGGGGCGTCGCCGCGCTGCTCGAGAGCATCTCGATGCCCACGTGGGTTAGAAATCCGTGTCCTGGAACCGGCCCCCATCCCCATCCCTATCCGCATCCAGACCCCCACGATTTTGCCACCCCAGTTGGGGAGACACCCCTCGAGACCCGAAGGAAACGGCCCATATCCCCATCCAGGGAGGTAAATCGGCCAGCGGGGCCCAGGCCACGCCGATGGCGATAGGGTTCGGATCAACGACGTTCAATAGTGAAGCCGCACGGCTCAGAGTAGGAAAAGATACCGACACCGCTAGTTACTTTTGCCTCGTTTTCCCTTTCTTGGGCCTTTCCTGGGAGGCCCTCGACGCCACGGCCGGATTCTCGAAATCATTGTCGGAACGCGCCCGCGAGAGGTCCGAGGAGTAGCAGTATCGGTACCTCGTGGCTTCCCCACGGACGGCATTTTTTTTCACACCAGGCCTTTTCGCCTGGCTTCTGGCCCCAGGACGATCACGGATCGATGTTGGTCGAAAAGTGCAGTGGAGGATTATCTTTGAGGCTGGGCGCCAGTCGTGATGTTCCCAGGTGTTGCATTTCTGTTCGCAATCTCAGATCTCAGCAGCGCTTTTCTCAATTCGCGGCCATAACGGGCGTTGTGTGTGTGTGTGTGTGTGTGTGTGTGTGTGTGGGGTGGGGGGGGGGGGGGGACGGGAGGGGGCATAACGTAGCGCCCCCCCGCCCCCAGATTGCGGTGCCAGACGCACTGCGGCAGTGCCGGGGACGCACTGAGTGGGGGATCGTTACGTTATGAGGGGGGGCAGGGGGGAGGGGGGGAGGGTACCGGGGGCAGAACGCGCGCCATGCCCCAGAGGGTGAAACCAGAACGCTCTCCAGGGAAGTCGGACGGCGGTTCGGCGTCCCCCCTGCTCTCGGCCTCGGGCTGAGGCCACCCGCGGGGGCGCGAAGGCAGGCGCGCGCGTCGCGCCTCGCGGCCGGGGCCGGAGCACTCAGAGCCTCCACGGGGGCCCCCGCGAGGGGCGCGAAGAGGGCAGGGCGCCGCGCAGCGCACGGCGCGGCGCGCGAAGTGCGGCGAGAGCTCGGCGCGCCCCGGCGTCAGCGTCGCCTCCTTTCGGCGCACCGCGCCGCGTGTGGGAGCGCCCTCGCCGCGCGGCGGTGGTGCACGGGAGGAGGTCCGGGGGAGGAGGCGGGGCGGGAGGCGCGCGGGAGCCGGGCGGAGGAGGCCGGGCGGAGGAGGCGGCAGGGGGGAGGAGGCAAGGAGGAGCGGGCGGGAGGCGGGAGGGGGCAGGAGGGGGCAGGAGGCAGAGGAGGGGGCAGGAGGGGGGGGGGGGGGGGCGAAGCAGGAGGCAGAGGGCATGGAAGGGAGGGGAGGCAGAGAGAGGGCCTCGAGGTTTTTCACCGCCTCGGGGCGCCCGTGGCCCTCCCGGGGCCGTGCCCAAGGCCTCCCCGGAGGAGCGGCTGCTGCGGGGTAAGGAAGCCACGGGGCCCCGGGGCCCGTGTCCGCCAAGATCAGGAGGGGGAAAAACACACAGACACAATTAATCGTCGACTCCCAGGAACATAGGGGAAAATATGGGAAAATGGGGTGGAAGACAAAAACCCAGAAAATATGGGAAAATATGGGGAATCTTTTTATTTGTGTGTATTTATTTGTGTGTCCTGGGGCGCCTTCACAAGACCCGCTCCCATTTTTGTTGTCCTGGTTGTTGATGCATTTGGTGGTTGACGCCTGAGAGTTCCGCCTCGCCACGGCTGCATTCCCGTGCGGAATGCTGGTCAGAACGCACTGGGGATCCAGGCGAGTTCGCCAGGTCGCCGTGAAGACGGACGTTGGTGTGGACGTAGATTTGGCTGTGGCCGGCCCAAGTGATACGCGCTGAAAGTAGGCAGCCGTGTATTCTTGCAGCAGGGAGGTGCTTAAACGTAGACTGGTACCTGGGAGTCCAGCAATCGAATGGCCTTCGGCCCATCCCGCCACCGTGCCTGGGTCGTGGGTCTGAATCCTCTTTGGATGTTCACTGGGATCTCTTGGGAGGCCTCTCGGGGGCGTCTTGGAGGTAGTTGCGAGGCCTCTGGGGGGCCGTTTTGGGGGCCGTTCTGGGGCCTCTTTTGAGCCTCCTGGGGGCCTCTTGGGGCCTCTTGGGCGCCTCTTGGGCCCTCGTGGGGCCTCTTGGGGCGGAAGGCTCGCATTTTCGGTTCGTGTGCCCTCTCTGGGGCCCCTTTTGGGGGCCGCCGGGGGGCCCTCTTGGGCCGTCTTGGGCGCCTCTTGGGCCGTCTTGGGGCGCTCTTGGGCCGTCTTGTGGGGCCCTCTCGAAGGCGTCTTGGGCCGTATTGGGGTGGTCTTGGGGGCCCCTTGGGCCGTCTTGGAGCGTTGGACAACAAAAAGGGCGAGAACGCCCAAGTCCTTCAAACGCCAAAGGCAAATCACTGATTTTGGCCTCTTGGGAGGCCTCTTGGGAGGCCTCTTGGGAGGCCTCTTGGGCTGTCTGGGGCCATCTTGAGCGTCTCGGAGCGACTATTCGGCGACTCGGGGCCCTCGTGGACCATCTTCGGGGCCTATTGGGGCCCTCTTGGCCCGTGTTGGGGCCTGCTTGAGCCCCGGAAAGACATGCGACAAGCCGCGGGGGCAGGGACACCGTGACGAGGCCCGCGAAATTTGAGAATCTGGGCCCCAGGCGTCTTACAGACACCCCCCTCAGGACCGGGGACTGAGGCTTCAGGGATTAGGCAAAAAGGACCCGAGGACACCCCCGCTCTGTGCCCAGAGGCGCGGTGGCGGAGATGTAACTACCTTCAATGAGCGGCCTGCAAGCTCTCAGTCCCGCAGGAGCAATAGCAAGAGCAGGAG
The DNA here is from genome assembly GCA_963575745.1 of Prorocentrum cordatum. Taxonomy (NCBI): domain Eukaryota; class Dinophyceae; order Prorocentrales; family Prorocentraceae; genus Prorocentrum; species Prorocentrum cordatum. The sequence continues at coordinate 204,787 of CAUYUJ010014198.1, forward strand.
GAGGAGGAGGAGGAGGAGGAGGAGGAGCCCTGGTTGTTTACATGACGTGCCAAGTCATGCCAAGTCGTGCTGAACTCCCGCTGTCCCTTGCACAGGTCACCTGGCGGCCAGTTTGACCTGTAGGTTGGCAGCGGGAGGCAGTGAAGAGTTGCACCAGCTTTACGGATGAGCCTTCGAGGCAGGGCACCCTTGCATCTCTCGACTCCAGGCATCATTTTGTACGGTCCTGTGCTTTCTGTCCTCCCTGTCCAAGGCCCAAAGGCACCCTGGCGTCTTGACCCTCTCAAGGTGCCTTGCACGCCCACCGTCAAGCAGGATCAGATCGGCGAATGGCTTCCCCACGGTGCCCTTGCGCCCTTGCCTCTTCGGCCCATCCTCAGCCGCTTTCGCTGGCCAGCCTCCCGAGGTATCCTTGGGGCTGGCGGCCTCCAGGGGCCCTTGCATCCCCGCACCGCGCCCTCACCACCCCGCTCGACGCGACGCCGCTCTCTCCGGCGTCCGCTGTGCCCCCGAGGCGGGGGCCAGCTCTCCTCCCCCGAGAGGCGGCGGCCGCCTGGCAGAGGCTGGGCGGGGCGTGCGGCCAGGGCCCGCAGCCGGGCGCCACGCCGGCCGCGGCTCGAGGCCGTGCGCGATCGGCCCTGCGGCTGCGGCTGCCCGCCGAGGTCCGGGCCCTGTACGGCTTCGCCGACGGCCAGGCCCCCGCGGGCAGCGGCGTGCTGGTGGTGCCCCATCGGCTGCGCGCGCAGGCGTGGCCTCTCGCCGGAGGCACCTGTGGTGCGGGCCCGCACGGGTCCCGCCGGCAGGGGCCGGCGCGCCCGGACGGCCGGGAGGTGTCCTCCCCGGCGGCCCCGCGTGGAGCCGCGCACCAGAGGTCGCTCTTGCCCAAGGTCGCTTGTGCGTGCAGCCGGCCCCAGAACCTCGCCCTCCGGTTCCTGCCGCTGGCAGGCGCTCAGGACCTGCTGCTGCACTGGCGGGGCGAGGCTGCCCATCCCGTTCGGGGCAAGTGGTGGGCAGAGGCAGGGTATAACCCGAAGTGGTTCCCGATTGGATTCAACGAGTCCAAGCATGTGGCGCTCTGCGTTTCTACTGTCGCTGGAAGGGTCACCAGATTCACCACGCCCGATGGACAGGTTTCTCATGCGACTGAGGCTCACAAGCACTTGAACGAAGGCCTCCGAGACTACTTGGAAGATTTGGACGACTATTTGGCTGGCAAGCGGCAGCCGTTCATAGGTTTGGGTATCAGAGGGCCTGCGGCAAGGTCCACCACCGTACCAGCGTAGCAGTCTGTATCTGTGGCCTATGCACCCAGGCCTACATGTGCCGTGTCCTGCGACAGCTCGCATCCCCACCAGAGAGAAGGCAGTCCATAACATGTGTAGGAGGAGCAGGAGGAGGAATTGTAGGAGGAGGAGGAGGAGGAGGAGGAGGAGGAGGAGGAGGAGGAGGAGGAGGAGGAGGAGGAGGAGGAGGAGGAGGACATCGGGAGGGGACAGTTTTGCAGTGACTCTAGGGGCGTCTTGTGGCCCAATTGGAGCGTCTTGGGAGCCGCTTGGAGCACTTCTAGGAGTGGCTGAGGACCGTCTAGAGGCCTTTGGATGCCTCTTGGGCCCTCATGAGCAGTGTTGGTGAGTTTGGGCTGTCGGGGACTCCCTCTGGGCGTTTCGGCGTCCCTTTATGGGTTGTCTTGGGGGGTTCTTTGGGCGATTGTGGGGCCGTCTTGGAGCCAATCTAACCGCACCAAGTGCAGTCTTGATCCAAAAAGCGCGGGAAGCAGCACGCATGGAAAAAAAACATAGATGCTTTGATCATATTTGAGCGCCTTCGCCATTTCTTGGGGCGTCCTGTGGCTTCTCGCAGGCAGAGCCTCATGGTCATGTGGTTCCAGAAGAGACCCCAGAGAAAGGGACTTTTGAGACGGGCGATGCAACGCGGATTTCTCAAGTCCGCTCGGCTTCGCCCATGAGGCCTCCGCGTGACGCTCTCGCTCGCACTCCTCGGGGTCTCAAATGCAGGGCCGTGGTCTCAGATGCCCCTTTCGCTAGCGTCCCTCTACAGTCGGGGCCCTGAGGAAGGAACCCTTTTCGTTTGGGAGGGGCTCCGTGTTCCTCAGTTGTTGTACAGTCTACCTTCGGTTTTCCTCTGGTTCTCGATGGGGAATCGAAGTTGCGCTTATGGGAAAAAGGGGCCTCGTTCCTTCATTCTTGTTCCTTAGGTCAACGCCCCAACTGTAGGAGACGTATCACGTGGGGCCTCTCGGACCGTCGTCGGGGCCTCTCTCGGGCACATCTTTTGGAGGTCTCGGTGGCCGCGGGGGGGAGGCTCTGCGCCGCCCCGGCGGGCTCGGGAGGGGTGCGGGTGGGGGGGGCACGCAGGGGTTACGTCGGGCCTGTCCCTCTAGAGGGGGAATATTGGGGGGGGGGGCACGCAGGGGTTACGTCGGGCCTGTCCCTCTACACGGGGAATATTCAGAAGTAGTAAGAAAACTAGCCTGGGGACGACGTTCTGCCTATTTTTGGGGCATTTTTGGAGCATGTTCTGGGTGTGTTTTGAACTCCCGTCCAGGATCCGCCTGTCGGGCCAACGCAAGGGGGTGTGATGAGGGGCGGCCCCTGGAGGCTTGCTGGGCAGCCCGGGTGCACCTGGCGTGGCCCGCCCGGGTGAGAGTCGGCGTCCGGCGCTCGGCCCTCGTGTGCCCGTGCGCGCGCCGGCCCATTCGCGTGTGTGTCCAGTGTGTGGGCTCCGCATGCTCCGCATCCGGATCCAGCAGTGTGTGTCTGTGTGTGTCGACTCAGGTTCGACTCAGTTTTTGGAGTCAGGGCCGACTCCAGTCGGCGGGCGTTCGCGACGCAGCTTCGACGCACCAGTGGAGCGAGTGGCTCCGGGAAGGTTCCCAGAGTGGGCATCCGACAGCTCTGCTAGACGGCACCTGGCATTGTCCCACGCCCCAACGTGCCATGGGCACGGCGGCGGACAAATCTAACCTCAAACATCGAGGGCCCTGGTATCTGCCTGTGACGCTTGCGCGCGCAATGAGCTGCATCGGTTATGTTGGTTTCAGTGTCTGCCGCGTTGCATATCTACGGCGCACCACGGCCAGAAATCCTGGCGTCGCTGACATCACCGCCCCACGAACAATGAGAGCGAGCCGGTCCTTCGCTGCAGACTTCAGACAGACGGTCCACACGTTACTGTCTACGCTGGGGTGATCTGCATACTCTTGATTCATATATGCATGCGCTGTGCTCACGTTGCGCTCTTTGTGTTTTGCTGGTTCCAGGGCCGATGCCTTTCTGCATCGCCCTGTCAGGGCTGCAACTTCGGATCCGATGGCAGCCCGTCTTTCTGTCCGCCCAGAAGGAATCGCATCATGGAGCGGGTCGACCTTCCATTAATCATATGTCCAGCTTCTGCACGTGAACAGTTCAACGCCGCATCCACCAGGTTCACTCCGTCGGTCCACATGGTCTGCTTGAGCCCCATAACTGCTTTATATGTAACGCCGCGTAGAGTCCGAGGCCGATACGTTTACACATTGACCGCCTCGTGAACCGACGCCTTAGGACGGCATGAGGCAGGATATATCGATATCGTTGGGCCACCCAGGCCCAAAGGTATCCACATCCGCTGCCTCCCGAGGCGAGGCAGTGAACATTTACCGAAGACCCCTACGGCGAATCACCGCCGCCCCCTGCCTTTTGGAATCGCCCATGTGGCCGAGCGTTGTGGCAAGAGCTTTGTCAAGCTATCGGACCTTGTGTTCGCCCAGCCGTTTTGGAAACCTTTCGGGGAACACTTGGGGGAGGATGGCGGGGAAGATCAGGAGGAGGAGGAGGAGGAGGAGGAGGAGGAGGAGAGGAGGAGGATTTGGTACGAGCGCAGGAGGAGGAGGAGGAGGAGGGAGGAGGAGGAGGAGGAGGAGGAGGAGGAGGAGGAGGAGGAGGAGGAGGAGGAGAGGGCATCTTGGGAGCCTCTGAGGGCACTCTTGGGGCCTCCTGGGAGCTTCCTGGGGGCCTCTGATTTGGGGGCCTTTGGGGGCTCCTCGGTGGCCTCTGTGGCCGTCTTCTGGCATTCGTGGCCCGTCTGACGCCGTCGGCAGCCGACTCAGGGTCCTCTTGGGGTGCTTCAGGGCCGTCTTGGAGGCCATGTTGGCGTCTTGGAGGCCTCTTGGGCCGTCTTGGGGCCCTCTTGGGACCGTCTTGGGGGCCTCTTGGGCCGTTCTGGTGCCATCTTGGAGGCTTCTTGGGCGATCTTGGGGCGCTCGTTGGGGATTCTTGGGCCGTCTCGGGCCGTCGGAAGACCAAAACGGAGCAACTGCCAAAATCCTTCAATGGCTAAAGGCGAATCAATAATTTTGGCCTTTGGGCTTTCCTGGAGGCCCTCTTGGGGGCCTTTTGGGTCGTCTTGGGCCATCTTAGAGCCATCTTTCGCCGTCTTGATGGCCTCCTGGCCCGTCTGACGCCGTCGGAAGCCGCCTTGGGGGCCTCTCTCGGCCGACTTGGAGCCCTCTTGGGGTGCTCCAGGGTCGTCTTGGAGGCAATCTTGGGCGTCTTGAGTGCCTTTTGGGGCCCGCTTGGGGCCGTCTTGAGGGCCTCTTGGGCCGTTCTGGGGCCATCTTGGAGGCGTCGTGGGCGATCTTGGGGCGATCGTTGGGGGCTCTTGAGCCGTCTCGGGCCGTCGGAAGGCCGAACATGAGCAACTGCCACAATCCGTCAAAAACCAACGGAACATCAATGATTTTGGCCTCATCGGGCCTTCTGGAGGCCCTCTTGAGGGCCTCTTGGGCCGTCTTGGAGACCTCTTGGGGGCCTCTTGGGCCGTCTACCGTCATCTTGAGGCCATCTTGGGCCGTCTGGGAGGCGTCTTGGGCGGATTTGGAAGCATCTTGGACCTTCTTAGGCCATCTTGGAGGCCTTGTGCGCCTTTCCGCGTGGTCGGCGGAACCCAAGTCAGCACCAAGAACGCCTAGCGTTCCAAGAGAGCCTATCATCGCTTCAAGACAGCCCAAGAGGCCCCCAAGACGCTCCAAGAGGCCCCCAAAGGGGACCCCCAATAAGCAAAAATCGTCCCCGTCCTCCCCAAGACGGCCCCAGAAGGGGGACCACGAACCCGACAGTCTAGCCTTTCGCCCCAAGACGCCCCCAGGAGGCCCCCACAGACCCCCAAGAAGCCCCAAGAGGCCCCCAAGAGGCCCCCAAAGGGGCTCAAAAAGGGCCGCAATAGGACCCCCAAGAAGGCTCAGAGAAGCCAAAAAAAGAGCAATCGGTAACGCAAAATGCTCTTCACACCAAGGCTCCCAAGAGCGAACGGTGACGTAAACAAGCTGATAAGACCAAGGCTCCCAGCAGGGAGCGATGACGTAACAAGTTTCTGACACCAAGGCCCAGCCAAGGCTCAGGAACGGGCGGCAACGCAACAATCTCTGAACACCAAGGCTCCCAAGAGCGCGGGGGGACGTAACAAGCTCTCAACGCCGAGGCTCCCCGTACGAACGGTGGTGTGAGTAATTTCGGTTTCTGTTTCTGAAGCGCTCTTTCCGTTTCTGTGCCGGTCCAGGTTTAATGGCCCTTTTTCCTAGTATTTTTTTTTAGTGAAGCGGACGGATCCCGGGCGACTCCCATGGCGTGTTTTTTTGTATTTTTCGGGTGAACCTGCCAGAGGGCCCCAAGACGGCCCAAGAAGGGTCCCAAAACGGCTTCAGAGGGCCCCACGACGGCCCCAAGAGAGCTTCAGATGGCCTTCAGACGGTCCAAGAGAGTCTCGAGATGGATCCAGAGGCCCTCAAGAGGGCCCCCGAGAAGGCCTTAGGAGGCCAGAAACATTGATTTCCCTATGGTTTTTGCAAGTTTTTCGGGTTCTCCCCTATCCCCATAGTTTTTGCCAGTTTTTCGGGTTTTCCCCTATTCAGTCCGAGAAGGGCCCCAGACGGCAAGCTCGACCCAAGACGGCCCCAGAGGCGCCCCAAAGGAGCCCAAAACGGTCCAAGAGGGGCCCTAGTCTGGCCCAAGACGGCCCAAGAGGCCCCAAAGATCGTCCCACGACGGCCCCAAAGGCCCCCCCAAGGGGCCGAAAACGGTCCAAGAGGGCCCCCAGACAGCACAAGAGGGCCCCAAGACGGCCCAAGAGGGCCTCCAGACGGCCCCAAGAGAGTCCAAAGAGGGCCCCAAGAGGCTCCCAAGCGGGCCCGAAGAGGCGGTATGGGATCTGTGCTGCTTGGGTGTAGGGACTGGGCTGCCCCAAAGACGGCCCAAGAGTCCCAAAACGTGTTTTATCGCGCTCTTAGTGGCTTCCCAAGATACCAACACGCCCTAGTTCTTCCTGAAGAGGCCTCCTGCGGCTTCTAGATAGCCCTAGAGGGCGCCCAATATGCCACCAAGATGCCCCAAGAGAGCCTTCCGTAGCAATTGTTGGGACAAGGTTCCAGCGCGTTGTTCCGTACTGTACCCAGTTTGGAGCGATCCGCACCCCTTTGACTACGGCTGAGTCTACATGGCCAAGTCAGAGTTCGTGATTGCGTTTGTGTTCTTGCTCATGGGTGGTGTCAGCAGCAGCAGCAGTATCGGCGGCAAGCCTCTGATACGCAAGGCGGAGCGTGCTGCTGAGGCACGCGTCGAAGTCGATCCTCACGGCGCGATGGTGGCCGAGGGAAGGGAGATGGTGCATGACGACGAAGGGTCCCTTGTGGATGCGAGCGTGCATCAAGACTCGATGGAAGGCAACGACGAGGAAACATCTGACGCATTCGATGACGATGCGTCGGACGGTGGTGACGATCCAGAAGATGGTCAACCGGAGGAGCAGGAGCTGGACCAGGAGCCGGACCCAGAGGAGCAGGAGGAGTCCGGGGAGAATGAGACAGCAGGTAGCATGCTTCACCAGGCGTTCATCTCCAACAGCTCTGGGCCGGTGAACTGCGTATGGGGCTCCTGGGGCGGCTGGACGAGCTGCACATACTCGTACGGGCACCGCCGCCGCAGATGGCACATGTTCCAGAAGGATGACCCATCCTTGTCGCGCCGCCGCTGGGCGGTTTCCTTTCAGCTGGCAAAATGCCAGGGGACAAAGGTCAGGACGCGCACCCAAACCACTGAGGCTTCGGGCGGAGGCAAGTGCGACGGCGGGTTTGTGGCCATGGGCACCTGCACGCAGGCTCGTCGTCGCCGCCTCGGCTGCCCTCAGACGCGTCGCCGTCGCCGCCACGACTGAGACTTCGGAACGTGGGTCCGATATCTGTTCTTCTTGGCATCGCGCAGTGCTGAGTAGTACACATTCTGGATGGTTGCTCGCGTGGTGCCCGTGTCGCACGTTCAAAGAACTTTTGGCGTCTCTGTATGTTCCCCTTCTTCTGGGCGGCCCTCCTTTCCTCCTTGGCCTGAGAGCCCTGCGCGGGGGCTGCAATTCGTTTACTAACTGGCCTGTCCCGCTGGATAGTTCTAGGCCCAGCTCTCTTAAGGTTGAGCCGAGAAGGGTTCGCAGGAGTTGGACGAGCCAAAGGAGGGGAGGAGGGCGAGGACGAGGAGGAGGAAGCAGCGCCTCTCCAGTGGCAGCAGCGCCGAGCACGCCATGAACAAGGAGGACCACCCATCAGACGCTCGGGCACGCCATGAGTGCTGCCATCTCTCAAAGGGGACGCCAACGGTCCAGACCCTCCTCCCCCTTATCCTCCTCCTCCTCCTCCTCCTCCTCCATCTCCTCCTCCTCCTCCTCCTCCTCCTCCTCCTCCTCCTCCTCCTCCTCCCTCCTCCTCGGGGCCCCTCCTCCCTCCTCGGGGCCCCTCCTCGCCCCGTGCAGATTGGCGCCGGCTGCGCACAGAAGCATCAGAAGCCCTGTACAACAGACAGCCTCTGACAGGAGTGCGGGCTGGCGGCGCACAGCACAGAAGCCTCGGGAAGGACAAAGCGGGAACCGACGGAAGAGGAGGAGGGGGAGGAAAGGGAACCTCTGAACCACCCGAAACATACAGAAAAATCGCTGTCGACGTGGCTCTCGGAGTCGCGACATCTCGCGCTCTGAAAGTAGATGCGCTTGCCGTCCCCGCGCCAAGCAGGTTTAATGGCCTTCGGCCCATCTCGCCACCGTGCTTTGGTTGTGGGTATGAAGCCTGCCTGTTTCGTTGGGATCCCGTGGGAGGCTTCTCAGGGGCCTCTCGGAGGCAGTTTGGAGGCTCCCTCGGGGCCGTTTAGGGGCCTCTTGGGGCCTCTCTGGGCCTCTCAGGGGCCTCTTTGGAGGCCTCTTGGGGGCCTCTTGGGGCCTCCTGGGCGCCTCTTGGGGCCTCCTGAGGGCCTCTGGGGACGGAAAGCTAGGAGTGTTGTTAGTGTTCCTTCCCTTGTGCCCCTTTTGGCGCCGTCTTGGGACCCTCTTGGGCCGTCTTGGGCGCCGTCTCGGCCGTGTTAGGGGGCGCTCTTAGGCCGTCTTGGGGCCCTCTTGGAGGCCTCTTGGGTCGTCTTGGGGCGGTCTTGGGGGCCCCTGCGGCCGTCTGGGAGCGTCGGGGAGCCGAGAAGGCGTGATTGGCCAAATCGTTCAAACACCCACGGACAATCAATGATTTTGACCTCTTGGAGCCGTCCTGGGGGGCCTCTTGGAGGCCTCTTGGGGCGTCTTGGAGGCCTCTTGGGCCGTCTGAGCGCCATCTTGGGCGTCTTGAGCCGATCTTTCGGCGACTCGGGGCCGTCTTCGGGGCCTCTTGGGGCCCCCTTGGCCCGTCTTGGGGCTTTCCTGGGCCCGCGAAAGATTCACGCGCAACCACCGGGCACTGCCCAGGGGGCACGCGGGGAGCCCCGCCAAAGTTCGGAACTTGGGCTTGTGCCCGTTGACATCTCCTCAGGACCTGGGACTGAGGCTCCAGGGATTAGGCAGAGGACCAGAAGACACGCACACTCCGTGCCCAGAGGCATGGTGGCGAGTCTACGCATCTGCTCTGTTATTCTTACGTTTCGATCTGGGACCCTGCGGACCCCCCCCAACGTGACCCCTCCGAATCCTTGGCCCCGGGTGCACCCTGGAGGCCCTTGCCGACGGTCCCCTGTGCTTTCTGGGGCTTCTGAATCCCCTGTAGGGCCCAGTCAACGGACCCAAATTGGTCAGGAGGACGGCCGGATGGCCCCACGAGAGCCCACCGGGACGCCCGAAGACGACCCAAAGAAGACCCCCAAGAGGCATTCGAAATGCAAAAAGCATTGATTTCCAATGGTATTTGCATGATTTTGGGAATGCTCAGTTCTTTGGTCTTCTGGGCGTCCGAGACCGCCCAGGAGGCAAGAGAATCGCCCAAATTTAACAAAGAGGGCTTCCAGGCAGTCGAAGAGGAGCCTTAGGACGGCACAACAGGGCCCTGAGAATGCCCGAGGAGAGCCCCATGACGGCCCAAGATGGTCCCAAGACGCTTCCCGAATCATTCAAAATCGTGACCTGGTCGTTCAGAATACCGCGGTTGGAAACAAGGTGGCCAGGGGACGCCCCCAGAGGCCCCCAACAGGAACCTACGAGGCTTCAAGAAGGGTCCAACAAGATCTTAAGAATCTTCGTGAGTCTTTCAAGAGGCTCTCCTAGGAAGAGCCTCCACAAAAACAACTAAGGATCGGGACGAAATCGCAGGGTAGGGCGAGAATGAGGAAGAAGAGGAAACATGAGGGATGGATAACGAATCACATCATTACAACGACGATACCTGTATTGGCAACGACGAATTATCGCTTGATGTTTCGTTTTACCTTGCTGCCCTTATGCCTGCATGCCAAACCTCAAGGACCAACGTGCATGGCGCGAAGCGCCAATTCAGTCATGTATGTGTGTATGTATGTATGTATATATGTCTGTCTGTCTGTCTGTCTGTCTGTCTGTCTGTCTGTCTGTCTGTCTGTATGTATGTATGTATGTATGTATTTATCCATGTATGTATGTATGTATGTATGTATGTATGTATGTATGTATGTATGTATGTATATATATATATGTACGTACGTACGCACGTACGTACGTACGTACGTTTGTATGTATATATATGTATGTATGTATGTATGTATGGATGTATGTATGCATGTATGTATGTATGTATGTATGTATGTGTGTCTGTCTGGCTGTCTGTCTGGCTGTCTGTCTGTCTGTCTGTCTGTCTGTCTGTCTGTATGTATGTATGTATGTATGTATGTATGTAGGCATAGATCCATATATGTATATATGTATGTGTAGACTTGTACACATGTACACATGCATCTATCTACGTATGACTATTTACAGCATCATATGTATATGGAAAGGAATCGCCAATACATATGTGTACATGTAGCTATACATATATACTTCTGTTAGCCAGCGTGAACCCCAAACATTGGTTTCTGCCATCTATACAGTGCAATCAACGTGGTGCAACCTAGGTGGGGCAATCCATGTGGCGCAATCTCGGTGGTGCAAAGCATTGCAAAGCATTGCGAAGCATTGCGAAGCATTGCAACGTAATACGCACTGCAAAGTAATGCAAAGCAAAGTAAGGCAATGCAAAGCAATGCAAAGCAATGCAAAGCACTGCGAAGCAATGTAAAGCAAGCGGTGACGAGGTGACGGGCGGCGGCGAGGCGGCGACGGCGGTGGCATGACGGCCAGAACGGCTCCCAGGGCCAGTTCCTTAGAAGAGAAGTAAGACCACCCAAGGGCAAGCACAAGTTGGGGAGTCTGTAAGTCTATTTATATATAGGTATATCTGCATACACAGACGTGTACACTGGCCTCGCAATACACGAGCAACGTGGGAAGTCGGTAACGCGCCCAGACCCCGGAAGTCGTGGACAAGTTGGTGCTTCTCCTCGCCTCCCTTCGTCTCTCCTCTCCTCTCCGCTACTTCTTCGACCGATTCCACGGCTTTCTGCTCACTCTTGTTGCCCCCCTTCTGCTAATTCTTGTTGGCGGCTTCCCCCTGGGTGCCGCCAGACTTTCGAGCCCCGGCGGGGCCTGGCGGACCGCAGCCCCGCGCGGACCGAAACGCGGCCTCCCTTTCTTGAAGGCCGCTGGTCCTAAGAGGGTAGTCGGCCTCCTGAGCCCCTGCAGAGTTGGGTTCGGGGGACGTCAACTACAGTCGGGGCGCTGAAGAAGGAACCCTTTTCATTGGGGAGGGGCCCCGTGTTCCTTAGTTGTTTCGCAGCTTGCCTTAGGTTCTCCTCAGGTTTACGATATGACATCGGAGCTTAACTTATGGAAAATAGGGGCCTCGTTCCTTGTTTAGGGTTCCTGAGGTCAACGCCCCGACTGTACAGTGAGCGGCTTGAATAAGGAACACTTACTTTTCAAAAGGGGCTCGGTCGTTCCTTAGGCTTGCACGCGTCATTTACAGTTCCTTATGCGTCATTTGTTATTTATCGTTCCTTGTGCGTTATTCCTTGGGATAAAAAAGGCGCTTCGTTATTTATTTATCGTTCCTTAGGTCAACGCCCCGGCTCTCTCCTCCCCGCCGATCCTGGGCCCAGGACGGGCCTCTGCCGCCCGGCCGGGCCCGATGCTGCGGCCAGCCTGCGCCCCCCCAGCAGTGGGACGCCACCCCACGAGGGCCCCGGCATCACTGTAAAACAGGGCTCGGATGGGGACAAATCGCTCTCAGAGCGTTCTGGAACGCTTTGAGAGCGGCCGCGGCGCCCAAGACGTCCTCCAAGCCCGCCGACTCCCAGAGATTTCGAGTCCTCCCGATCCGATTTTGTCCCGGTCTTCGCGTCGTTCCCCGGCATCGCTCGGCTTCCCGGGGTGCTGCCAGCGCAGAGCCTTCGCTCCTCTCCTGCGCCCCTGGGAGGGTCTGCTTCGCGTGGCCCCACCCGCCCCGCGCGCTCGCCAGAGCAGAGCTTCGCCCCTGTGATTGAGTCGGGCCTGTCCCTCCGCAGGAGGAATATTCGAAAGTGGTCCGAAAATAGTATGGGGACGATTTGTTGAGCATTGTTTGACCACTTGGGGGTACTTCTTGGCTATCTTCAATTTTTCGTCCAAAATCCCTTTGTAGGAGGACAGGCCCGACTTATCCCCACGAGTGGAGCCAGGAGGAACTGCACGCGGGCAACGAGAAGTGTTCGACGGCGGCGTTGGTCGCACGGACGGGCGCGAAGAGCAGGAACAGGACTCCGTTCGGGGCCCGTCCAGGGTCCCCAAGGTCCTGCCGAGATGGGTCCGTACCCCCAAATTCAGACCACTGGGATGACCGTAGGGGTTTCTAAGTGGGTAGGGGGGTTACAAGTGGATGCTGAGGTGGGTTATATCTGGCCTAACCCGGCTTATAAGTGGGTTACGATTTCCCCGAGTGGCTTAGGGGAGTTAGATATTTCCGCTAAGTGGGCGGAGCCCACTTAGCCCAGATCGGTAACCTCACTAAGCTACTTGGGGCATTTCTAGCCCACTTATAAGCCAGGGTGGGCCAGATATAACCCACCTTGGCATCCACCTGTAACCCACATATCCACGTAGAAACCTCCACGGTCATCCCAGTACTGCATTTCCACCACGGGGCGAATCGACCGATCGCGCAACTTAAAACAGTTGTGCAGCCTTCCGGTGTTTTTTGGGAGCCCAGCGAATCGGCCTCACACGGTCATCCAAGCTAACCGCGTGTGCCATGCTCTCGCGGGTGATGCCAAACGTCGTGGGGCTTGCGCATGTGTTGCATGTGGCAAGGGGGGCTGCCAATGAAGAAGGCATAGACCTACAGTCATGCACCTCCTCACCTGCATGGTGGCGACGGGGGTTGGATGGGTGGGTGTGCAGACAACAAGTTGCTTCTCGTCCTGCTCCTCCTGCTGCTCCTCTTCCTTCCCGTTCTCTCCTCCCCTCCTGCTGGTGCTCCCAAGTCGAGGAGCGCTTCGTGCAGAACATGAGCGCTGGCCAGTCGGACGGCGTCAAGTTCAGGGAGCACCTCCGCCCCGTGGAACAGCGCCCGCCGTGCTCTCAGCTCTCGGGCACCGGGAATGAAGAACTGGACTCGCTCGTCTCTCCGTCCTTCTGCCTCCTCCTCCTCTTCCTCCTCCTCCACCTCCTCCTCCTCCTCCTCCTCCTCCTCCTCCTCCTCCTCCCCCTGCTCCCCCTGCTCCTCCTCCTCCTCCTCCTCCTCCTCCTCCTCCTCCTCCAGCTCCTCTCATGTTCACTGTCGCGTTTAGTACTGCGCGGGTGCGGCACGGAGAGACTGATACAGGGTTGGCGTGTGCAAACGCGCAGCATGTGGTCGTGTTGCGGGTGACGTAGGAGTGCCCTTTGGGAGAACATTTCCCTACATTCGGAAGTTCGTTTTAAACTTGTATCCGCGACCGAACTTTTTTTGTGTTCGTGCCATTGAATGTCAGTGCCACAGTTGGTTAATCTGGGAGTTCCTGCATTCGTGCCAATACAGGGCAGCGGATTGGCTATGTTGCACTGATGTGACATCGGCATGTGTGCGTGTTTTTTCCCGCCAATGCGTGAAGTCCAAAGCTGCTGTCGATGCGCTTTGGCATCACAGCGGGGCGAGCGCAAAGAGTCCGAACAGTGAATCGTATTCAATTTGTCATGTTCAACCGTCCTCCTCCCCCTTCTCATTCTCCCTGTCCCTTCCACTTCCCCTCCTGATCCTCCACGTCCTTATACCTCTGACTGTTTCCTTCCGTCTCCTCCCTAAATATTTCCCTCTTCTCCCTCCTCCTCCTCCTCCTCCACCTCCTCCTCCTCCTCCTCCTCCTCCTCCTCCTCTCTTCTCCTCCTGGTTCTTGCGTACCTCATCCCTTTCTTACAAAGTTCCTGAGCGTTTCCTGATTTTGTGGCAGATTTCTGGGTGTGCTGTTTTAGTGGAAAAGGTTGCTTTCATACCGATGTTGCGTACGCATGTACATTTATTCGCATACATTCGCCATGCTTACGAAGCACCAGTTGGTTCGGATTGCATTTAGACTGATGTTGGCATGGCCAGCCAAGAGGAGTCCTACACAATGCGCACATTTCCTCGCAGCGTCACGCCGCCGCGCTCGCAATCGCCAGAACCCGCGTGTGAGAAATTCTGGATGTTATGCATAGCGATATTCAATCTTTGCGCGGTACTCTGTCAGGGGAATGGTCAATCGCAAAAACTCGCCTCGAGTTTTCGTGTGTCCTTGCCATTTTTGGAACAGTACTCGCCTTGTCCACCAGTTGTTTTACATCTGCTAATGTGTCTTCGCTGCTGATCGATCGATGGTCCCAGTCCCTGAAATAGCCAGTGGATCAGTACATGGACAAACTATGCACTTGAGGGGGATGTTCATCAGCCCTTTGCCCCTGAATTGATGCTGATTTTAACATGGGTGATGGTTTGGTGGTTCAGAATGTCTATCCACTCATGCCCTCTCCATTGCCGCACCCTCACTATTACTTTGGGGCGTCCGGGGGAGGGGGCAGCTTGTGCCGCAGGGTTTGAGCTTATCGTCCATGTACGGTCCTGCTGCGTGGGGCAAAAAGGCGGGGATGGGAGGGGAGGTCGAGGTCGGAGGGGATGGGTCGAGGGCAAGGCGAACGTGGAAGGCGACGTCAGGGTGGACGAGGAGGTGCATGGGCAAGGGTGGAGGTCGTGGTAGGGGTGCATTGACAGCGGAGATGGGGAGAAAGTGAGGCCGAGTTGGACGTGGAGGGGAGTGGGGGATACTGAGAAATGTGAGGAAGCGGGAAAGAGAGCGGAGGAATGGCGAGGAGAGGGGAAGACTGTAGAGGAGAAGCTCGGAAGTAGGAGTGCACAAGAGTGGGGTCGAGCGCGGAGGAACGCTGGAGGAGATGGCGGGATAATGGAGGAGTTAAGTGGAGATGGGCGCATATGAGAGCAGATGAACCAGGAAGGACAACATGCGGAGGACTGGACGGGACGGCGGAGAAGTGGGGGGGGCGGAGGAGAGGGGGGAGTAGGGTCTTAGGGTGGATTGGAGTGAGGATGAGCGAGGATGAGTCCGAGGAGCGGGGGGGAGTGCAGAGGAGAGTGAGTAGGGTGGATTGGGGCGGGAATGAGCGGGGATGAGTCGGAGGAGTGAGCTGAGTGAGGAGGAATGTAGAGGAATTCGAGGATGCGAGAAGTGAAGAGGAGTGGACTGAAATGGGAAGGAGCTGGGAAAAGTGCACAAGAACCTGACAAGTGAGACATGGGGAGTTTCGGGAACTCTTCGGCCACGAGGAGGGAGGGTGAGCAGACTGGGGAGGATGGGGAACGAGCGGGTGGACTGAAGCGAAGTGGGAAGGAGTGCGGAAAAACGCGGAGATGTGCGAAGAAGTGGCGGGCAGTTGGGAGGTCCGGGGAGGAGGTGGGAGGGAATCGATCATGATGGAGTGGGGGGGGACGGCTCTTGTTCGGACCTTGCCCAAGAGGGCCTCCAAAGCGGCCTCTAGAACATCCACGAGGGGCCCAAGACGGGCCCAATAATGGCTTCCAGAGGACTGAACGCCCCCTGGTCCCTGCAGTTCTTGCCGCCGGAGTGCCATTGGACGGCTTGGAGAACAAGTAATTTTCATCTTCGCATCTTGCTTAGATGCTCCCAGACACCTGGCGCTAGCTTCCAGGCGACCCCATGCAGCCCCACAATTCTTTGTGTTTCGCACAGTGAAGCTACAGTGATCCTACACTGAGCCATCAGTGAACCAACAGCTAACCATCGTAGAATTCGTAGTGTGCCTCGAATCGAGGCTCACTACGTTTTTTCCTAACCATCCTGTGGTGTCGGGTCCTCGTTCTGAAGAGACAGCGCCCCGGGTCTCTCCTCCTTCCTTCCTTCCTCCTTCCATCCTTCCTCCTCCTCCTCCTCCATAGGGAGTTCCACCGAAGGCCCTAGTGGGGGTGTTCGCATGCGTTTCCCCCACCCAGGAGAGCGTTTCGTTGCCCCATAGGGAGCTCCACCGAAAGCCCCAGTGGGGGTGTTCGCATGCGTCTCCCCCACCCAGGACAGCGTTTCGTGGCCCCATCGGGAGCTCCCTAGTGGGGGTGTTCGCATGCGCCCCCCCCCGCCCAGGACAGCGCTTCGTGGCCCCATAGGGAGCTCCACCGAAAGCCCCAGTGGGGGTGTTCGCATGCGTCTCCCCCGCCCAGGACAGCGCTTCGTGGCCCCGTAAGGAGCTCCACCGAAGGCCCCAGTGGGGGTGTTCGCATGCTCCCCCACCCAGGACACCCATAGGGAGCTCCCCCAGTGGGGGTGTTCGCATGCGTCTCCCCCACCCAGGACAGCGCTTCGTGGCCCCATAGGGAGCTCCACCGAAGGCCCCAGGGGTGTTCGCATGCGTCTCCCCCACCCAGGAGAGCACTTCGTGGCCCCATCGGGAGCTCCCTAGTGGGGGTGTCGCATGCGTCCTCCCCGCCCAGGACAGCGCTTCGTGGCCCCATAGGGAGCTCCACCGAAAGCCCAGTTGGGGTGTTCGCATGCGTCTCCCCCCCAGGACAGCGCTTCGTGGCCCCATAGGAGCTCCACCGAAGGCCCCAGTGGGGTGTTCGCATGCGTCTCCCCCACCAGGACAGCACTTCGTGGCCCCATAGGGAGCTCCCTAGTGGGGGTGTTCGCATGCGTCCTCCCCGCCCAGGGCGCTTCGTGGCCCCATAGGGAGCTCCACCGAAAGCCCCACTGGGGTGTTCGCATGCGTCTCCCCCACCAAGGAGAGCGCTTCGTGGCCCCATGGGGAGCTCCACCGAACGCCCCAGTGGGGGTGTTCGCATGCGTCTCCCCCACCCAGGACAGCGTTTCGTGGCCCCATAGGGAGCTCCGCCGAAAGCCCCAGTTGGGGTGTTCGCATGCGTCTCCCCCACCCAGGACAACGTTTCGTGGCCCCATAGGGAGCTCCTCCGAAAGCCACAGTGGGGGTGTTCGCATGCGTCTCCTCCACCCAGGAGAGCGCTTCGTGGCCCCATAGGGAGCTCCACCGAAGGCCCCGGTGTGGGTGTTCGCATGCGTCTCCCCCGCCCAGGACAGCGTTTCGTGGCCCCATAGGGGGTTCCACCGAAGGCCCCAGTTGGGGTGTTCGCATGCGCCTCCCCCGCCCAGGAGAGCGCTTCGTGGCCCCACAGGGGGCTCCACCGAAGGCCCCAGTAGGGGTGTTCGCATGCGTCCCCCCCGCCCAGAACAGCGTTTCTTGACCCTACGGGAGCTCCACCGAAGGCCCCAGTGTGGGTGTTCGCATGCGTCTCCCACGCCCAGGACAGCGTGTCGTGGCTCCATAAGGGGGCTCCGCCAAATGCCCCAGTTGGGGTGTTCGCATGCGTCTCCCCCACCCAGGACAGCGCTTCGTGGCCCCATAGGAACTCCACCGAACGCCCCCGTGGGGGTGTTCGCATGTGTTCCCCACCACCCAGGACATCGTTTCGTGGCCCCATAGGGAGCTCCACCGAAGGCCCCAGTGGCTGCATTCGCATGCGTCTCCCCGCCCAGGACAGCGTTTCGTGGCCCCATAGGGAGCCCCACCGAATGCGTTGCTCACAAAGACGGTACTCACAACTGCATATGGCTGGGTCCTTCGCCAGGCTAATTGCAATTGGTCACTGTTGGTTCGCTGATGTCTTATTGTAGGCTCACTATGTCTTTTGCGACATTGCAGTGGGATGTGCCAAGTGTGCCAGGCGAACTAGGTGCGCCAGCCTCAGCAGGTGCGCAGTGCGCGACAGGTGGCTACGTGTGCCAGGTGAATGATACGCGCCACGAGCGACAGGTGCGCCACGCGCGTCAGGCGCATCAGGGTCTCGTTGACATGACCGCAATCATAAGGGCGACATCGGCGACGACGGTGGCGATGATAGACTGGGAGATGATTTTTGCGAATGTCCGTGGGTTGCGGCCGCAGTCGTTGTTGTCCCCCGCATGTTTCGTGGGGTTATGGTTTGTTTCCTTGCCGCGTCGCACCCGCGTCTCCTCACACACGCACGCACACGCACGCACCTCCCCTCCTCCCTCCTCCCCTCCTCCGCTTGCTTCCTCCATTCACCTACGCGCAACACATCCACGGCACGTGCATGCGACACGAGTGAGACACGCGTGGCGCGTTCACTGCATCATACATTCAACACGCATGCACAACATACTGGGCACCCGCATGAGGTATCCCCCATCACAGACGTGCGTGTAGGATTCGCAGTGCATGGCAGGAGGCTCTATTCGGGCCATGGCGCAGAGCAGACGTTGCACTTTCTCAACGTACAGCAGCAGGGCACGCGAGTGAGACACGCGTGGCGCGTTCACTGCATCATACATTCAAGGCGCATGCGCACCATACTGGGTACTTTCTCGACACCAGAGGGGGTGCGCAGGGGGTGGTCTCTCAGCGCGGGCGGCCTCTATGGGTGCCAGGGTCGGAGAGCGTGGCAGGCGTGGCACTTTCTCGATACCAGAGTGGTGCGCAGGGGGTGGTCTCTCACCGCGGCCGCTGTCCGTGACGGTCGTCCAGGGCACAGCAGCCATGGCATATTCTCGACACCGCAGGGGGTGCGCAGGGGGTCGTCTCTCACCGCGGCCGCTATCCGTAACGGTCGTCCAGGGCACAGCAGGCATTGCATATTCTCGACACCAGAGGGGGTGCGCAGGGGGTGGTGTCTCACCGCGGCCGCTATCCGTGACGGTCGTCCAGGGCACAGCAGGCATGACATATTCTCGGCACCCGAGGGACAGCAGGCGTGGCATATTCTCGACACCATAGGGGGTGCGCAGGGGGCGGTCTTCCACCGCGGCCGCTATCCGTGACGGTCATCCAGGGCACAGCAGGCATGGCATATTCTCGACTCCAGAGGGGGTGCGCAGGGGGCGGTCTCTCACCGCGGCCGCTATCCGTGACGTTCGTCCAGGGCGCAGCAGGCGTGGCATATTCTCGACACCATAGGGGGTGCGCAGGGGGTGGTCTCTCACCGCGGCCGCTATCCGTGACGTCGTCCTGGGCATAGCAGGCATGGCACGTCTCGGCACCATAGGGGGTGCGCAGGAGGTGGTCTCTCACCGCGGCCGCTATCCGTGACGGTCGTCCAGGGCACAGTAGGCATGGCATATTCTCGACACCGTAGGGAGTGCGCAGGGGGTGGTCTCTCAGCGCGGCCTCCATACGTGACGGTCGTCCAGGGCGCAGCAAACATGGCATATTCTCGACGCCAGAGGGGGTGCGCAGGGGGTGTCTTCTCACCGCGGCCGCTATCCGTGACGGTCGTCCAGGGCACAGCAGGCATGGCATATTCTCGACACCAGAGGGGGTGCGCAGGGGGTGGTCTCCCACCGCGGCCGCTATCCGTGACGGTCGTCCATGGCACAGCAGGCATGGCGTATTCTCGGCACCAAAAAAAGGGAGTGCGCCGCGGCCGCTATCCGCCACGGTCGTTCAGGGCACAGCAGGCGTGGCATATTCTCGACACCATAGGGGGTGCGCAGGGGGTGGTCTCTCATCGCGGCTGCTATCCGTGACGGTCGTCCAGGGCACAGCAGGCATGGCATATTCTCGACGCCAGAAGGGGGTGCGAAGGGGGGGGTCTCTCACCGCGGCCGCTATCCGTGACGGTCGTCCAGGGCGCAGCAGGCATGGCATATTCTCGACACCTTAATAGGGGGTGCGCAGGGGGTGGTCTCTCATCGCGGCTGCTACCCGTGACGGTCGTCCAGGGCACAGCAGGCATGGCATATTCTCGGCACCATAATAAGGGGGTGCGCAGGGGGTGGTCTCTCACAGCACCATAGGGGGTGCGCAGGGGGTGATGTGATGTCCGAGTGCGGCCGCTATCCGTGACGGTCGTCCTGGGCGTAGCAGGAATGGCATCTTCTCGACATCATGGGGGGGCGCAGGTTGTGGTCTCTCAGCGCGGCCTCTATCCGTGACGGCGGTGCTCAGGGCACGTCGGTACGTAAGTTTCCTATCCGGACCTGTCGCTTTCATGGCGCAGGGGAACGCAGTTCAACCGTCATCAAGAATTCGTAGCCACCTTGGCTCATGCAGGCTCAAACCGTTCGGGTGACTGTCCGTCGAAGGTGCAGCGCTCGTCATGGCGCCCAAATGTGCCATGTCGGCGCTGCCGCCTCCATGCGAGCAGCTCAAGAAGTCAATGCTAGAGCTGGGCGCCGAAGTGAGCGTAGAAGGTTTGCGCGGACATGCTGACAGGCATGGGGGTGGCTTGGTACGCAGCGCATTCAATGCTTACCAGCGACAGCTTCTTAACTGGTGGCCTGACACGCCCCTCGCCAGGTGCAATGAGTTGCCGCGAACAGAAGGCGCCGACGATGCCAGGCTGTGCTTGGTGAGGTACCTGCTGAACCCTTCGTCCGGCGGGTTCCCCGCTGATCAGCCGGGGGAGTCGGGAGAGGGTGATGGGTCGCCGTTGGCGAAAGTTCGGCGGGTCGGCGACGCCGGCAACGGGGGCGCTGCCACGCCCGCGCAGGACACGCCCGCGGGGGCGTTGACACCCCCGCGCAGAGCCCAGACGTGGTGGAATCCCTCGTCAACTCCTTCGGAATCGAGAAAGAGAAGGCGAACGGCCTGTTCTGCTTCCCGCTCATGGAGGCGCACTTCAAGTGGCAGAGCGCCGACATTGTGCACCGGGTCAAGAGGTTCGGGCACGCGCTCGCGCACGGGCGTTTCCTGGCGCCCACCGCGTCACAGGGTCAGACGATCCGCGCCGGAGTGACCATCGACTGCGCGCAGGACACGAGCATTGGCAGACCAGAGGAGAGAGCGGAGAACTGGTGGCCGCACTTGAACGTGATGCTCAGCAGAGCCACTTTCATGGACGATATGCTCTTACTTCGGCCGCCGCCAAGGGAGGTCCTGCATAAAGGCCCGCCTCCGCCCGTGCACAAGACCCTGCAGAAGTTCGATGGGCGCATGGCCGCGGAGACGCGGGAGATCGAGGCCCTCGCTCTGAAGCGCCACTGGATCTTGCCAGCGGCGTGGGGCTGTCGGAGCGCGCGGCCGCCAGAGTCTTTCCGACAAAGGCAGCGCTGTCCAGCCGCGTCGAATTCGCGCGGCCCGCGCCGCTCCTGGACGATTTCGGAGCGCCCGCCCAACTTCGGTCTTCGTGGCAACCACAGCCCAGAGATTTTCCATCGAAGGGCATTCGCATATCGCACGCAGGCGTATCACGTTTGCTATGCAAGTCTTCTGCGCGCGCACCATAGAGACTCACCGTCGCGGCGACAGACGCGCGGGAGCTGCATGAGACTAGAAAGAGTAGACCGACCGAGGGCAGAAAGGGAGGCAGGGGTGCGGGAGGACGCAGCACGAGGCGAGGGGGTGTGATTTGCACCAACTTCCACAGTGGGCCCCCTGACTGCTCGAGCTGTGGCAAATCGTTTTGCATCACCTCATTGGTTGTTGCGATCCCAGGAAACGGACCTCGGTGACCACCTCGAACTTGTTCCCGATGAAGGATAGAAAGCGGGGAAGAGGGAGGAGGTTCACTCAGTAGTGTGTTGGATGACAATATAGGGCAACATTCGCGACGAGGGTTTAGAACGCAGGATATCGCATGTGTGATAATGAAGAGCAAACACGTAGTATTTAAATTAAGTGTGTGGGGTTCCTCGGTACCGTAATTCCCAACCAACCTGTGTTGTTGGGTCTTCGTTTCGAAGGGACGGTCCCCGCGTTTCCTCCTCCTCCTCCCTGCTCCTCTTCCTCCTCCTCCTCCTCCTCCTCATCATCATCATCAGCATCGTCATCATCGTCGTCATCATCATCATCATCAGCATCATCATGTCGGCCCCCCTCCCCCACGCGTTCCGTGACCCCATAGGAGCTCCGCCGAAGGCCCCCGTGGCGCAGTCCGCACGCGTCTCCCCCATCCAGTACAGCGTTTCGTGGCCCCATAGGGGCTCCACCGAAGGTCCCCGTGGCGCAGTCCGCATGCGTCTCCCTCACCCAGCACAGCGTTTCGTGGCCACATAGGGAGCTCCACCGAAGGTCCCCGTGGCGCAGTCCGCATGCGTCTCCCCCGCCCAGTTTAGCGTTTCGTGGCCCCGCAGGGGCTCCACCGAAGGTCCCCGTGGCGCAGTCCGCATGCGTCCCCCTCACCCAGTGCAGTTTTTTGTGACCCCATAGCGAGAGCCACCGAAGGTCCTCGTGGCCCAGTCCGCGTGCGTCTCCCCCACCCAGTACAGCGTTTCGTGGCCCCATAGGGTTCCGCCGAAGGCCCCCGTGGCGCAGTCCGCATGCGTCTCCTCCACCCAGTGCAGCGTTTCGTGGCCGCATAGGAACCTCCGCCGAATGTGCCCGTGGCGCAGTCCGCATGCGTCTCCCCCACCCAGTACAGCGTTTCGTAGCCCAATAGGGGGTCCACCGAAGGTCCCCGTGGCGCAGTCCGCATGCGTCTCCCTCACCTAGTACAGCGTTTCGTAGCCCAAGAAGGAACTTCACCGAAGGTTCCCGTGGCGCAGTCCGCATGCGTCTCCCTCACCCAGTACAGCGTTCCGGGGCCCCAAAGAGAGCGCCACCGAAGGTCCCCGTGGCGCAGTCCGCATGCGTCTCCCCCACCCAGTACAGCGTGTCGTGGCCCCATAAGGGAGCTCCACCGAAGGTCCCCGTGGCGCAGTCCGCATGCGTTTCCCCCACCCAGTACAGCGCTTCGTGGCCCCATAGGGGCTCCACCGAAGGTACCCGTGGCGCAGTCCGCATGCGTTTCCCTCACCCAGTACAGCGCTTCGTGGCCCCATGTGGAGCCCCACCGAAGGTCCCCGTGGCGCAGTCCGCATGCGTTTCCCTTTACCCAGTACAGCGTTCCGGGGCCCCAAAGAGAGCGCCACCGAAGGTCCCCGTGGCGCAGTCCGCATGCGTCTCCCCCACCCAGTACAGCGTGTCGTGGCCCCATAAGGGAGCTCCACCGAAGGTCCCCGTGGCGCAGTCCGCATGCGTCTCCCCCACCCAGTACACCTCCGTCGGAGGCCGTCGGAGTTCCGCCCAGCGGCAAGAGCCTTGCCCGCTATCAGCCAGCCAGCTAGTTGTCGTTGCTCCGCGCAGCGGACGACCCGCGCGCGTCGCTGGGACTCCTTTGGGGGGACCTGCGCGCGTCGCGGGGACTCCGCGCTGCACTGCGCCCGCAGCCTTGGACTTTTGAGTGCGCGGGCAAAGAGGGAGTAAAAGAAGGGGAGGAAGCGGGCGCGATCCTCGCGGGGGGGCGCGCCGACATTGGCGTCGCGGCGCGCGGGCGATGCCGTCGGGGAGTCCTGGGGAAGCTCCTTGCGGCGGCCACGCCCAGCGTCACGAGTATTCAGAGGCAGTCATTCTCAAACTATCGACGTTCATATGCAATGACACCGTGCTTTGTCATACTCGCATTTATGCACGTAGACTGGCTCGCACGCAGATTCATTCACAGTCAGACGCACTCGCGCTAAGATTCACTGCGTTCAGTCACCCAACGTACTCAAGATCAATCGTTTTCGTTCGCGTTGTGTACCACGTCACTCATTTCTGACACCCCTAGCACGGTTCGTTGCTTCATGGGGTTCACCACCGAACAAGTGAATCACAATTGCGGCACTCACACCTGCATATGGTTGGGTCCTTCGTCAGGCTATATTTTTGCGACGCGAATTCGAAAACCTCGCTCGTTACGAGCGCAGCAGAGCAGCGCAGGCCCGGCAGTAGCTTTGGAAGCGCCGGCTCATGCCCGCCCGCCCATGCGGGTGCTACGCCGAATCGGCGGACAAGCCGGCCATCGGTTCCAAAACGGCACGTGAACTTTTTAAGTGTGCAGCGAGTTGTCACATCGTTGGGCGATTTCGTTTTCGCTGTTCTCACGTAGCGCAGACTGGGTCCACATGTGCGCAGCACTGATTGAGCTCAACAGTGCCTGAACACCACCAGACTGCGAGCGCCGGGACGCTTGTGGACACCGCGCCACCCATGAACACCAATGCGTTCGAACAGGACAACAACGCAGAGCGCAACAGGATCAATCAGTATTGCATTTTTGTCTTCAGCGCCCCTCCGTCGATGCTCCATCCTCCCATCCCACTTCCTTCCTCTAATGAATCGTCCCCCGTCAATCTTTCCACCCTAGCATCCTCCATCCTTCCACCCGTCCCCCCCTCTGTGCATCTTTCCATCACTTATGACCCCTCTTGCCTTCATCCCTCATTTATCTCTCGATCCTTCTACCCATCCAGCCCGTCTCTCTTCCCCCACTATCTCCTGCATCCCTCCCTGCCCAAGTCCCTCCAGCCATCAACTCATCCCTCCTGCCTCCTCCCTCCAGTCGTCCTCCATCCTTCATCATAATTTCGCTGTCATCCTCCCACCTTTCCTCCTTCCACCCCTTCTTCCGCCGGTCATGCTGCATCCGCCCTGCTCCCTCATCAATCCATTGCCCGCCTCCTTTTCCTGCTTCCAACAATCCCTCGACCCATCAATCTTTCTTTGTTCCTCCTTCGCTTTCCCTCCCTCGTCATCATTTCCTCATCGTCCACGTTTCCTTGCTCATCCCTCCTCCGTCCGCCCCTCCATCCCCCAATCCTTCCATGTCATCTCCCCTTCTCCTTCAATTCGCCCCTTCTCCACCTCCTCCTCCTGTGCCTCTTCCACGTCGTCGTCGTCGTCCTCCTCCTCCTCCTCCTCCTTCTACCTCCTCCTCCTCCTCCTCCTCCTCCTCCTCCTCCTCCTCCCTGGAAAGACCCTCGAAGACATGTGCGGTGCAGTCCTGGACTGCATGCTGCGACACTTCCCTGATCTATGCAATTGGCCTGGGGATGGTTTCTGGATGGGTCTGTGGGGGTACGCGAAGCGTCGAGCATTGGCAAGGACGGTACATGGACAAACTATTCGAACCCTCGCGCACTTGAGGGGGGTGTTCATCAGCACGGCGCCCCCGACATCAATGTTGATTCCAGCATGGCATGGGTGGTGGCTCGGGCATTCGAGCATTTCTGTCCACCCATGCCTTCTCCACTGCCGCACCCTCAAGATTGATTGAACGGGTCGGGGGGGCGTCTTGCGCCGCAGGGTTCGAACTTATTGCCCATGTACGGGTTTGCTTGCCAGTTTCGGGCAGCTTTACTTCGCATGCTCAATCTGTGTCTGTATCATGTTCACTCTGTGTTTGTAGCACGTGCTATTTTTTTGTTTGGGGGGCACGGCGAGGACAGCCACGATGAGGCGGGGACGGCCCGAGGAACGCGCAGCAGCGCGTGCACCACACTTGCCCCCCTTGCTTGCACACGCCAAGCGACCAATATGACAAACGCTTGTTTTTCCAGCTCCCCATACGTGAAACAGGGCACGCAACCAGAGACGAACACGCAAACCAATCTCGTCTGGGCGGGTCGGGCGGGCGGGGCCTGGCAGGGGGTCGAGTGGGCAGATTGAACGGGCAGGCCGATCAGGGCGGGCGGGCGAGCGTCGCTATTCGGGCGGGTCGCTCCGGGTCCGACTCAGGCCTTCGACGGACGAGTCGGGCGGGTGGACGGGGCTGTCGGGTCGGG
>CAUYUJ010014198.1:230253-295253 GCA_963575745.1 Prorocentrum cordatum
GAGGAGGGGGAGGAGGATGGGAGGAGGATAGGAGGAGTTGGGCTGTTGTCGAGCTGGGCTGCTGCTTCAAGCGGGACCAGTCGCGTCTGGCTGGCGGGCCCCCGGCGGGGCGGATGCGGGCACGATTGTCGGCGGAGCGGGTGGGCGGCGGCTGCCTTTCTCGGGCGGGTCGGCTGGGGATCAGCGTGCCCAGGCCTCCTCGAGCAATGATAAATATCATGACGGGCGATTTTTCGCCATTTCGTCCTGTGGGGACCTCGCCGGGCCTCGGGAGCGTCAACAAAGAAAAACGACTCAGGATGAGAAGCCAGTTCTGGGGAAGGGGTCCAGACTTCTGGGGGTCGACGTCATGAACAAAATCATGACGTCGGGGGTCTGGGTGCGGGGCAGTCTTCGGTCCCCGCTGGCCGCGCGGAGGCTTTTGAGCGTTTCGCGATCCGCGCAGGGGCGTTCTTCGGGTGCTCTCGCGGGACTTGGGTCGACCAAGAGAAAATCGGCGCCCATCCACCCACGATCTGCTGGGTCGCAGCTGGGTCGTTAGTGGGGTGGTGACGCGGGTGGGTCGTAATTAGGTGGTCGTAGGTGGGCAGGTGGGCAAGTGCCTAAACTCTCAACATCGCTGGATTGTAGGTGGGGTGGTGACGCGGGTGGGTCATAGGTGGTCGTAGGTGGGCAGGTGGGCAAGTGCCTAAACTCTCAACCTCGCTGGATTGTAGGTGGGGTGGCGTCGTTTGGTTTCTGGTCCACTGGGGGCTCATCGCGGTCCCAGCGGGCCTTTCAGAGGCGCTCTCGGCGACCCGCGGGGGCTTCCGCGGCCCCTCCCCCCCCAGGGCCGCCGCGCGCCAGGATCGGAATGTGCATCGCCTTCTGGACCCGTCCGCCTCCCGCGGGGCGTCGAGAACAAAAGAACCCCTTACCTCCCTACCACAACAGAGACGTGGCCTCATTCATGCCCCCGTCTCTGCATTCGGGCTAATCTGGGTGGCCTGGTTTCATACACCTGCAGGAGAGACCCCCTATCCCTAATGTTTTGGACCTCTCAACTTAGGTCCGCTCCCAAAGGGGTAGGGGTCCGTCTAGTGCTCATCAAGGGGGAGGGCAGAACGCACAGAGGGGTGCAGCACGGTTCTAGACGCTTCGCGTTATCCCACCAGCCCATCCAGAAGCGGTGTTTTGAGCGATGTGTTGTGGACGTGGCGGAGCACGCGGTGGGAACAACAGGCTGTGGAAGCCGTCATGGAATCGGAGGAGGATGAGGAGGAGCAGGATGAGGAGGAGGAGGAGGATGAGGAGGAGGAGGAGGAGGAGGAGGAGGAGGAGGAGGGGGAGGGGGATGAGAAGGAGGAGGTGGAGGTGGAGGAGGAGGAGGAGGATGATGATGAGGAGGAGGAGAATGGGGACCTGCAGGGAGATGAAGGATGAGGGAGGAGGAGAAATATGTGGATGAGGACGAGGAGGTAGAGGGGCAAGTTTCCAGCGGGAACTCCGCAAGCTGTCTCGCTCACTCTCACCCGCCCGCCCTCCCACAGCAGAGTTAGCACCCGAGTTTTAGCATGGGCAGGGGCCGCCATCGACAACTGTCGGGAACCAATGCAGACGCCAGCCAGGTGCGCGACGCCCGCGAGGTGCGCCGCACATACCAGGTGCACCACGCGCACCAGGTGCGCCACATTGGGCAATATCCACTATGCCTGTCAAAAACCAATGCAGAGAGACGGCGGGTTTGCCAGCATTGTGCATTGCGTGCGCACCCGCAATCACATTGCACTTGTTTTTGACAGGGATGGTGGGCCTGCGCGCAGCAGGCAATATGCAGGGGGCCTCTCCGCCGACCCCGTCAAGAACCAATGCGAAGTGATGGCGGGGGAGCCCGTGCATGATGCTGATGTTGGTGCAGGGTGCATCGTGTATGGTGCTCTTGCAGTGGGTGGAGGGGGTGGGGCCGGGGGGCACTGCACAGAGCAGGCACTCTGCCGCCCCCCCGCCGTCCCTGTCGAAAACCCATGCAAGGTGATCGCGGGCGCCCGCGCACGATCCAGAGGTTGGTACAAAGCGTATTTTCGTATAGTTTTGTGGAAGGAATGATGCGAGGGGGTATTGGCATTGCACACAGCAGGCAATATGTCGACCCCCCCACCGTCCCTGTCAAGGACCAATGCGAAGTGATCGCGCGGCGCCCGCGCATGATCCGGACTTTTGTGTAATATGCGCTTTGTTCCCCAAGGAGTGGGTTCTTACTTCTCCCCGAAGGAACTGGGGCTGTCTGCCGGTCTGGCGGCTATTGTGTCGCCGTCGCCGCCTCGTCGCTGCCCGTCGTCTGGGCCTGTCTGCCGGTCTGGCGGCTATGTTGTCGCCGTCGCCGCCACGTCGCCGCCTCGTCGCCACCCGTCGTCTGGGCCTGTCTGCCTGTCTGGCGGCTATGTTGTTGCCGTCGCCGCCCCGTCGCCGCCTCGTCGCCGCCCCGTGGCCGCCCTGTCGCCACCTAGATTGCACGATCGCACCACGTAGATTGCCCACCAATGATTGCACCACGTTGATTCTCCGTTCTAAAAATAGAAAAGGATCTACCCCCCCCCCGGCGTTATCGCTAGCCCTTTCGGGTATGTGAATCATATATGATTCTGACCACGTGTCCATCCTAAATATGAAATCACAATGTCCCAGGCCAGCCGGGTTCCCCCCCCCTGAGGTTCCCTTGTGAAAACACTATGCGGTGACATTTTTTGTTCTAACATAGCACTTTTTCACAAATCCCTTGCAAAACATGGGACGAAATGCACACGCGCGCGTCGTCGCGCGCGCATGCCTGAATCCGTCAAAAACCTTCGGTGCCGGAAGGATTTCGCAATCGAGTTGCCAACCAGCATACAAAAACACAGGGTTTCGCAACATTGATTTGCTAAATTGGCTTCCACGCGAGCTCTTGCGAAATCTTAAGAAAACCATAGGTTTTTCAAGATTTTCACAACATGCTACCAAACGGGCTTCGCGCGCGCGCATGTCGAAATCTGTCGAACGCCCTTGCGCGTGTGCCGTCGCGAGAATCCTCTGCAAAAAATGGGACGAAATGCAGACGCGCGCGTCGTCGCGGGCGTATGCCGAAAACCTTTAAAACCCATCGGTTTCGGAAGGATTTCAAAATCGTGTGTCCAAAAAACCTGCAATAACCCAAGGTTTCGCAACACGGATTTTCAACAAAAGCGTGCGCGCGCGTTCTTGCGTCGTCGTCGTCGTCGTCGTCGTCGTCGTCGTCCTCCCTCCTCCCGCGTCGTCGTCGTCGTCGTCGTCGCCTACGTCGTCCTCTGTCTTTCCTTGTGTTCGTCGTTGTCGTCCTCTTTGGCGTCGTGGTCGTTTCCGTCGTCATTGTCGCCGTGGTCGTCCTTCCTCCTCCTCCCTCGTCGTCGTCGTCGTCCGTCGTCGGCGTCTCGTCGTCGTTCCTTCTATTTCGTCGCCGTCGTCGTCGTCGTCGTCGTTGCCGTCGTCGTCTTGCCTCCGCCCTCGTCGTTGTCGTCGTCGGCGTCGCCGTCCTTCCTCCTTCTTCGTCGTTCGCGTCGTCGCCGTCCTCCCTCCTCCCTCCTCCCTCGTCGTTGTCGTCGTTGTCGCCGTCGTCGTCCTTCCTCCTCCCTCGTCGTCGCCTTCGTTGGCGTCGTCGTCGTCGTCTTCGTCGTCGTTGGCGTCGGCGTCGTCGTCGTCGAAGTCGTCGGAGACGTCGTCGGTGTCGTCCTAGTCGTTGTCGTCGGTGTCGTCGTAGTCGGTCTGAACAGGTTTTGCAAACCAAGTTGCGGGTGGGTGGGTGGGATGTTTGCGCGAGCAGTGGAGGTGACGACTTCAAGTTCAGCAGAGTGGTCTGCACCCCATAAGCTGTGCCCCATGCGTTGAGCCCTTCAGGTGCACCCCTTGAGTCGCCCGCTGAAATGCAGCCCATCAATTCTTCTTTCTAAAAACAGCATAGGCTCTACCCCCCCCCGGCCCCCCGGAGTTATCACTCCCCCTTTCGGGTATGTAAGTCATATATGATTCTGACCACATGTCCATCCTAAATATGAAATCGCAATGTCCCAGGCCAACCGGGTTCCACTCCCTGAGGTTCCCTCGTAAAAAAACACTATGCGGTGACGTTTTTGCCCTAACATCAGAGTTTGTCACGACTCCCTGGCAAAAAATGAGACGAAGTGCACACGCGCGCGTCGTCGCACGCGCATGCCGAAATACTTCAAAAACCTTCGGTGCCGGAAGGATTTCGCAATCGAGGTGCCAAAAAGCATACAAAAACACAGGGTTTCGCAACACTGATTTGCTAAACAAGCTTACGCACGAGCTCTTGCGAAATCTTAAGAAACCATAGGTTTTTCAAGATTTTCACAACATGCAACCAAACGGGCTTCGCGCGCGCATGTCGAAATTTGTCGAACGCCCTTGCGCGTGTGCCGTCGGGAGAATCCTCTGCAAACAATGGGACGAAATGCAGATGCGCGCGTTGTCGCGCGCGTATGCCGAACACCTTCAAAACCCATCGGTTTCGGAAGGATTTCAAAATCGTGTGTCCAACAACCAACAATTAGCCCGGCAAAGCAACCTAAAAGCGATGTGTATAAGCATACCTGGAAGCATTCCCCTTACGATTCAGGTGAGAATCCAGTTGTAGAAGTCTGCTGTTCTCGCAGTCACAGTCGCATTCGCAATGACAGTCGCAGCGGCAAGGGCCTTAGGATCCAATGGAATCCTAAGGATTCCTAGGGATTCCTAAGGCATCCTTAGGCATCCTTAGGAATCCATAGGAATCCTTAGGAAACCTTAGGAATCCTTAGGAATCCTGATTCCTATGTATTCCTAGGGATTACGAAGGATTCCTGAGGAATCCGAAGCATTCCTAAGGATTCCTGAGGAACCTAACTATGCCTACGGATTCCTAAGGATGCCTACGGATTCCTACTAAGGATTCCTAGGGATTCCTAAGGATTCCTAAGGATTCCTATGGATTCCTACGGATGTCTCAGCCTGCCTCAGTTTCAGCCTCAGCCTCAGCTTGCCTCGGCTTGCTTCAGCCTCAGCCTCAGCCTGCCTCGGCCTCAGCCTCAGCCTGCGTCAGCCTCAGCCTCAGCCTGCCTCGGCCTCAGCCTGCGTCAGCCTCAGCCTCAGCCTGCCTCAGCCTCAGCCTGTCTCAGCCTCAGCCTCAGCCTCAGCCTCAGCCTGCCTCGCCTCAGCCTGCCTCTCGGCTTGCCTCAGCCTCAGCCTCAGTCTCAGCCTGCCTCGGCCTCAGCCTGCCTCGGCCTCAGCCTGCCTCAGCCTCCCCTCCTCCCCCCTCCTCCCCCCCCCTTCCCCACCCCCCCACATTCAGCCTCACCTTGTCTCAGCTTCGGCCTGCCTCGGCCTCATCCTCAGCCTCAGCCTCAGCCTCAGTCTCAGCCACAGCCTGCCTCGGCCTGAGCCTGCCTCAGCCTCAGCCTCAGCCTCAGCCTGCCTCAGCCTCATCCTGCCTCAGCCTCAGCCTCAGCCCTCAGCCTGAGCCTGCCTCAGCATCAGCCTCAGCCTCAGCCTCAGCCTCAGCCTCAGCCTCTCGGTTGCCTCGGCTCAGCCTCAGCCTGCCTCGGCCTCAGCCTCAGCCTCAGCCTGCCTCAGCCTCAGCCTCAGCCTGCCTCAGCCTCAGCTCATCAGCCTCAGCCTCAGCCTGCCTCAGCTTCAGCCTCAGCTTCAGCCTCAGCCTCAGCCTGCCTCGGCTTCAGCCTCAGCCTCAGCCTCAGCCTACCTCGGCCTCAGCCTCAGCTCAGCCTGCCTCAGCGTCAGCCTCAGCCTCAGCCTGCCTCAGCCTCAGCCTCAGCCTCAGCCTCGCCTGCCTCAGCCTCAGCTCAGCCTGCCTCAGCCTCAGCCTGCCTCAGCCTCAGCCTCAGCCTGCCTCGGCGTGCCTCAGCCTCAGCCTCAGCCTGCCTCGGCCTCAGCCTGCCTCGGCCTCAGCCTGCCTCAGCTCGGGCATTCAGAATATGGCACAGGACTGGTGTTCTGGGAGCACGAAGATCACGAAGTGGCCCACAGTTGGCTCCGGGCAATCAAAATATTGTACAGGAATGGTGTTCTGGGAACACGCAGAGCACGAAGTGGCCTACAGTTGGCCCCGGGCAATCAAAATGTGGCCTCGGAATTGTGTTCTGGGAAAACGAAAACCAGAAGTGGCCTACAGTTGGCTCCGGGCATTCAAAATGTGGCCTGGGAATGGTGTTCTGGGAAGACGAAGAACACGTTGGCTCCGGGCATTCAAAATGTGGCCTGGGAATGGTGTTCTGGGAACACGAAGAACACGAAGTGGCCTACAGTTGGCTCCGGGCATTCAAAATGTGGCCTGGGAATGGTGTT
Organism: Prorocentrum cordatum; assembly: GCA_963575745.1. Lineage (NCBI taxonomy): Eukaryota > Dinophyceae > Prorocentrales > Prorocentraceae > Prorocentrum > Prorocentrum cordatum. The sequence goes on from CAUYUJ010014198.1 coordinate 236,602, forward strand.
CTGTTGGCTCCGGGCAGTCAAAATGTGGCCTGGGATAAGGTTTTGGGGAGTCCCCGGATTCCCGCGGCAGTCCCCGGATTCCCGCGGCACCCGTCCAGCATCTGCCCAGAATCCCCTGGGGAGTCATGATGCTTTCTTTTGAGACCACTAGAAACCTATCAGTCTTCGCTGTTAGGTACAAACCCAAGGTTTCGCAACACGGATGTTCAACAAAAGCGTGCGCGCGCGCTCTTGCGTCGTCATCGTCGTCGTCGTCGTCGCCGTCCTCCCTCCTCCGTCGTCGTCGTCGTCGTCGGCGTCGTCGTGATCTGTCTTTCCTCGTAGTCGTCGTCGTCTTGGCGTCGTCGTCGTTTCCGTCGTCGTTGTCGCCGTGGTCGTTGTTTCCTCTTCCCTCGACGTCGTCGTCCGTCGTCGGCGTCTCGTCGTCGACTCTCCTATTTCGTCGCCGCCGTCGTCGTCGTCGTCGTCGTCGTCGTCGTCGTCTTCCCTCCTCCCTCGTCGTTGTCGTCGTCGGCGTCGCCGTCCTTCCTCCTTCTTCGTCGTTCGCGTCGTCGCCGTCCTCCCTCCTCCCTCGTCGTTGTCGTCGTTGTCGCCGTCGTCGTCCTCCCTCCTCCCTCGTCGTCGTCGTCGTCGTCGTCGTTGTCTTCGTCGCCGTCGGCGTCGGCGTCGTCGTCGTCGGCGTCGTCGTCGTCGTCGGCGTTGTCATCGTCGTCGTCGTCGTCGTCGGCGTTGTCATCGTCGTCGTCGTCGTCGGCGTCGGCGTCGTCGTCGTCGTCGTCGTCGTCGTCGGTGTCGTCGTCGTCGTCGTTGTCGTCGTCGAAGTCGTTGGAGACGTCGTCAGTGTCGTCGTAGTCGGTGTCGGCGTCGCCGACGTCGTCGTTGTCGCTGTCGTCGTCGGCGACGGTGTCGTGGCCAAGTGCCATGTGGTACCTACCGTCACGGTCTTGTCTTAAGAGGTTTTGCGAACAAGTTGCGGGTGGGAGGGTGGGATGTTTGCAAGAGCAGTGGAGAGGACAGCTTCAAGACGGTCAAAGTGGATTTCCTTTCTAAAAACAGAATAGGATCGACCCCCCCCCCCCGGCGTTATCAATCCCCCTTTCGGGTATGTAAATCATGTATGATTCTGACCACTCGTCCATCCTAAGTATGAATTTACACTATCCCAGGGGGGCCGGTATCCCCCCCCCCTGAAGTTCCCTTGTAAAGAACACTATGCGGTGACATTTTTTGTTCTAACAGCACTTTTTCACGAGTCCCTTGCAAAACAATTGGACGAAGTGCTCACGCGCGCGTCGTCGCGCGCGCATGCCGGAATCCGTCAAAAACCTTCGGTGCCGGAAGGATTTCGCAATCGAGTTGCCAACAAGCATGCAAAAACACAGGCTTTCGCAACACTGATTTGCTAAAAAAGCTTCCGCGCGAGCTCTTGCGAAATCTTAAGAAAACGATAGGTTTTTCAAGATTTTCACAACATGCTACCAAACGGGCTTCGCGCGCGCATGTCGAAATTTGTCGAACGCCCTTGCGCGTGTGCCGTCGGGAGAATCCTCTGCAAAAAATGGGACGAAATGCAGACGCGCCCGTCGTCGCGCGCGTATGCCGAAAACCTTCAAAATCCATCGGTTTCGGAAGGATTTCAAACTCGTGTGTCCCAAAAACCTACAAAAACCCACGATTTCGCAACACGGATTTTCACCAAAAGCGTGCGCGCGCGCTCTTGCGTCGTCGTCGTCGTCGTCGTCGTCGTCGCCGTCCCTCCTCCCGCGTCGTCGTCGTCGTCGCCTACGTCGTCCTCTGTCTTTCCTCGTGTTTTTTTTTTTTTTTTTTTTTTTTTGGTGTCCTGACAAAGACCAGCCGCACGCGTAATGGCCAGAGGTTTGAAAAACGCGCAATTGCGCCGTCCTCAGTAGTGGACCGAAAGGACTGAGAACAGGCTGAGGAAGGCCACCGTGATGAAAGCCACCTCGAACAACGAACAGGCGAAGACGTCGGTCACGCCATCGAAGCCCGTGCGCACGTGCCCGCATAAACGTGCCCCCCGATCACTGGGAGCTGCCCCCCCGAAGAGCTCCTGCCGCCAGCAGCACCGTCGACGCCTCATGGACCCCGACACCCACCACAAGGCCAGCATGCTCGCCAGAGAGCCGCTCGACCAGACGATCAGGGCGCACATCAGCAGATGCACCACCTGCGCCGTGGGCTCCAGCATCGTCCCCGTCGTAGACGTCCTTGCCGCGAATGCCCGCCATCTCCGTCCCATGCGCACTGGGGCGGACCTCCGTCGAAGACTCTAGTACCAGCCGATCGTCCGACACACCGTGAGCCCCGAACGCCTGAGCCAGAAAACCAGGGTCCTCTGCAGGAGGATGCACTAGCGGAACAGGGAGTACAGCAGCAGGCACTCCAGCAGCAATGCGGACACCCAGATCCCCAGCAGGAAGATCTCCAAACATACCGCCACGAAACCCTTCACTGCCAGGGTGGCCCGACTCCATGAAGCCGTCCTCGCCCTTGAAGCCGAACGCCGAGCTGAAGACGACTGCCCCGCACGAGCACCGAAGCCCGTGCCGCCGTGCCGGGACAAGGCCGAAGGGCAGCCCCGCCTCCCAGCCCAGCCGCGGGCCGGCGGCCGCCCAGGCGATGCCGCTGGCGGACGCCGAAGCGAAGCCTCCAGGCGGCACCCGCGCGGCGTGCCAAGCGGCGTTGCGGCGCCGCCTGGACGCGGCGCCCGCTGGCCGCGCACTGGAGGGCAGGCCTAGACGCGAGCTCGCGGTCGCGCCATGAGCCAGGCTCGCCACCTGCGCCAGCGCGGCGGCCGATGGCCGCCACAACAGCAGCCTGCCGCCGCTTTCGAGCGGCACGGCGAGCCGCAATCGGGCCCAGGGAGTCGATGTCAGCCTGCCGTTGCGATGAAGGCCGCCACGCTGTCGGGCCGCCCGCCGCCGCCATCCCCGAGGGCCAAAAGCCCCACTCCCCCAAGTCCCTCACGCCCGCCAAGTTGCCCCGTGAAACTGGGGTCTCGGGGTACGCCGGGGGACAAGGTCCAGGAGCAGGGGGCCAACGGAAAGGCATGAGCCAAAATGGCTACGGATCTTTCCTCGTGTTCGTCGTCGTCGTCCTCTTTGGCGTCGTGGTCGTTTCCGTCGTCGCTGTTGCCGTGGTCGTCCTTCCTCCTCCTCCCTTGTCGTCGTCCGTCGTCGTCCATCGTCGGCGTCTCGTCGTCGTCCCTCATATCGCGCTGTCGTCGTCGTCGTCCTCGTCGTCGTCGTCGTCGTCGTCTTCCCTCCTCCCTCGTCGTTGCCGTCGTCGGCGTCGCCGTCCTTCCTCCTTCTTCGTCGTTCGCGTCGTCGCCGTCCTCCCTCCTCCCTCGTCGTTGTCATCGTTGTCGTCGTTGTCGCCGTCGTCGTCCTCCCTCCTCCCTCGTCGTCGTCTTCGTTGGCGACGTCGTCGTCGTCTTCGTCGTCGTCGTCGGCGTCGGCGTCGGTGCCGTCGTCGAAGTCGTCGGAGACGCCGTCGGCGTCGTCGTCGTCGTCGTCGTCGGCGTCGTTGACGTCGTCGTCGTCGTCGGTGTCGTCGTTGTCGTCGTCGTCGGCGTCGTCATCGTCGTCGTGGGTTTTGCAAACCAAGTTGCGGGTGGGTGGGTGGGATGTTTGCAAGAGCGCGGGATGTGTCAAACTCGTTTGTTAAAATCAGTTCTCCTTTCTAAAAAGAGAATAGACTCTCCCCCCCCCGGACTTATCGGTTCCCCCTGGGATAGTATGCTCTCGTATATATATTCTGCACACTCGTCCATCCTAAATATGAAATCATACCATGCCAGCTAGGCCGGTTTCCCCCCCCTGAGGTTCCCTTGTAAAGAACCTATGCGGTGACATTTCTTGTTCTAACATAGCACTTTTTCACGAATCCCTTGCAAAAAATGAGACGAAGTGCACACGCGCGCGTCGTCGCGCGCGCATGCCGCAATCCGTCAAAAACCTTCGGTGCGGGAAGGATTTCGCAATCGAGTTTCCAAACAACATGCAACAACACAGGGTTTCGCAACACAGGGTTGCTGAAAAAGCTTCCGCGAAAGCTCTTGCGAAATCTTAAGAAAACCATAGGTTTTTCAAGATTCTCACAAAATGCTACCAAACGGGCTTCGCGCGCGCTCATGTCGAAATCTGTCGACCGCCCTTGCGCGTGTGTCGTCGCGAGAATCCCCTGCAAAAAATGGGACGAAGTGCAGACGCGCGCGTCGTCGCGCGCGTATGCCGAAAACCTTCAAAATCCATCGGTTTCGGAAGGATTTCAAACTCGTGTGTCCCAAAAAGCTACAAAAACACAAGGTTTCGCAACACGGATTTTCACCAAAAGCGTGCGCGCGCGCTCTTGCGTCGTCGTCGTCGTCGTCCTCCCTCCTCCCGCGTCGTCGTCGTCGTCGCCTACGTCGTCCTCTGTCTTTCCTCGTGTTCGTCGTCGTCGTCCTCTTTGGTGTCGTGGTCGTTTCCGTCGTCGCTGTCGCCGTGGTCGTCCTTCCTCCTCCCTCGTCGTCGTCCGTCGTCGGCGTCTCGTCGTCGTCCCTCCTATTTCGTCCCCGTCGTCGTCGTCGTCCTCGTCGTCGTCGTCTTCCCTCCTCCCTCATCGTTGTCGTCGTCGGCGTCGCCGTCCTTCCTCCTTCTTCGTCGTTTGCGTCGTCGCCGTCCTCCCTCCTCCCTCGTCGTTGTTGTCGTTGTCGTCGTTGTCGCCGTCGTCGTCCTCCCTCCTCCCTCGTCGTCGTCTTCGTTGGCGTCGTCGTCGTCGTCTTCGTCGTCGTCGGCGTCGGCGTCGGTGCCGTCGTCGAAGTCGTCGGAGACGCCGTCGGTGTCGTCGTCGTCGTTGTCGTCGGTGTCGCCGTAGTCGGTCTCAAGAGGTTTTGCAGACCAAGTTGCGGGTGGGTGGGTGGGATGTTTGCGCGAGCAGTGTAGATGACGACTTCAAGTTCAGCAGAGTGGATTGCACAGCATAGACTGCACCACACGGATTGCACCACGTCGATTGCATAACACCGATTGCGCACCGCATGTACGGCACCAAGTACATTGCGCAACATCAATTGCATTGATGTTGCGCCACATCGATTGCACCACATATATTGCCCCACGAATGTTTGCGCAACATACATTGCGCAACATAGATTGCACCACACCTTGCCGATTGCACCACATGGCGTGCACATATTGTACCACACAAGTTGAACCACGTCGTTGCATCACGTAGATTGCGCACCACATGGAGTGACCCACACATCTTGCACCACATATATCGCAACACATATATTGTACGACATATACTGCACCACGTAGAATGCACCACCTATTCTGCACCACACGCATTGCTTAGCAACTATTGCACAACATATTTTGTATAGCGCCACACAGACACAGACATATATATATATATATATGTACAAGACTGCAGCGGCGCTTCGCGCCATGCACCTTGGTCCTTGAAGTTTGGTATGCAGGCGGAATAGCAGGAAGGTCAAGCCGACAATTTCGAGATAGCTCCTTGTTGCCCTTTCCGGCATCGCCGCTATGTTAATATTATTCGTTATCCTTCCTCCATGCTTCTTTTTCCTTATTTTCGCCGTACCCTGCGCATTCTCCCCATCCTCCTCAGCTCTTTTTTGCGGAGGCTCCTCCTTGCAGAGCCTCTGGGGGCCCGAAACAACAAGGCCTTTGGAGGCCTCCTGGGCGTATTCTGGGGGCCTCTGGGGACTTCCTCGGGCCACCCTGCCTCCAACCGCGGTCTCCCTGAACGACCGGGTCACGATTTGGAATGCTTCGGAGGGTGTCTTGGGGCCATCTTGGGCCGCCATGGGGCTCTCTGAGGGCCATCTTGGACCCGTGTTGTGCCGTTTTGGGGCTCTCTTGGACTGCCTGGAAGCCCTTTCGGATGGTTGTGGGGCGATGTTGGAGCCTCCCAGGCGGCTTCGGACGCCCAGAAGACCGCCGTCTTGGAGCGTCGGGAAGCCGAAAAGAGGAAAACCCCCCAATTCAGCAAAAACCCACAGAAAATCACAGATTTGTGCCTCTTGGGGCCTTCTTGGGAGTGCTCTTGGAGGCATCTTTGGGGCCGTCCTGGAGGCCGTTTGGGCCATCTTGAGGTCACGTCGGTCATTCTTGGAGCGTTCTTGTGCTGTCTTGGGGGTCTCTGGGACGTCTCCGATGACTCCCCTGATCGCCCTAGGTGTGCTGGGAAGGCTTGGCAAAACGCCCTGCGAGGCCCCGGGGGCCGCTTCGAGGCCCGTCCGGAGGGTCCCAAAGCCCCAGATCCAGGGAGTCCGGTTTTTTTTTTTGGGGGGGGGGACGGGTTTTCCCCCCGCCCGGGCTTGTAAAAATATAGGAAGGATAATATTTATGCAAAGCGTAGATGGCATCGCGTAGAGTGTATCACATATGTTGCTCCACGTAAGTTGCACAACATAGGTTGGCAGAAACACTTTGTTTGGGGTCCACGCTGGCTAACAGATGCTTCTGTTGCAGGAAATGGGGGGGTGTTGGCAGTGTCGCCGGCCAGATGGGGGAGGGGTTTTTTATCACTGAGGATCAGGACTCCTCAGTGATAAAAAACCCCTCCTCTCCCTCCTCCTCAGCACTCCTCCTCCTCCTCAGAGACTGCGGCGACGACGACGCCCCGTCGGATGCCGGTGGTGCGCCCGCGCGGCGGAGGTTTGCGACCGCGATCCTGTTCCCGCCCCAGTCGAGAGGCCAGCTCGCGACGCGCCCGCGCCCGTCGTCGTCACAGGAGGATGCGGAGGCCTAGCTGCCTCGGTGCGCCCGTTTTGAAACGCAGCACGTGCCGTTCCAAAAACGTCCGTGTCAATACGTTGCGTGTTGGCTCAGCGTATCGGCCCACGTTTTGGCGAACATATCGCGTCAGATCTACGTGTTCAGTCTACGTCTTGAGCTCCGGATGAATTCGCTACGTACTGCGTGTTGCGTATCGGGGCGGCTAAGTGTGAAGGAGAATGTGGGGGAGGAGGTGGAGCAGGAAGAGCAGGTCAATGGGGGATGAGTGGCGAAGAGGAGGAGGAAGAGAGGGAGTGGGGAGGGGGAAAGGGTATGTGCAGAAGAAAAGGATATCATGGGCCAGCATGGGAAACAAAGGGGCATGAGAAGGATGATGCTGATGATGGTGAGGCGGATGCTGATGATGATGATAATAATGATGCTGATGATGATGCTGATGCTGATGATGATGATGATGATGATGATAGTGGTGGTGGTGGTGGTGATGATGATGATGATGATGATGATGATGATGAGTAGGATGATGAGGAGGAGTATGCGGATGTTGAGGCAGATGCAGATGAGGATGACTCTTCCACTTGTTATGATGATGCTGATGCTGATGACGCTATTGCTGCTGCTGCTGATGATGATGATGCTGCTGATGATGATGATGATGCTGATGGTGACGATGACGATGACGATCGCGATGACACATACTGTATACATATGATGATGATGAGGAGGAGGAGGAGGAGGATGCAGATGATGCTGATGATTCTGTCGCTGATGATGCTGAGGCTGATGATGCTGATGATGCTGATGATGATACTGATGCTGATTATGATGGTGGTGATGATGATGATGATGGTGATGACGATGACAGTGACGACGACGACGCCGACGACGACGACGCCCACGATGATGATGATGATGATGATGATTATGATGATGATGTTGATGCTGATGATGATGATGATGATGATGATGATGATGATGATGATGATGATGATGATGATGATGATGATGATGATGATGATGATGATGATGATGATGATATTCACTCGGACCCCATCTAGGAGGCCTCTACTGGTGCTCACCCAAGTGGTGCCTGGAGCCCGTCTAGCTCGTGTGGTTCAGGCCTCTGCTTACAGCTTCCACCCAGGGGGGGTAAGAGCTGGAGCTGTGAGGTCTGCCTTCGGACCTCCCCAGCCTCGAGGGTCCTCGAGCTTTGCGTGAGCTCTCGTGACCCTCCTCTTGCTGCTGTTGCCGAGCCTTCCCTGGCTGCCCGAGTCGCTCCAGGAGTCGGCCTGAATCTTGCGCGGGGGGGGGGGAGCGTTCGATGCTTTTGTTTCTGCAACGGAGTTGCTTTGGTCGAACCCGTACACCTTGTTCATTTCTAATTCTTCGAAAGTTCTTGGATGTTTTTGGGGCCAAGATCCTTTCATTTCTAATTGTTCTATCCTGGGCCTCTTCCTGGCCACTAGGGGGCCAGGAACAATTAGAAGCGAGCACAAGTAGAAATGAGCACGAATAAAGATGAACGACGTGTAGCTTGAATCCACCCCAGCAAGCCCGTCTCATGGACGATGTGTGGCTGGCTGGACGCCAGGCGTGCCAGGCAGGCTGGCTGGATTGACAAGCCAAAGAAAGGTAAAAGGGTGTGTGGTGGTGCGTACCCTTGGCGCTGCCCCGCCGCCGCCTGGCCCCGCTCGGAGCGGGCCCGGCTTCCGTCTCCCTCCTGCCCGTGCCGGGTTTGCCTTCTCCTTCCCCCGGTGCGTTGCGGCTTCGTTCGCGTTCGTGTGCCCCACCAGTGCCTGTCCGCCAGCGCAGTCTCTTGCCCAGGCCGCCGGCGCAACAAGTGCGTGGTGTCGGCCAAAAGACACGCGACACCGCCCCACCTACGGCCCTCCATGTTGCGCTGCGGCCGTCGGGGGCCGCAGCGCATACCATGCAAAACTCACGCCAGACGTACTGGTACACCTTAGGCGATGCTTAAGAAAACTTAATTTTTCGGCCAGGGTCTCGATTATTCTTAACTTTTCAATGTAAATCTTAAGATCTTAATGGAAATGTTGGGTTAGTTTCAAGTTCTGAGACTATGAATTTCTTTACCCATGATTTCTTAAGCATTTCGCAGGGTGTATACGCTACGGCCCGTGGGGCCGTAGGTGGGATGGTGCCGTTTGTTTTCTGGCCCGTGGTGGTGCGCGTGCGAGCAGGCGCGCAGGGAGGGGGAGGGAGGTGAGCTCGGCCGCCCCCCCCCCCGTCGCTCTGCTCGGCTCCCCGAGGGGCAGGGGGGGCGCTCCCTGCGCCGCGGCTGCCAGTGCAGCACCTGGTTCGAGGTCGAGAGAGGCCTAACGCGCCGGCGGCGACGACGTTGCCGCCGCCGACGACGACGACGACGGCGACGGCGCTGACGCTGACGCTGACGCTGACGCTGACGCTGACGACGACGCTGACAACGACGACGACGACGTCAAGACGACGTCAAGATGACGTCAAGACGACGACGACGACGACGACGACGACGACGACGACGACGACGACGACGACGACGACGACGACGACGACGACGACGACGGCGCCGAGCCCCAGGGCGTGGCGCGAGCGTGCGATTCGCCGTGGCCTGATCCGCTTGTAGAATCCCCCCCCCAGCTCAGTGGGAGGGTATGGGCAAGATGGACTTGGCACGTGGACCCCCAAGACACCTCGAACTATCGCGCGGTCATGCTCGCAAGTCGCACCCCCGTGGACTGACTCGACTTTCCAATCCCGCACCTTCGCCCAACGCCTGGCCAAGAGACGGCCAGTCCAGCCATGCGCCGTGGCCCACGGGGGAGGGAGCGGCGGATGGGAAGAACCGAGGCTTATGCCCGTCCCGAGGGAGAGAGGCCTACGGTAGGTTCGCATCGTGTCGACCGGCAGCGACCCCGCCGCCAGCGTTCGACGTTGATCGTCGCCGGCGACCCAGAAACGGTCGTTGTTGAACGATCTGACGTTTCGGAAATTGCCGATCGGTCAAGGTTGAATGATCCACGCAGTGTCAAAAACCAACGCCAGGGCATCTCGTGGCATCTCGTGCGCATGGCGCGTGGCAGGCTGGTCACGCCTTCCATCAATGCGTCGATGTCAGCGGCGGTCAGCTCGTCGGCAATCTCCGCCTCCTCCAGCTCAGCCTTCTTGGCCCTCCTGCGGGCCCTCTTCTGGGCGTGCCTGCTGGGTCTGGTCTGGCCGCTGAGCTGGTCCTCGTCGCGCTGAGCGAGTTGCTGGTGAAAGCTTCGTGGTCGGCGAGCTGATTGGCTCTGGGGCCGGCCGGCTGGATGCCAGAGACGTGGACGTTCAGGGTGTGGCCCCACAGCTCCTTGCCGTTCCGGTGTTGCCGCGCCTTTTCCGCTCCCTGAGCGCGGTGTCTTGACCAGACGTCGGCGTAGCCCTTGTCAAGTGGCGGTGGCTGCGGTGCCGCCGAGCAGGGAGAGACACTCGCCTGCAGGCCAGGCTGGTCGAAGACCCTGGGAACGCTACATGCCCAGATGGTTGCCGCTGGACGTGTGGCCGCCGAGCGCGTTGCCGAGGGGGGGGGCGCCGCGGCGCCGGCGGCGGCGTTGCCGCTGCAGGCGCTGCCTCGTGGGCGGTGCGCTCGCCCTGGCCTGCTGGAAGCAGTTCGCTGCCGACGCGGTCGCCGTGTGCGGGGAGGACTGGCCGGCGAGCCCGCTGCGCACTGGAGGGGATTTGGCCGGCTGCGCGTCGGCCTCGATCGGGCTCTCCTGTCAGGAGGGGGAAAACCCACACACACACACACAGACGCAACGAACCGTCGAATCCCAGGAAGCTATGGGAAACCATGGGAAGTGGGGGGGGGAGACGAGAACCCAGGACACATGTGGGAGAACAATGGGAATCCTGGGACTTGTGCCTGTTTATCTCTGTCTGTGTGTGTGTGTGTGTGTGTGTGTGTCCGTGGGCCCATGGGTCCCGGTCCTCCGCGAAGTCCGCGGTGAGGCTGGCCCTCCCTGCCGGCTTCAGGCCATCCCCCCGGGCGCCTGCACGGTGCCGTTTTTTCATACATGCTCCGCGTGCGGACCATGTACAACAAATGCAGGGATTTAGTGCAAGAACAACGAGGAGTTCATGCATACAAAATCCTATGTGTTAGAAACTGCCCTGTGCGGTGCCGCAGGGGAGCCACGGCACGGGCTGGCCGCGGGCGGTGCCGCTGTCCGTGTCGGCACCCACCGCCCGCGGCCCGTCGCGCGGCGGCGGTGCTCCTGGCCGCTGCGACTCCGCGGCAGCTGCTCCGGCCGTGGCTCCGACGGGCCTGGCCCTTCACTGCACGGCGGGGCGCCGCAGGAGGTGGGCAGGAGCGGCGGCAGCTGGCAGCGGTCGCTCGGCGTGCACTGGCGGGCAGCAACATCTGCGATCTGTGGTGGAACGTCACGGAAGCCCAGCTCTGTGAACCTCCGCCTGCAGTCCGGCACTCCTTGTCGCCGCTCTCTGGGGCCAAGGCGGGAGCGTCCGGGTTGAGGCCTGCGGTCCTCCGGGAAGTGCCGTGAGCAGTTCGCAGGGATGCGGTCATGACGTTGGCGACGTCCTGGGCTGCGGGAGGATGCCCCTGTCGCGCAGCGTGCGCCAACGGGCGCGCCAGAGAGGCGTTTTCGAGGGTGGACGATGGTCTTTGCGGTGATCGGGGTGTCTCGGTGCTGTCGGTAGCCGGGCTGGTGCCGGGCCGACGCCTTGCAGGGTCGGTTTTCTTCCAGTACCGGGAGCCTAGATTTAAGTCGGGCGTGCCCCTCTACAGGAGGAATCTTCAAAAAATAGTCCAACAATGCTCTGGGGACTATCTTTTGAGTATTTGTTGGGCCATTTGTTTTAAATAGTTTCAGTATTCTTAATCTTTCGTCCAAACTCCGCCTGTAGGGGGACGCGCCTGACCGAAGCCTAGGTACACACGGCGTGGCCGGTTTGGGCGAGGGCTGGGCACATGTGGCCACATGCCTCTCCAGCGCCCCGCCCCTGAGCGTGGTCAGGCATGGTGATCCTCCGCACGTGCATCCAGCGAGTGGTCCCCGCACGTGCCGCATGTGCGTCTACTGAAGTCAGGCCTGTCCCTCCACGGGGAGTATTGACGAATAGTAGCAAACTATTTGGTGACGATGCTTCGACTATTTGTTGACTATTTTTTGATATTTGTTGTATGTTTGTAGAGTTTCCTCCAACATCCGGCTGTAGGGGGACATGACCGACCAACGTCTAGCCGTGTGGCGTGCCTCCAGCTTCCTGGTCGCTGTGGCTGGCTCCCCCCTCAGTGCCCCTGTGCTTGCGGGGGCCCGCGGCCCTGGGCGCCGCCCTGCCTGAGCGACAGCGGCTGGCGCGGCCGTCCGGCTGCGGGTCCGCCTCCCTGCTCCGTCGCCTGGGCACCGGATTCGGCCAGATACGGTGGGGGTCCACGCCACGAGACACCCCGCTTGCCTCCAGGGTGCCCCGGGGGTCTCTTGCGCTGCATCTTCGGGGGACCTCGCCCGTCCCCCAAACTTGTGTCTTCACTTCTCTTTTGCCCGACGCGGGCTCGGTGCGGACTCGATGCGAATTTGGCGTGGATTCGACACGGATTCGAATCGGATTCGACACGGATCCGACACGTGTTCGACACGGATAGGGCCGCGACGGGACAGCCAAAGTCACCCTGAGGATGCAACAGAAGGTTTCTTGGGTCTCGACGATTCTGCGATGAAAAGAGCGTGACGCTCCCGCACCAAAACAAAAACCAATGGACGACCTGGGGTCGCAGGGTCGGGTTTCTCGTGGAAGGTTTCCTGTGGTCGGGCCCCTGCTGTAGTTCAGGAGGGAAAGGAACACACAGACACAATTCATCGTCGATCCCCCCGAAAACATGGGAAAGGATGGGGGAAGGCAAAAGCCCAGAAACTATGGGAACACATGGGGAATCCTGTCACTTGTGTGTATCTATGTGTGTGTGTGTGTGTGCCCCTGGGCCCCTCGAGCAGTGCATTCCAGAGGGCCCGCGCCCTCGGCTCCTCCTCGCCCTTGCTGCGGATCGCGGCGGCAGGCCGGCGCGGAGAGGGCGGCAGGAGCGGCACGGCCGCGGGCCCGCCGGCTGGAGGCGCCGTGGAAGGGCGGCGGCGGGAGGGGAAGCGCTGGGATGACCGTCGGGGATTCTAAGTGGATAGGGGGGTTACAAGTGGATGCCAAGATGGGTTATATCTGGCCCAACCTGGCTTATAAGTGGGTGACAAGCGCCCCGAATGGCTTAGGGGGGTAGTTAACTCCGCTAAGTGGGCGGAGCCCACTTCGCCCGGATCGTTATTTCCTCCCCTAAGCTACTTAAAACACTTGTAACCCATTTATAAGCCAGGTTGGGCCAGATATAACCCATCTTGGCATCCACTTGTAACCCCCCTATCCACTTACAATCCCCGACGGTCATCCCAGCGAGGCGCCAACATTCTTCCCAGACGCGCTCGCGTCGTAAGACAACGAATCAGGACGGGAGGTGTTTGGCCATCTTCGGCCTAGGGGGGTCCTCGCCGGGCCTCGGGAGCGTCAGAACACGGCTCGGGACGCAACACCGGTCCAGGGGACAGGGTCGAGGTTTCCGGGGACGCCGTCCTGAAAAAATCAGGACGTCGCATGTCTGGGTTCAGAGCCCCGAATCATCAGGGGTATTTCCAGTCAGGGCTGACTCGGGTTCGTTTTTTGGGGTTCCGAACCCGAATTACCCCAGGCCCGAGCTACCCTGGATAATTCGGGCGTCCAGAGCCCCAAATCATCAGGGGTAACTCGGGCCAGGGCCAACTCGGGTTCGTTTTTTCGGGATTCCGAACCCGAGTTACCCCGGGCCCGAGCTACCCCGGATAATTCGGGCGTCCAGAGCCCCAAATCATCAGGGGTAACTCGGGCGCCCACATTCTGGGGTTCAGGGTTTCCAGCGTCGGCCAGATGGGCTCCGCGCGAGTGCCGCGGACCGAAGGCCCCCTCCTCCGTCCTCCCTCCCCCCTGCCTTCTGGGCGATCTGGCTCAGGCGCCGGCCAGGCTCTGGACGCCCGTCGTCAGGCTTTTCTCCTCGGCGCCAGGTTTTGTCGCTCGCTGGCGCTGACGCCTCGACGATGGCGCGCGTGCTCCTGCCTGCAGTCCTGCTCGCTGGCGTCCTTCGTGCGGGGAGCGCCACCTGCGACACGGACACGGGGGGCCACTGCAACCTATTCGCGTGCCACCCGTCGCGCGGCCCGACGTACTGCTCCGTGTCGGGCGACTTCGCGTGCACGTGCCTCCCTGGTCACTGCAGCGAGGGTGGCAGGTGCGTCCGCGACCCCGAGTTGCCCGAGCACTGCGACGTCGACCAGAGCAGCGAGTCGACGTGCTCGTTCCTCAAGGCCTGCGACGGGGCGGCGGAGGTGTGCACGGGCCGCATGTACGGCGTGTGCATGTGCCAGGAGAGGAAAAAGCACAGACACAATTAATCGTCGATTCCCAGGAAAATAAGGGAAAATATGGGAAGTGGGGGGAAGACAAAAACCTAGAAAATATGGGAAAATATGGGGAATATTTTTATTTGTGTGTATTTATTTGTGTGTCCTGGGGCCCCTTCAAAGGATCGGGGAAGCGTACATCGCCAGGAGGGAAGCGGGTCCTGAGCGAGACGTGTCTTCTTCTGGCCTCAGGGGCCCTCCACGGGCCCTGGGACTCTCAGAAATCGGTGGCCACATGTGGGCCCCACCCCCGCCCCCCACGATTTCTAAGGGGGGGGTGGGGGTTCATGTCGCTTGGGAGCTGGTCACCCAAGAAAGCGACTCCTCCTCCTCCCCCTCCTCCTCCTCCGCCCCCTCCTCCTCCTCCTCCTCCTCCTCCCTCCTCCTCCTCCTCCTCCTCCTCCTCCTCCTCCTGAAAGCGGCTCCGTATGCATCAGCTGGTGCCGGACGAAGGCCCCTGGGGGCCAGGACCCGGCTCCCTTGGGGACCCGGTGCCGGCGTTCTTCCAACGTGTGCACGCCGGTCGTTGGAAGTAGGTATGTTTGATGGGCATGCTGTTCTCTCCACCACCACCACCACCACCACCACCACCACCACCACCCACCACCACCACCACCACCACCACCACCACCACCACCACCAACCACCACCACCACCGCCCACCACCACCACCACCACCACCACCACCACCACCACCACCACCATAGGAAGTTGGAGGGGGGAAGGAGGTGGAGGAGGACGAAGTGGAGGAGGAGGACGACGAAGAGGAGGAGGAGGAGGTGGAAGGAGGAGGGTGGAAGGAGGTGGAGGAGGCCGAGGAGGAGGAGGAGAAGGACGACGAAGAGGAGGAGGAGGAGGAGGAGGAGGAGGAGGACCTCCTCCAACTTATGGTGGTGGTGGTGGTGGTGGTGGTGGAAAACAGGCCCTTCAATTTGTGGATTCGCTGATCCCAACCAACTTCAAGCGCCTTCCTGCTTCAAGAGTCGTTTTTTTTTTTGCTGTTTTCTGTCAGTTATGCATGAGGGGCGCCTGAACCCAACCTGCTTTCTCCGCCTTCCCACTTCGTGCTTCTACCTGCTTTTATACCTTTTCCTGGACCTAGGCTTTGCCGCCGCCTTTCGATTGTCCCGGCATGAATTTTGCAGGTCCAGTTTCGGTGGGGTGGTTTCAGCGGCAAGTCGCGCCAGGTTTCAGAGGCAGGTCCCGTCATCACCCGGACGGCCCCGTCAGGCAGGTTCGAGCCCCCCAGCTCGGGTCTCACGTCTCCCCGGAAGGAGGGCTTCTGCAAGAACAAGGCCACCGGGGTCTGCACCAACGCCACGGCTGGCGCATCCGGCACGATCGCAGCCGCGCTCGTCGAGAGCGCGGCCGCCGACGAGGTGCAGGGCGGCGCGACCCAGAGTCTCGTCGCTGCCATCGCTGCCGCCGGAGCTTGCGCCCTTGCTATGCTCACCGCGATCGCGCACCGGCTTCGGCAGCGCACGGCGATGACGCAGCCGCTGCTGGAGTGAGCCGGCGGGCGAGTGACGGCGTGCCTGTCGCGTTGCAGCGCCAGCACAGCGGCGCGGCCTTCACAGAAACGGCGCGACGCTGCTCCCCCTCTCCCTCCCCGGTGAGGTGTTCCTGCGCCTCCGGGTCCTGATCCGCGGAGGTCCCCCGAGGCCTCCGGAGGCTTCCAGAGTCCAGGGAGGAAAACGCTCCCCGACCCCGACGATTGGCGTCTACGAAGCGGCCTCCGGCGTTTACGAAACAGCACCGCCCTGTTCGTTTCCTCTCTTGGGTGCGCCTGCTAAACGGCTTCGCTTCTCGGGGTGCTTGCTTTCTTGGGGGTGGACGTTCTGCTCTCCACAGGCCCCCGGTTCGGCGGCGAGCGAGGGCACGGGAGCTGCGAGGGAGAGGGCCATCTCAGAGGGCGGCCGGCCCTCTCTCGGAGGCCCAATTGGGCCTTCTTCCGAGACGGCTCCCGTGTCGTCGGGGCAGGCGCCGAGAGGTCATCCGAAGGCCGGGGGGCCTCCGAGCCTTCTGCGAAGGCCCGCCCCTCCTCGCCTCCCTCCCCCTCGCTCGCCGCCGACCAGCAGCTGGGGGGCCCCCAGTCCCGCCGCGTCGCTCAGCGAGTCCGCCCGCATAGGGGCTCTCTCTTTGTTTTGGGCGGCTTCTCAAGAGAGGCCGGTGGTGCAGCAGAGGTCTTTGTGGCCGCACTGCGCTCGCGGCTTCTCGCTGTCCAGGAGGAGGAGGAGGAGGAGGAGGAGGAGGAGGAGGAGGAGGAGGAGGAGGAGGAGGGGGATGAGGAGGAGGAGGAGGAGGAGGAGGATCAGGAGGAGGAGAAGGAGGAGGACCGGCCACAAAACAAACGACATCTCTCCAGCTACGGCCCATCGGGGTCCGTAGCGTATACCACGCAAAAGCCCACGCCAGATTTGTTGGTATACGCTAAGCCCCGTGGGGCCGTAGGTGGTGTGGTGTCTTTCTGGTCTAGAGGAGGCGGAGGAGGAGGAAGAGTAGGAGGAGGAGCAGGAGGAGGAGGAGGAGGAGGACGTGGAGGATGAGGAGGGAAACCAGTGTAAAGCCAGGGCTCATCAACGATATTGCAATCAACCCTTCCTCCAAGTTCCCCCCTCGTAGGCCAATACAAGGGTTCATTTTCATTGAGGGAAGTGCACCGTTGGAAGACAACCGTTTGAAAACTGTGAACTGTGTCAGAGCACCGTTCCTGAGACTTCAACGCCGCGAATCACCGTTACCGCTGCGTCTGAGCGATGCGGAGTCGCACCAGAACGCCATTCCTGGGCTTACAACACCGCGACTCATTTCAACTAGTGCGCCTTGACAGTCCGACATTGTGCCAAAACGCAGAATCTGGGACGTTAGCCATGGGACACAATGAAACTGCTGTACACCCTTCAAGCGAATCTGCGCGGCGCTAAGGCGAGAGCCACATTCTGAGAAGGAGCCGCCCTCCATCCGTGAAGCTCGTGCGGCAGGTTTTGAGGACGAATGCGCGCAGCGCCGAGGCGAGGGCCACGCGTTGGAGAGGAGCGGCGCTCCATCCGTGAAGCTCTGGTTGCTGTGTTTGCAAGGCGCGGCGGCGCCAAGGAGAGGGCCACACGTCGGAAACCGCCCGCCGCCCATCCGTGAAGCTCTTGCTGCAGTGTTTGCAAGGCGAGCGTGCGCGCAGCGCCTGAGGCGAGGGCCGCGTTTCGAAGGCCGCCCGCCGTCCATCCTTGCGAGGACCGTGCATCTTGCGGCACTCCTTGGCGAAACGCCCAGCACGCCTCGGGGTGCGACGGGGAGGAGCTCTTTTGCAAGGAGCAAGAAGGGATGATGATGATGATGATGATGATGATGATGATGATGATGATGATGATGATGATGATGATGATGATGATGATGATGATGCTGATGCTGCTGCTGCTGCTGCTGATGATGATGATGCTGCTGATGATGATGATGATGATGATGCTGATGATGATGATGATGATGATGCTGATGCTGATGATGCTGATGATGATGATCAGGAGGAGGAGGAGGAGGAGGGATGATGAGGAGGAGGAGGAGGTGGAAGAGGAGGAGGCCGCGGATAATGCGGAGGAAGGGGATGTTGTTGTTGTTGAACATTATTTATTCTAAAGAATAATTATTGTTGGGCCCCCTGGTGCACGCCCCCCCTGCGCCGCCTAGGCCGCAGCTACATTTTCATCATTTTCGTGAGGAAGCCTCAGGTAAAACGATGTGATCCAGATCCGGTTGTTTTGTTGTAATCCGTTTTCCCTTGCAAAAAACACTATAAAATGACATTTCTTGTTCTAATATAATCAAATTTCAAGAATCCCTTGCAAAAAATAAGGTAAAGTGGACATTCGCGCGCGCAAGACGAAATCCTTCCAAAAGCTTAGTGTTCGGAGCGATTTTAACATAAAAACATCAAAAAACCAATGGTTTTTCAACAAAAAAATGTCAAAATCTCATCCCGCGCGCTCTTGCGGATTCGTAGGAAACCCAACACTTTTTAAACATTTCTGTCAAACGGGCTTTTGCGAGCAACTTTTTCGAACTTCTGCGACAACGGTTGCGCACCTGCCAGGGCCATCATCCCTGTCAAATAATACCATGCGGGACACATTCGTTTTTTCTTCGCGCGCGCACGCCGAAATCTCCAAAAACCATTGGGCTTCTTAAGAATTTTAGCACCGCGCATCATAAAATCACACGAATCGCACCGTAGGTCCTCGAAAAACACCTGCACGACTTTTCAAAATTTCTACCCGCGCGCGCTGTCCGAATCCTAAAAAAAACCAATGGTTTTCCAACATTTATGTTACATGAGCTCGCGCGAGCTACTTTCGCACGCTCTTGCAACCATCGGGACAACCATCGGAACAACCATCGGGACAACCATCGGGACAATCATCGGGACAGTCATCGGGACAACGATCGGGACAAGCCCAACCATCAGGACAACCATCGGGACAATCATCGGGACAACGATCGGGACAACCACAACCATCAGGACAACCATCGGGACAACCATCGAGACAACCATCGGGACAACCATATCCTCTCTCTCTTGTGTATTCCCACATCCCTCAGGAATTGTTGTCGCTTCGCGAATCCCCACCAGCCCATCCAGAAACGATGCCCAGAGGAATTGCCTCGATCAGAGAAGTGGGCAGCACACAGAGGAAGCCATTATGAGACATCTTGGGATATCTTGAGCCATCTTGGAGGTCATTTTGGGCTCTCCCAGACGCTCTTGGAGTCATCTTAATCCGTGCCCCCCCCCAAGAGGCCTCCATGTGGCTAAAACCTGTGTAGAATCAATGATTAGGCATTCTCGCCGAGGCCTCTTGGAGCATCTTGGGTGCATCTGGGGGGGCTCTTGGGGCCTCTTGGGGGTCTCTTGGGGGCCTCC
The DNA here is from genome assembly GCA_963575745.1 of Prorocentrum cordatum. Classification (NCBI taxonomy): domain Eukaryota; class Dinophyceae; order Prorocentrales; family Prorocentraceae; genus Prorocentrum; species Prorocentrum cordatum. Next base: position 255,750 of record CAUYUJ010014198.1, read on the forward strand.
GGGGGGCCTCTTGGGGGCCTCTTGGGGCCATTTTGGGGCCATCTTGGGACCTCTTGGGGCTTCCTGGGCGCTTCTTGGGGCCATCTTGGAGGGAGTCGATCAAACAAGAGGGGGGGGTGAATTAGCGCCCCCCCTCGGAAGCCCCTAAAATCGCCTCTTGGACCCCTCTTGGAACGCTCTTGGAGTGCTCTTGGGCGCTCTTGGGGCCGTCTTGGGGCTCTTTTGGGGCTCTCTTGGGGCCCTCTTGGGCCATCTTGGAGCCATCTCCAGGCCTCGGATGGCCATCGGAAGCGAAAAGGCGAGAAAGCAAAAATCATTGATTTTCCTTAGGTTTTGGGACGATTTTGGCCTCTTCGGGGCCTCCTTGGGGAGCTGTTTGGCCACTTGGAGTTATCTTGGGGCCGTCTTTGGGCTTCTTGGAACCATCTTAGGAGCCATCGTGAGCGATCTTGCGCTATCTTGAGCCATCTTGGAGCTCATCTTGGGTTCTCTGAGGCGCTCTTGGAGCCGTCTTGGGCCATCTTGGACGCTCTAACTACCCGCGGCCCCCCCCGTCCAGGTCCAGGGGAGGGGGTAGGGGGAGGGGTAAACCCCTCCCCAAGGGGGAAGAGGGAGGGGTGGAAGAGGATCTGCTCTAGACCACCTACGCCCAGAGGGCTGGTGGGATTTGCCCTAAAGATGTGATCAACTATCTTGTGAGTACGTATCATGTGTATCATGTGTATCATGTACCATATGCATCATATGCAACAGATGTTCTGTGGAAGGCTTAACAACTTCTGTGGGTTAACAAGGCTTAACAACTTCTGTGGGTGTACGAACGTAGGCTTAACAACTTCTGTGGGTGTGTACTCCACGCCAGTGTAGTAGCCACGGTCGTCCGCAGGCCACGAAGTGAAGTGTCCGAACGTCATAGGGCGGGAAGCTGGGTGTGGGTGGTGGCGAAGAGTCGTGTGGATATTTGGTAGAGCTTGCACTGCCCCCCCACAAAGTGGGGGTATTGGCTGGCGTCGCATGAAAACCCTGGCACTGGTGAGAACACTGAGCGTTCGGGTAAAGTGATTGTTGCTGTTGTTGTTGTTGTCGTTGTTGTTGGTGTTGCTGTTGTTGTTGGTGGTGTTGTTGTTGTGGTTGTTGTTGTTGCTGTTGCTGTTGCTGTTGCTGTTGCTGTTGCTGTTGTTGCTGTTGCTGTTGCTGTTTCTGTTGTTGTTGTTGTTGTTGTTGCACGTGTGAAAAAAAAACAAGCAACATCATCGCACTGCTCGGTAGCCGGGCAGCCGTCGCCACGCTCCACGGGAGGCTCACGGGCACCCCCCGAGCCCACAAGGAGCTCCCAGGGACCCCCGCTCGTGCCCCCAGTGCCGCCCTAGCCTCCTAGCCAAAGAGGCCTTGGGAGGGCTCGGGACCGTCCACACTGGGGCTGCCCCGCCGCCGCGAACTCCTCCAGGACGCCGACCTGGAGCTCCAGCTCGCGGGGGTCGTGCGCGATCTTGTCCCACACGACGGGCTGCTTGAGGCGCCTGAGCAGGGCCGCGACGCGGCCACGCAGCGTCCATCCGGCGTCGCCGCCGCCCTTGCCCGTGCTCTTGTCCTCGTCCGCGCCCTTGCCCCTGCCACCGCGGGAGGCAGACCTCGCCGCCTCCGGGCGTCCCCCTTGCCCCCTGTCTTTGCCCTTTTGCCCGGCGGCGCCGCAGGGCCGTACCCGCCGCCACCTCCGGCCACTACCGCGCCCTTCGCCTCCTCCGCCTCCTCCGTCTCCTCGATGCAGCTGCTCGTGGAACCCCACCCACACCACGCAGCATCCATGTACTGTACCGCACACTTTCCCCTAATACATTGCCTGTGGCCTTCCCACACACCTCCCAGGGCAGGAACGTCTCGGGCCGCATGCGCCCTTGTGGGCCCATGACTCCTTTCCTGCGAGTGGCGCTATACAATCCATTGTCAGTACTGGAAGTAGATCGACCATCTAACATCTGGACAGAGATACCTCCGTCTCCTCGATGCCGCCGTGAGCAGCTCGACCTGCGCCGCCATCCCCACCACGACCTCGCGGCCCGCGCCGCCGCCGGCGCGCGGCCGCAGCGGGCCCGTCGACCGCCAGCCCGGGAGGAGCGGGCGCGGGCGGGCAGCGCACCCAGGGCAGCGACCGCGGCCCGAAGGAGGCCCTCGGCTGCGCGGAGGAGGCGCGTGCCATCCTTCGCCTCCGCGCTGCACGACAGCCCAGCCGCGGCATGCATGGCCAGCAGGGCCCCACGGGCCGCCTCCACCGCCGCCCAGCGGGCCCCGAGGGCCATTTGCGACGGCCGAGCGGAGGGCACGCGGCCCAGGCGGCGCACCGTTTGAGCAGGGATGGCTTCGGCTTCTCAGGGCGAGCCATCTTGGGGCTTCTTGTTGGGGCCTGTTTGTGGCCTCTCTTGGGCAGTTTTGGGGTGGCATATTCAACCATATTGGGGCTGTCTTGGAGGGCCTCTGGGGCCGTCATGAGGTTATACAGGATGCGTCATGGGCAATCTCGTTTTTCGGAAGCTTGAAATGCCGTGATTGAACTTGTTGTTCGCGTTATGGCTGTCTTGGGGTGTACTGGGGCGGATGAGGGGGAGGAGGAGGAGGAGGAGGAGGTGGAGGAGGAGGAGGAGGTGGAGGAGGAGGAGGAGGAAGAGGAGGAGGAGGAGGAGGAGGAGGAGGAGGAGGAGGAGGAGGAGGAGGGAGGAGGGAGGGGGGGAGGGGGAGGGGGGGGGAGGGGGAGGGGGAGGGGGAGGGGGAGGAGGAAAGGGAGGAGGGGGAGGAGGAGGTAGGAGGAGGTGGTGGAGGAGGAGGAGGAGGAGGAGGAGGAGGAGGAGGGGGAGGAGGAGGAGGAGAAGGAGGAGGAGGAGGAGGAGGAGGAGGGGGAGGAGGAGGAGGAGGAGGAGGAGGAGGGAAGATGAGGAGAGGCCCAGACCTGCGACGTCGTGTTTGTTTTGTTGCTGGATGCCTGCGTTTCTCTCCCGGCTTTTCGGGCCAGCCAGCAGGGGCCCGCTTCGGGCCATAGGGAACAACCCCTGAGCAACGCAAAGTAACGGGGTCGTCTGCGTCGACATTTGCGCGCAAGCTGCCTGCGCATGAGGCCGCGCGTAAGCGCCCTCGTTTCCACTGTAGCGTGCCGCGCTGGCGGCCCGTGTGAACCACCGCGTAAGGTCACTATGTCGTCTCGCGTGAGACCCGTTTCCGTTCGTCGCTCGCTTGCGTCGGAAGTCTGGGGGAGGGGCGGGACTTTCTGCTCCGAGTTTTCTCTCTTGGGCGTCGCGCAATGGGGGGGGCGATGAATGGAGGGGCAGCGAGAGCTGTAGAAACAAATCTTTTTAGGGCGTCTCAATGTTGCCCGTTATGGCCCCCCAAAAGGGTCTCTAGGGCCCGAGAAGTGCACGTGCCTTCCCTCCCCCATTCATCGCCCCCCCCCACGAATCGATGCCCAATTCTCTCCCTCGATTTTTCCTTCGCTGGAGGGGAAGGGTCCTGGGAGAAACCGGTCACTGCTGACCCTGGGGATTTCCCCAGGGCCGGCTCTTCATCCGGGGTCGTTCTGTTGACGGTCCCGAGCGAGGGAATTCCAGGACCCTGCTCTTTGCTACCGAGCCTCTTGCTGCTGGGAGTCCTCCTCCTCGTGTTCTTTTTTGACGCACATCCTGCTGCTGCTGCTGCTGGCGCTGCTCATCATCGTCATCATCGTCACCATCAGCATCATCATCATCATCATCATCATCATCATCATCATCATCATCATCACCATCATCAGAAGCAACAGCAGCAGCAGGGGAGGAGTGTCCGACTGCTCCTTTGGCTTGGAAGCGTTCGGCCGCGTAGGGTGGCACGCCCTCGCAGTCCTCGAGAAGTGGGCCCTGCGGCGGGCCGCGCGCGGTGGCGGGCCTCCGGCGTGCTGCCTACAGCGGGGGCGCGCAAAGATCGGCGTGGTGGCGATCCGCGCGCTGGCCGAGATGGTTGACAGCGCGAAAATGACTGGAAAAGGGCGGCAGGGGGGCCAGCCGCTGTGGGCTTCCCCATCCTTCAGGTTGTACATAGAGGTTGTACCGCCTGCTGGTCCGGGAGTCGCGCAGCGGCTACACCCCGGAGACGTGGACGTGGACGTGGACGTGGCGCAGGAGGAGCACGCGGTGCACTGAGAGGCATATGAGCTCGTATAGGCTCGCTGATCTTCCTCGAGTGGGTCGCAAGCATCCTCCTCCTCCTCCTCCTCCTGCTCGTGCTCTTTTCGACGCACCTCCTGCTGCGGCTGCTGGCCCCCCTCCTCCTCGTGCTCTTGCTCGACGCACTTCCTGCCTCTGCTGCTTCCGTTGACCATCATCACCATAATTCTAATCCTCATCGCCAGCATCATCAGCATCATCGTCATCATTCCCCCCACCATCAGTGTCATCATCATCAACATCAGCATCGTCATCATCATCATCATTATCATCACCCGCGTCACCGCCATCATCATCAACATCATCATCCGCATCATCACCGTCGTCGTCATCCTCCTCATGAGCACCATGAGCGCCAGCTCTCGTCTCTAGACCGGCGCCAAGAATCATGACCGTGTCGCAGTTCACGGACGTTCGTTGTTTCATCCATGGCGCAACGATCACGATGCCAGAGGTGAATGCACTGCCCGCCCTGGTTGAGGCCTTTTTCTGATCAGGTACGATTTGCCTTCTGAGGAGACCGTGATGCCAAGTGAAGCCGCGTGGCCCCAGGCTCGGACTGCGATCGTAACGCAGGCAAGCCTGAGAAGCGAGCGCGAACCCAACGGTATCTTACAACTGTTAGCATTGAACTTGCTGTTCAAACAAACCGCGCGGAACGCCAATCAGTTATTTGTATATATATGTGTATATATACACATATATACATATATATGTATATATTAAATGTCTGTCTGATCATTCCGTGTCGGACGAAAAGGGGAAGGGAGGAGGGGGATGATGATGATGATGATGATGATGATGATGATGATGATGATGATGATGATGATGATGATGATGATGATGATGATGATGAGGAGGAGGAGGAGGAGGAGGAGGAGGAAGAGGAGGCGGAGGAGGAGGAGGAAGAGGAGCAGGAGGGGAATGGGGAGGGGACAGGTTTGGTCACGACAACTGTGGCGTGTAGCTGGTTTTTCGGCCCCGCCGCGGATTTTTCCCGGAAAGGGCGCGGGCCCAGGGTTCTCTTTTAGCCGTTTACCCCCGGATCTGACGGGTCAAGCGCCGGCGAAATTATTTGCGATAAATAACGAGGTAAAGTGCTGATTTTTTTTAGAAAAAGTGCGTTTTGTGCGTGCCCGCTCGAGGAAAGTTCGCCCCCCATCTCGGATCCTCGATAAATAACGGGGTCCGCAGACCCCCGCTTTCCCTCGTAAAAAAGAGGGTGCGGAGCGTTTTTCGCAGAATCCTCGAAAAATAACGGGGTCTGGAGCCCCGACCGCGACTCGGAAAAGCGCCCCGCGCGCAGGAATTCCGAGGATGTCTCGCGCGTGCCGCGTCCCGCGCGCAGGAATTTCGAGGATGTCTCGACTAATTCGCTTGTTTTGTCAGGATTTCTTAGAACTTTGGCAGGATGTCTCGAGCGAAACGCTTATTTTACATAGTTTGTGGAGGATGTCTCGAGCGAAACGCTGGTTTCCGCAAAATTTGGAGATGTCTCGAGCGGGGGGCCAGAATTCAGAGGATGTCTCAGGCGAAATGCTTGTTTTCGTGTCCCGCTCGCGGGAATTCCAAGGATGTCTCGCGCGGGCCGCGTCCCGCGCGCAGGAATTTCGAGGATGTCTCGACTAATTCGTTTGTTTTGTCAGGATTTCTTAGAATTTTGACCGGATGTCTCGAGCGAAACGCTTGTTTTTCATAATTTGTTGAGGATGTCTCGAGCGAAACGCTGGTTTCTGCAAACTTGGGGATGTCTCGAGCGGGGGCCTCGTGGGGGGCCAGAATTCAGAGGATGTCTCAGGCGAAATGCTTGTTTTCACGTCCCGCTCGCAGGAATTCGGAAGATGTCTCGCGCGTGCCACGTCCCGCGCGCAGGAATTTTGAGGATGTCCCGTAGCGCGTCCCCTTGGCACGGCCTACGGTGCGACCCCATGGCACGTCCCTTGGCACGTCGCCTGGCGCGTCCCTGGGGACGTTTCGCGGCGCGTCCTCCTGGCATGTCCCCCTGTCAATTAGCTCTGGGGCAGCTACTATGTGTTCAGGAAGCTCGAGCTTCAGATCCAGATCAGTTCGGTCAGGACTTGGATGCAAAGGAAGACTCGCGCGCAGGAATTCCGAGGATGTCTCGCGCGTGCCGCGTCCAGCGCGCAGGAATTTCGAGGATGTCTCGACTAATTCGCTAGGTTTTGCAGGATTTTCCGTAGGAGGGCCAAGGAGAGGCCCCGAAGGCTCTGGGAGCGGCGACGACGACGACGACGACGACGACGACGACGACGTCTCTTGGGGTTCTCTTGGACGGTTTGTAGAGTCCACGCTTACATGATCGACGGGTCGAGGACAGCGCGACGACGACGACGTCGCGGTGGCGGCGGCGTCCACCACGACGACAAAGTCTCATCTTAGAGCCTTGCGTGGGGGGGTCTCTTGGGGTTCTCTTGGAGGGTCTCTGGAGGGTCTGTAGAGCCCACGCTTACACGATCGAGGGATCGAGGACAGCGCGACGACGACGACGACGTCGCGGTGGCGGCGGCGGCGACGACGACGACGACAAAGTCTCATCTTAGAGCCTTGCGTGGGGGGGTCTCTTGGGGTTCTCTTGGAGGGTCTCTTGACGGTTTGTAGAGCCCACGCTTACACGATCGAGGGATCGAGGACAGCGCGACGATGACGACCACGTCGCGGTGGCGGCGGCGGCGACGACGACGACAAAGTCTCATCTTAGAGCCTCTCGTGGGGGGGTCTCCGGGGGTTCTCTGGGAGGGTCTCTTGGGGGTCTGCAGAGCCCACGCTTACACGATCGAGGGCTCGAGGACAGCGCGACGACGACGACGACGTCGCGGTGGCGGCGGCGGCGGCGACGACGACGACAAAGTCTCATCTTAGAGCCTTGCGTGGGGGGGTCTCTTGGGGTTCTCTTGGAGGGTCTCTTGAGGGTCTGTAGAGCCCACGCTTACACGATCGAGGGATCGAGGACAGGGCGGCGGCGGCGACGACGACGACAAAGTCTCATCTTAGAGCCTTGCGTGGGGGGTCTCTTGGAGGGTCTCTTGGGGGTCTGTAGAGCCCACGACGACGACGTCGCGGTGGCGGCGGCGGCGACGACGACGACAAAGTCTCATCTTAGAGCCTTGCGTGGAGCGGTGTCTTGGGGTTCTCTTGGAGGGTCTCTTGGGGGTCTGTAGAGCCCACGCTTTCACGATCCGACGACGTCGCGGTGGCGGCGGCGGCGACGACGACGACAAAGTCTCATCTTAGAGCCTTGCGTGGGGTGTCTCGGGGTTCTCTTGGAGGGTTTCTTGGGGGTCTGTAGAGCCCACGCTTTCACGATCGAGTGATCGAGGACAGCGCGACGACGACGACGACGACGTCGCGGTGGCGGCGGCGGCGACGACGACGACAAAGTCTCATCTTTAAGCCTTGCGTGGGGGGGTCTCCGGGGGTTCTCTTGGAGGGTCTCTTGGGGGTCTGTAGAGCCCACGCTTACACGATCGAGGGATCGAGGACAGCGCGACGACGACGACGTCGCGGTGGCGGCGGCGGCGACGACGACGACGATCCAGCGTAATCCAGGCCCCCAGCGAATCCGTGTGTTCTTACGTATGTGCCTATAGATTAGGCTTCCCAGGTCCACACGGCCCCCAAAGAGTTCCCTCAGGGCCCCCAAAGAGCTCCAAGACGGTCCGAGAGGGCCTTGGGATCGCCCGAGGCAGCATGCAGCACTACCGACGGTACGGCAGCAGCGACGACCGTGCCTTGCGCTTGTGGGACATCTGTTTACTCGGGTACACACGATACCTGCGACGCCAGCTCCAACACGTGCGTTCAGGCGAGTTCTGTTAGATGTATGGGAGGAGGAGGAGGACGCAGAAGAGGAGGAGGAGGAGGAGGAAGACACGTGTCAAGTCCTGCATTCGAGCTGCGCCTTCTTCCCGACATGTTTTGGCACCACGGCGACTAGCATTGCCAACAGAAGCCAACATCGTTGGATGATTGAGCGGGCGAAGTGAAGGCCAGCCATCTTCTTGTTTCTCTGGCAGGGCACGATCGATGATGAGGTTCCCTTGCTTGAGGTGGCCGACGCTGGCCGTTCGAACGTGCTGCCGCAACTGACACGTCACAACATGTGTCCTCTCGTGTCCGGCAGGGCCACAGCAAGCTGCATAAAGCGTTTCTCGGGTCGTGCTGCTGCATGCTGTCGCACTCCTTCTCCGTCTTGTCTTTCAGCGCTGGGTCAATGAAGATCTTCAGTGAGTCCGTGAAGCTCTCATGGTGGATGAACAAGTGCTTGAGTCCTGTCTGCTCGTAACTCATGCCCACTTGCGTTGACGGTAACTGGTAACGCTTGGTGTCCCCAATTTGTTTTTCCCGGAAAGGGCCTGAGCCCAGGGTTCTCTTTTAGTTGGTTTCCCCCCGGTTTTGACGGCTGTAGGGCCGGCGAATTTCTTTTGCGATAAATAACGAGGTCGCGTAGGGCCGGCGAATTAAAAATTGAGGATGTCCCTAGCGAAACGCTTGTTTTTCAGGATTTGTTGAGGATGTCTCGAGCGAAACGCTTGTTTTGTGTTATAGATTGTCCTCTCCTGGGGACCCGAATTCTGAGGATCTCTCAAGTGAAATGCTTGTTTTCACGTGCCCAGGTCTTGAGGATGTTTCGAGCGAGACGCTTGGTGTCACGCCTCCAGGTTGCCCAGACAGATGTCTAGCATGAGGCTATGTTGAGGATGTCTCGAACCAGAGGCTTGGTTTCACGTTTCCAGGTCGCCCAGGCGGACGTCTAGCATGAGGATGTGTCGAGGAAGTCTCGATCGAAACGCTTGTTTGCACGTGTCCAGGTTGCCCAGGCGGATGTCTAGCATGAGGATGTGCTGAGAACGTCTTGAGCGAAACGCGTGTTTTCACGTATCCAGTTCGCCCAGGCACAGCACAGCCCTCGGCACGGTACATTCATATCGATACCCTTAGCATTGCAGCCTGGCATGTTGCTTGGCACGTTCCGCGGAGCGGCACATCGCGCGGTGCACGTCCATTGGCACGTTCCGTAGCGCGTCCCCTTGGGACGTCCCGCGGTGCGTGCTCATGGCACGTCCCCTGGCACGTCGCCTGGTGCATCCCTTGGGACGTTCCGCGGCGCGTCCTCCTGGCATGTCCCCCTGTCGATTAGTTCTTGGACAGCTACCATCTGCCCAGGCAGCTTGAGCTTAAGATCCAGATCAGTTCGGTCAGGACTCGGACGCAAAGAGGACTCGATCCACAACGCTATATATATAGAGCACGGTCGCGGCATGGCACATCGCAGTTCAGCACGGCCCAGCACAGCACAGCCGTCGGCATTGTCCATCAAAATCGATACACTCAACATTGCACCTTGGCACGTTCCCTGGTGCGTTCCGTGGTGAGTCCACCTGGCACTTCGCGCGGCGCGTCCCCTGGCACGTCCCGCGGCACGTCCTTGGCACGTTCCGTAGCGCGTCCCCTTGGCACGTCCTGCGGTGCGTGCCCATGGCACGTCACCTGGCACGTCGCCTGGCGCGTCCCTTGGGACGTTCCGCGGCGCGTCCTCCTGGCATGTCCCCTCTGTTGGTTAGTTCTGGGGCAGCTACCATCTGCTCAGGCAACTCGAGCTTAAGATCCAGATCAGTTCGGTCAGGACTCGGATGTCAGGGAGGACTTGATCCACAACGCTATATAGAGCACACTCGCGGCATGGCACATCGCAGTTCAGCACGGGGTAGCACAGCACAGCCCTCGGCACAGTACATCAAGATCGATACATTCAGCATTGCATTTGCCCGTCGCCCACTCAGGTGTCTTTGAAACGTCGCCATGCCTTACATTTCTATATTCCTTTCCGGGTTCGTGGGTCGATCATGTTTTGGCCTCGACGCGCAGGCTCCCCCTGCGTTGGGAGGCGCTGGGGGGAGCCAGCTACGCGAGCTGATTCGCCCCCCCCCCCCCCTCCCCCCCCCCTTAATTGCCTACCCTTAAGTCGGGCCTGTCCCTCTATGTACAGGAGGAGAATTCAGTAATAGTCCAAAAATAGTCAGGGGACGATTTCTGGGACTATTTTCCCGGAAACGGCATAGGCCCAGGGTTCTCTTTTAGTTTTGTTCCCCCCGGTTTTGACGGCTGTAGGGCCGGCGAATTTCTTTTGCGATAAATAACGAGGTCGCGTAGGGCCGGCGAATTAAAATTTGAGGATGTCTCGAGCGAAACGCTTGTTTTTCAGAATTCGTTGAGGATGTCTCGAGCGAAACGCTTGTTTTGTGTTATAGATTGTCCTCTCCTGGGGACATGAATTCGGAGGATCTCTCAAGTGAAATGCTTGTTTTCACGTGCCCAGGTCTTGAGGATGTCTCGAGCGAGACGCTTGGTTTCACGCCTCCAGGTTGCCCAGACAGAGGTCTAGCGCCAGGATTTGCTGAGGATCGAGCGAGACGCTTGGTTTGACGCGTCCTCGTCGCCCAGGCGGATGTCTAGCATGAGGATGTGTCGAGGAAGTCTCGATCGAGACGCTTGTTTGCACGTGTCCAGGTGGCACAGGCGGATGTCTAGCATGAGGATGTGCTGAGAACGTCATGAGCGAAACGTGTGTTTTCACGTGTCCAGGTCGCCCAGGCACAGCACAGCCCTCGGCACGGTACATCAACATCGATACCCTCAGCATTGCAGCCTGGCATGCTGCCTGGCACGTTCCGCGGAGCGTCCCGTGGCGAGTCCACCTAGCACGTCGCGCGGTGCACGTCCATTGGCACGTTCCGTAGCGCGTCTCTTTGGCACGTCCCGCGGTGCGTCCCCATGGCACGTCCCCTGGCACTTCGCCTGGCACGTCCCTTGTGTCGTTCCGCGGCGCGTCTTCCTGGCATGTCCCCTCTGTCGATTAGCTTTGGGGCAGCTACCATCTGCTCAGGCAGCTCGAGCTTAAGATCCAGATCAGTTCGGTCAGGACTCGGTGGCAACGAGGACTCGATCCACAACGCTATATATACAGCACAATCGCGGCATGGCACATCGCAGTTCAGCACGGCCAAACACGGCACAGCCTTCGGCACGGTACATCAAGATCGATACACTGAACATTGCACTTTGGCACGTTCCTTGGTGCGTTCCGTGGCGAGTCCACCTGGCACGTCGCGCGGCGCGTCCCCTGGCACGTCCCGCGGCACGTCCATTGGCACGTTCCGCAGCGCGCCCCCTTGGCACGTCCCGCGGTGCGTGCCCATGGCACGTCCCCTGGCACGTCGCCTGGCGCGTCCCTTGGGACGTTCCGCGGCGCGTCTTCCTGGTATGTCACGTCTGTCGATTAGCTCTGGGGCAGCTACCATCTGCTCAGGCAACTCGAGCTTAAGATCCAGATCAGTTCGGTCATGACTCGGTGGCAACGAGGACTCGATCCACAACGCTATATATAGAGCACAATCGCGGCATGGCACATGGCAGTTCAGCACGGCGTAGCACGGCACAGCCGTCGGCACGGTACATCAAGTTCGATACATTCAGCGTTGCATTTACCCGTCGCCCAGTCAGGTGTCTTTGAAACGTTGCCATGTCTTACACTTCTATATTCCTTTCCGGGTTCGTGGGTCGATCATGTTTGATTTTTGTTTGCATATTTTTTGGGGCTATTCTTATATTTCGTCCAAAATCCGTCTATAAGAGGACATGCCCGACGTAATGCTACCCCCCGTTTCCGTCCGCCCCAGCACACCGCCCCACCGCGAACATGTTGACCGCAGTCCCGAGATGGGCCTCCCGAGGCGGTTCGGCCGTCCACGGGGCAACAGTGATGGAGTCCACCATCGCACGCGCAACGGGTTTTTTATTTAATCGCTTCGCTCATGCCGCCGGCCCTGGAGCCCTCTTTAGGGCCTCTTGGGGGCCTCTTGGGGACCTCTTGGGAGTCTCTTGGGGCTCCTTGGCGGCGTTTTGGAGGCCCCCAGGGCCTCTTGGGGGGCTCTTGGGGGTAGTCGATTGCGGCTCCCCCCTCGGAGGCCACGATCCTCGTGAGGGGTGTCGAAAAATACCCTCCCCTGGAGTGGTCTGGTGGCTTCTCCCGGGCTTCTCTCGGGACCTTGCCGGGGTACTTTTCGTCCGGGGGCCCCCAGGGGCCGCTCCGCGCGCGCGAACTAGAAATATTGTTAACAAGTTACCGGAGATCTTAGCACGCCTCTGGCCCGTTGGGCCGGCGAATTCGGGCGCAGCCCTGCAAGCCCAAGGAGGAAAAAGGAGGACTTGAGGTAGCATGGCTCTGGGGCGCCTGAACCCAATCAGTGTGCCCAGTTTCCTCGAGCCACCACCCTGCAGGGCACGGTGGCCCGATGTAGCAGATGACCTGGGGCAGGCTCGAGCGTGAGAGCCTTCACCCGAAGGCACGATTTTCACCCCTTTGCTCCCCTTGAAAGACCACGCCCAGCCCGCCGAGACTGCGGAGGAGTGGGGCTGGGACGCACGCCAGCTGAGCGCACGGGTCACGACATCGTGCCGCCAGAGGGGCGCGGGAAGGACGAGGTTGCGCTGGCGCTCCCCGAAAAAAGGCCGGGCCACGAGGCTGAGGATTCCAAGCGGGGCGGGACCGGTAGCAGGACACCAGTAGGAGGAGAGTGTCTACCGTGGGGCACGCTTCTACGGTGCGCAGGGGGTGGGGTGCACAAGAGGAGGGAACTGGCTCCTGCAGGAGAGGGCTGGGAACACTGCAACACAGTGTGTTTCCTTGTTGCTCGTGTGGCCAGCAACGAGATGTTGAAGATCGAGGCGAGGAGTTGTGCTCCTGCCTTGCTACGCTTGGCGTGCCGCGCCCTGCAGCGGCTATCGGAACGACGCGGGGCCGCCCAAGCAGGCCAGAGCTGAGCTGACGCTCGGTTGCCAACGCATTATCCTCCTTCTCTGCCTCCTCCTCCTCCTCCTCCTCCTCCTCCTGCCCCGCCTACCCCTACTACCCTTCCTCCTACCCCTCCTCCTCCCCCTCCTTCCCCTCCTCCTCCTCCGCCTCCTCCTCCTCCTCCTCCTCCTCCTCCTCCTCCTCCCCCTCCTCCTCCTCCTCCTCGTTCGTCGACAGGGATGGGCAACCCAGCTCGCTGCTCGTTACCAACGTGCCTCCTTGAGGCATAGTGGCTGTGCAGTGGGGCTCGCTGGCCGAAGCCGGCGGGGGCAGGACGGCGTCGGCGAGGGAGCCGACATCGCACCCAGGCGTCACTCCCAAATCTGTCTCACAGGGAAGGGAGGAGGGAGAAGAAAAGGAGGAGGAGGAGGAGGAGAAGGAGGAGGAGGAGGAGGAGGAGGATGAGGAGGAGGAGGAGGGGGAGGAGGAGGAGGAGGGGGAGGAGGAGGAGGATGTGGAGGAGGAGGAGGAGGAGGAGGAGGAGGAGGAGGAGGAGGAGGAGGAGAGGAGGAGGAAAACCTCCCGCGAGCGGCGATCCCAAGCTGCGGTCACGCTCAGGCGGCGACGCGTGCTGGCTGGCCACCTTCGCGGCCGCCCACGCCGAGGGCGACGTGGATGCGGACCACATCGACAGGCTCGCGCGCCTCTTCCCTGGTCCACTACAGCCCTGTTCAGGATCCTGGTCGACTTCATGTCCTCCTCGCTCGACCCTAACCTTCCTGTTGCCTCCACCTTTTTGTCTGTTTGTTGCGCTGCACCAGACGAGGTCAGAGTCGTTTCTTGGCATTGCGCACTCGTCACCATTGGATGTTCACCAAAGCCTTGGGCATGCTGGGCCGGATTGAAATCCTATTATCTTGGAAGGTTCAATATAACAATCTTCCCAGTTGCTGGCTGCGTCACGTGTCCTGTGCATAGATGTGAGTTGTCTTCGGCATTTTCGAGTCTCTTGATCCTCGGGAGGTACGTCGTCGGTCGTCGACGGTGTCGCTCGGCTGCGGTCGTCGACGATGGCGCCCTGGCTTAATTTAGTGCGTTTTCGTTGGAGCTCCGTGAGTTAGTGGCGCACTCAAGGGGTGGCGCGGAGGGGGGCTGGTCTTCTTAGAACTCGGGGGCAACTTAGACGGCATGGGCCTTCTTAGCACGACCCGTAGTCGGGAGGCTTCTTTGAAGCCGGGACGGGTTCTACGAAGGTTTTTGCTTTCTCAGAAGCCCCTCTCTGGCTTGCTGCGGATGCGTCAGGAGGGGCCCTTCTCGGGACACCCGATTCTGTGGATGGCAACCTTGTTTGTCGTTTCTGTTGTCCAGGTGGCTGGCCCTTCAGGGACGGGGTCCCGAGTGGGGACGTCTGGAGGTTTCGGCGGAGCCCTTCCAGACAGCAGGCAAGGCAGACATTGAGCTGAGCTGTCTGCGTTTTCAATGTGTCATTTTGGTCACCGAGGAGGGGTGGACTTCACGTACCTGTCGGGTACTGCGTTTGTCCAACGAGCTCTGTTCAGATTGCGAGCCAAGGCGAAATGGAAGCCAAAGGCCAACAGGGATCTTTGGAACTTGGTTCGGGCACTCTCCCAAGGGAAAGAAATCGATCTCAGCAAGATCGGGAGTCATGTTTCCTCGGAGGACTTGGAGCGAGCCTCGCCAGGCACGCAAACGCTCTTCCCGTTTGACACCCTCGCCGATCAGGTTGCCGAAACGTGCGCCCCAGGAGCCCAGGTCCCGCCAGGATTCTCCGAGACATCTGGGAGTTGGAGCTAGGCTCGAAGTGTATTCGTAGAGGGTTGGTCACAATGTTGGCCGGGATGCCCGCGAGTCGTCCAGGCAGGGAAGCGCAGGCGGCGTCGGGCGTGGCGACGCCGCAACTCGACCTGCCGCGCGCCCCCGCGGAGAGACCCTGCAGCTGCCTGGTTCGGCCGAAGGATCTAGTCGTTAGCATCGTTGGCACTAACGTTTGCGCGGTGCTCGGCCACGCGCAGAGGGGGGAGGGGGGAGGGGGGGGCTTCTTAAAAGCACCCCTGCTTCTTAGAAGGCGCGGGCCTTATCTATAGATGTAAGGCCGGCGCCTTCTAAGAAGCAGCCTGCTTCTAAGAAGCCCTCCCCCCTCCCTCCACCCCCTTGTGCGCGCCGCCAAGGTACCGAACCGAGCAGGAGGACCAAGGGTGCTGCAGCTGAATGGTTCAGGAGGTCCTGTGCCCCTCCAACACTCCACGACCCCAGCAGTCAGGCCCCGCGGGAGGGGAGGCCTGTGCGAGGGAGCATCACTGCACGCACGGCGCATGCAATGAGGTCGTGGGAGAATGGGCCGGGGCCTCGAAAGGGGCCTGTTCTTGCCTGCTCTTGATGTGGTGGCCTAGGCACGGGCCACTACCAGACGGAGCGGGATCCTTGTGCAGGAGTCCCAGGCCCCTACCAGAACGGGGCTCACGTGTGGCCGCGCCACGATGGCCAGGGGCATGAACAATCTGCTCACGTGACTGCGAGGAGTCGCGCGCAGCGCATCGTCTAATCTGACCTAATCCCCTCACCCCTCCCCTTTGGTTGAGGCGAGGAGGGGCGAGGGACGTGTGGAGGTGGAGTGGGGGTCGGGATGGGGTAGCGAGAAGCCCTGGTTCTCCTTCCTCGAGGCGCGTGTTCGAGATCTTCGACCTCGACAGGAACGGCAGCATCGAGCTCGAGGACAGCGGTCGGATGATGAGGATACTGCGGACGAGGAGAGCAGTCAAGACGCTGATGTAGGTGTCGGTCTGGATTCGGTCGGAGTGCGCTGTTCCTCAGGTCCTTCCATGGTTGTTCCTCTGGCGCCCTTCGTGCACCCAGGCGCTTTTGGAGCCAGCAGGAGACCCGCTTCCTCACTTGGCGTTCCTTGTGGTGGCAGCTTGAACCGCAGGAGGGAAGGGCGGAGGGGGCGGGCTGCCGGCTGGGGGGGACGTCGTCGCCACGAAAGGTTGCCGACGTCGAGCGCTGCACGTCCGCTCCTCTGGTGAGCTTGGAGGGTCTCCCGCTTCCCTCCCCGCTCTCCCCCCCTCGCCACAGCCTCCCTCCGCCCTGCCTCTGCCTCCTCTCTCGCCCTCACCTCCTTCCTCCTGCTGCTCCTCCTCCCTCCTGGGGCGGAAGGGGGACGTGGGCTCTCCATCAAGAGTGTGGGGGGAGGGGGGGAGGGCGAGGAGGAGGGCCAGTGTAGACCCAAGACGCACCAACGATGTTCAGATGAACCCTCCCTCCAAGTTCTGTCTTCATCGATCCCTACCGCAATTTATTTTCGATGCGGGAAGTGTCCCGTTAGGCAACAGACTCTCAAGGATCCGAAATGTTCGAGGGTCCGGAATCGTGCGACAACGCAATTCCTGGAATTTCGACGCCGCGAGTCAACATGACAGTTGCGTCTTGACCATGCTCAGCCGTGCCAGAGCACCCTCTCCGGGACTTCAGCACTGCGAACCAACATGCTTACTGCGTCTTGACAATCGTAACTGGTGCCAGAACACCGTTCTTGCGACTCCAACTGCATGAACCCGTGAAGTTGCTGTACATCTTTAAGCCGAGCGTGCGCGGCGCTAAGGCGAGAGCCACGTGTTGAAATTGATCCGCCCTCCACCAAAGCGGCTGCAAACTTCTAAGACGAATGTGCACGGCGCGACGGCGAGAGCCGCATTTTGAAACCGACCCGCCCTCCATCCTTGCGGCTGATGTAAAGTTCAAGCTTCAGGATCACAAATGGCGAGCAAGTATCAGGCGAAACACCCGGCCCTGGGGGTGCGACAGTGAGGAGTTGTTTATGACGAAACGGGATGGAGGAGGAGGAGGAGGAGAAGGTGCGTCGAGGAGGAGGAGGAGGAGGCGGAGGAGGAGGAGAAGGAAAGGAGGAGGAGAAGGAGGAGCAAGATTAAGAGGACGATGGTGTAGGGCTGAGGAAGATGAGGAGCAGAAGGGGGTACGAGGATAATAATTAGGGGTTAAGAGGGATAATGATACGAAGATGAGGGGCATGGACGAAAATGAGGAGGATGAGGAGGAGGATGAGGAGGAGGATGAGGAGGATGCCGAGGAGTGGGAGTCGGCTGAGGAGGACATTGCGCGCCGCGGAGGATGAGGAGGGGGGTCGCAGGAGTTCACCAGCGTGCTCAGGCAGGTGGGATTTGAGACGATGGGCGCGGAGCAGCTCTTCAGGGACATGGGAGGCCGCCTGCGTGCACTCATAGCCATGCCATGTGAAGTGCCATGGGCATATGAAGTTCCGCGAGGTTCAAGCGGGTTGAGATCCTGGTCACGATAACGGCCCCACCTCGTCATCGTCATCCTCTGGCTTACTCAGCTCCTCTTGCACTCTGGGCGTCCGCAGGCCAAGTTCACACAAGAGAGAGGGTCCTCTGGCTGCTGCTTCGCTCCCTCCTCTGCGTCCGCGTCGCCCTCCTTGTCCACCTACGTGTCCACCTACGCCCTCCTCTGAAGCTCTCGTCGTCATCCGATGACTCCTGGGGACAGGTCAGTCCTCCCTGCCATGCGCTCACAAACTCTGCAGCTCCCCACCTCCGTCGGACCCCTCTCCTCATCCGCGCCTCTCTCCTCCTTCTTCTCCGACGTCACACGTTTATTGCGAAGGCCTTTTATGGCCAGTGCCGCCAACCCTGAAGTGGAACGACAACGGCGGCGGCGGGTCAGAGTCCTCATGGATGCTTCTTGAGGTCTCATCGAAGCGCTCTCGGACAGTTTAGGGGCCTCTTGGGAGCCTCGCGGGGGCCTCTTGGGGGCCTCTCAGGGCTTCATGGGGGCCTCTTGGGGGCCTCTTGGGGCCTCTTGGGGGGCCTCTTGGTTCCTCCTGGGAGCCCCTCTGGGCCGAGGGCTCGAAATGTCCGGTCTGGTCCCTCGTCGGGGCACCCTCTTGGAGCCGTCTTGGGGGCCCCCTGGGCCGTCTTGGAGGCATCTTGGGCCTTCTTGGGGCCCTTGGGGCGATCTGGCGGCCCTCTTTGCCCGTCTTGGAGCGTCGGGAAGCGGAATGGGCGAGAACGCCGACATACTTCAAACACCAATGGGAAAGCAGTTTTTTTTCCTCTTGGGGCCCTCTTTCAAGTGCTCCTGGAGGCCTCTTGGGGTGTTTTGCAGGGCTCCTCGGCCCACTGGAGGCCGTCAAGGCGTCTTGGACAGATCGTTCGGCGATTCAGGGCCCTCTTGGACCGTCTTGGGGCCTCTCGGGGCACTCTTGGCCCGTCTTGAGGCTTTTTTGCGCCCCGGGACCCCCCAGGGGGGATTGTCACATCTGACCCAGGACACCTCCATGAGACCCCCCCCCCCTCCCGGCGGGGGAGGGATTCAAAGGGAAAGGGTTTCCCTGCCAGTTCATTACGACGTCGCTCAATTTCGCTGTGGCTGGCGCGCTTGAGGAGGAGGGCCTAGGGAAGAGGGGAGGGGGAGCCGCGACGGGCCCAGCGCTTGAGGAGGAAGACCCAGGGAAGTGGGGGAGCGGCGACGGGCCCAGGGAAAGGGGGAGCGCAGGGAAGCGGGGCGACAGAGACGACGCCTAACGAATCACGGAGACGACGCCTCGAACGGACAGGCCCCTCACCCACGCCGACAGGGTCGGCGGACTCTTGACGTGGGCCCCTTGGATCTCCGCCCCTTCCTGGGGTCGACTCCCGCCCCGAGCCCTTCTCTGACGGCCCCGGGGCCCGACGCACGGCCCCCGGAGATATCGAGCCTGCAGAAGCACCTGGAGGTCCAGGGAGGAAGGAGGATGGGAGGAAGGAGGAGGGCGGAAGAAGGAGTGCTGCCCCAGCAGGGCTCGACGCCTCCGAGCCGTCTCTGGAGGCCCAGGGCCCCTCCCCTCGGCGACGCCCGGCGCTCTTCGGGCCACCGCTCGGGCCTCCGGCTGCCGCTCGGGACGCCCCGGGCCCCCCCCGGAGAAGTCCTCGACGAGGCGCGGCCGCTGGAGCGCGCCCCGCGCCTGGCAGGCCGCCGAGAGCCGGCGCAGACGTCCGAAAGCCCCCCCGAGGCGAGACGGAACGCCGGATCATCCTCTCCTCCTCCTCCTCCTCCTCCTCCTCCTCCTCCTCCTCCTCCTCCTCCTCCTCCTCCTCCTCCTCCTCCTCCTCCTCCTCCTCCTCCTCCCCCGCGCTCGCTCGCGGGCTGCCGCGCCAGGCGGCCCCCTGCGCAGGATCTCGCTGCGGGAGTTCTCCGCGTACCTCCGCGAGTGCGCGCGGGCCTCGGGGGTTGCCCGCCCTCGGCACGCCGACGCGGAGGGCGCCGACGGCGATGACGCCGACGGCGATAACGCCGACGACCACGACGACGACGACCACGACGACGACGACGACGACGACGACCACGACGACGATAAAGACGACCACAACGACGACGACGACGACCGACTGACCGACCGACCGACCGACCGACCGACCGACCGACCGACCGGCCGACGACCGATGGCCTCTGGCGCAAACGACCTCCAACGCAGACGACGACCTCTAACGCAGACGACGCCGACGACGATGCCGCCTACGATAACGCCGATGGCGACGCCGACGTCGACAACGTTGACGACGCCTACGACGCTGACGACGCCGCCGACGACGTTGACGACGACGACGACGACGACGGCGATGACGACGGCACGGCCACGACGACGACGACCACGACGACGACGACGACGACGACGACGACGACGACGACGACGACGACGACGACGACGACTGGACGACGACGACGACGACGACGGCGACGACGACTGGACGACGACGACGACGACCACGACGACGCTGACGACGACGCTGACGACGACGACGACAACGACGACGACGACGACCACCACCACGACGACGTTCACGACGACGACGACGTCTCGATGACAATGACGACGACCACACGACGACGACTACGACGATGCTGACCGACCGACCGTCCGACTGACCGACCGCCCGACCGACCGACCGACGACCGCCGACCGCCGACCTAGGGCAGCCCTACATGGTGACCTGGACGGTCATCGCAGCACTGCAGTTGCTCACGCGGACAACACTGACGACGACGACGCCGACGCCGACGCCGACGACGTTGACGACCACGACGACGACTTTGACGACCACGACGACGACTTTGACGACCACGTCGACGTTGACGACGACGCCGACGCCGACGCCGACGACGTTGACGACCACGACGACGACTTTGACGACCACGTCGACGTTGACGACGACGACGACGACGACGATGACGACGACAACGGGGTTGGCGACGACGACGATGACGACGGCGACGGCGACGGCGACGACGACGACGCTGACGACGCCGACAACGCTGACGACGACCGCTACGGTGGAGGCGCTGGCCTCGGGCAGCCTTGCGTGGTGGCCTGGGCGGCCATGGCAGCACTGCCGCTTCTCCCGCCGACGACGCTGTCGACGACGACGCTGGCATCGAGGATGGCGCCGACGACGCGGACGCCGCCGACGGCGCTGATGCCGACGCCGACGGTCTGCTGACGCTGACGACGCCGACGACGCTGACGAGTTGCTGTCGTCGACGCTGCCGACGACGGCGCGGCGGCGGCGGCGGCGGCCTCGGGCAGTCCGGCCTTGCGGCTCGGACGGTCCCCGCAGAGCTGCAGGTCGGTCGGAGGAGTGCAGCCAAGCAGGTCAAGCTCGCTTCTTCCACTCCCCCCTCCCAGGAAGGAGGAGGAAGGGGGAGGAGGAGGAGAAGGAGGAGGATGAGGAGGAGGGGTGAGCAAGAGTGAGAAGGGAGACGCGACAACGACGACGACGACCGCGAAGACGACGGTGGAGGCGGCGACGACGACGGCGGCGGCGACGACGACGACGACGACGGACAACGATGTCGACGCTGGCGACGGCGACGAAGACGACGACGACGACCACCACGACCACGACCACGACAACAACCACGACCACGACCACGACCACGACCACGGCGACGTCTAATCAGAGAAGGAGGGCGGACAGACGAGGGAGGAGGTGGATCTGTGCAGCTGTTCGGCTCCCAGTCGGGGCCCCAGCTGGGTCGCCAAGGATGCCACACGTTGTCCAACAAGCTTCTCCCGCCGCGCCAATCCGCCCGGCGGCCCGTCCTGGGACCCTCCCACGCGCAGCGCGTCCACCCGCTGACCCGGTCCAAGAGGACCCCCCCCCCGCCTTACGTCGCCCACGGAAGGCGAGCCACGGCCAGGCAGGCGAGGGCTCCCGAGGAAGGCGGGCCCTGGAGATGTTTGGCGGTCTTCGGGCTCCCCGGGCCCTCGATGCAGAGCTGGTCAGGACGAGTTTCCTCCATGGCAGAGCGCGTTTCTGCTCCAGATCGTCATCCCCGCCCCTCCACGCTTCTTGCATCGTTGCCTCTTCGGCCCATGCTGAGCCAATCTCGCGGGCCAAATGTTACACAGCTTGGACTTTCGACGATCTTGCAGACTCAGCTTGCATCCAGAGGATTGGCACCGACTGCACGCCCCCAGAACTCAGCGTCACGAAAAAGATGTTCGACAATATATGCGGTTCTCTCATCCCTATCTGTTTTTAGCGCCTTCCTGCTCCACCAGTCGAAGGGTCTCCCTTTCGCCTTCCTTCTCGGGGGCCGAAACCCAGTCTACTTTGATGAACTCCTGCCTACTTCATGTTTCTACACGCGGCTTGTATTTCACATCTGAAGGCCTGTTTCGGGCCCTGGGTCTTAAAAACGGCCTTGGATGAAAACTTGCTCCTGCGGAAGGGGTCGAGAGCCCTGAGGGACCCACGTCACGAAAGAATCGTGATGTCGAAGGTCTGGGGTGATTACAGTCACGGAAAGCGTAGCGATCGGATGTTTTTTTCTGACGTTTTCGTTGATTTTTGGAGGCCTCGGAGGTTCAGTCAGGTCTGATTGGCAGGCCGACGCTGCAAAACCAGTGGTGCTCTCGTGTCTTGTCAAGCGCGTCTCGTGTCCTCATCTCTTCAGCACGGGTCCGCCGGCAGGGGTTGGCCGGATTTCCGAGTGCCATTTTGTTGATTTTGCGGACCAGGGTTAGTCCAGTAGCCTCAAGGCACGGGAAACCAGCACACTGCAAACCTGCAAACCAGGACTTTGTCAGATCCAGTGGCAGAAAACAGAGACAGAGAGAGAGAGAGCGAGAGAGTGGAGTATGTTTGACCCACGGTTTCTCGGGCGTGCCAATCTCCTGGTCTCTCACGAAGTCCCCGGATGCGGAGCCCTCACACCCATTCTCCCGCGCTCGGGAGGAAACCATGTCAATGCCGCGGGCTGTCCTCGGACAAGTCCGATGTCTTCTGCCCTCGCTGTCTTCGGGATTCTTTCGTGCTCCAGGCTTCCTTCTGGTCTGGGCTGCCCGCGGCAGCCAGCCCCAGGCGAGCGCCGCAGATCAACGGGTTCGACGGCGCCGGCATTCGCGCGTGAGCTCCCCGCGTAAGGTCGCGCGTAAGCGCCCTCGTCGCCAGCGTGGCTTGCCGCGCTGGCGGCCCGCGCAAGCCACCGCGCAGGGTCGCTGTGCCACCTCGCGTGAGACCCGTGTTTGATCGCTGCTCACGTGCTTCGCTTCGCTTCTGGTTCGAACGGCGCGCAGGCTCCCCCTGCACTCCTCCAGCGCCACCCCGACATGCTGATGCAGTGTGCGCGTCGCCCCCTCCCCCCCCCCCAGGGGCGACGCGCGCGCTGAGAAGCTTTCTGGCACCACCGCTCGGGAAACGAGATAAACTGCAGGATGGTTGTACTCTGTGTTGAGTGGTGAGGTTCCCTCAACGGCTGCTGTGTCTCTGCATTCTTGCTGTTGGGGCTTCTTAGTCCTCGCATGCACGGGTGGGCCGGGCCGCCACCCTGCACCGCTCGGGACGGGGGTCCAGAACACCTCGAGGCGTGCTTGGTGGCGTCATCGTTCCATGAGTTGGGAAGCTGGCGGTTTTCATCATCAGTCGTTCTTTCAGGAGACAAGAAGAGATGGTTGTACCAGATGTTCGGGTCGGATGTGCACCTCCGAGGCGAACCCATCGTGCCAGTATGTTCCTGTGCGTCCCACTCCAGCTGCTCGGCCATGCTCGCTCGCGTGGCGCCAGGGTAGGGTGCTGCCCAACCGCCCAGCCTCGCCGCGGTGCTTCCCGCGAGGCCCCAGGGTCGCCCCCCGGCGGCCTCTCTCGGGCCCCCTCCGAGGTGAGGCCTGAGGTTCGGCGATTGGGGTCTGGGTGGAGACCCGCGTCCAGCGCATTGTCTCTAGGCCTCCCAGATGGGGTCGGAGGATCGCGCCGCATCGCCGATGCATCGGCGATGCGGCTCGATGTGGAGCCCGATCTTCATCGCTGATGCGCCGGCGATGCGGCTCGACGTGGAGCCCGATGTTCTCCACGCCGACGTCGGAGGTGCATCGGCGACGTCGCCAGTGCATCGCCGATGCATCGCCGATGCATCAGCGATGCATCGGCGATGCGGCGAGATCCTCCGACCGCATCTACTCGGACCCCATCCGGGAGGCCCCTACAGAAATCTGGCGGTCTTTTCTGAGCTCTCGGGCCCTGGAGTTCTTTGGGCTTCTCGGGGAGCAAAAAGGATGGCACAAGCAGGAATTCATTTTCGGAGGCCCACGCGGGTTCCCTGGGTCGGCGCTGGGCCCCCCTTGGGGGTGGCCCCGGAGGCGGCGCCAGGGGTTTCCAGCGCCGATGCGAGAATCCCGCGCGGACCTCCGAAAGGTAATGTTTATGCCGTTCGTTGTTCCCCGAGCTTCGGCCCCACTGCGGGGCGCTCTCCGTGATACACTGGCGCCTCTGGCGCCGGGAGGCGCTGGTCAGGCAGTGGCGAAGCGTCCTGGCATGCCTAGAGGCCCACCAAACCATGTTCTAAGAACCCTCTTGTGGTTTCCACGAAATGCTCTTAGCACATTTCTGGCCGATATCGTTTTGTTTCAGCACGTCGAGCTTCTGTTCTAAGAACGTTGTTCTCGCTCTTGGAACATGCGTGGGTTCTGAGAACATGTCCTGGTAGGCCCATGGGAATGCCGGGACGGTCGGCCCCTGCTCAGGCTGGGACAAGCAGCCACACGAGCTGAGTCGCCAAAGCCCTCTTGACTCGCCCCTCGCCGCCGGCCAGCCCGAGACCTGCTCCCCAGGCCCCCGGGGGGCATCTCGAGGTCCCTGCGGGGGCGGGGCCCGGATGTGCAGAGCCCGGCGTGCTCGGAGGCGGGGCTCTCGGGCGAGGCGGTGTGTGGGCGACTTCGTGGACTTGTTTTGTTGTCTGTTTTTTTGTTGCTTGTTTTTTTGTTTGGGTTTGGTTGTTTGGGTTTTTGTTGTTTGGGTTTTTTGTTGTCTGGGTTTTGTTTTTTGTTGTTTTGTTGTTTGGGCAGGGCGAAGACGGGCCGAGGGAGCACGAGAACTGTACGACAGCGCAGCGCACTGTTCAGAGGGTGAGCCTCGTCGAAGACGGGCCGAGGGAGCACGAGAACAGTACGACAGCGCAGCGCACTGTTCAGAGGGCGAGCCTCGTCCTGTTGGCATGGTCGGGACGCGGGAGGCCTGGGTGCCGACCCGAGCCAGGCCGCTGGGACCTCCAAGCCTTGGGAGACCGTCGTGGACGTCAGCAAGGGACATCCTCCACAAAGCGACCGCCAGAGAGCGGCAAAGTCCTGCCGTGCACTCTTTTATGGGCTTGTTTTCCATCACCACCACCAGAAGTTGGATGGGGGAAGGAGGAGGAGGAGGAGGAGGAGGAGGAGGAGGAGGAGGAGGAGGACCCCTCCCCCTCCAACTTTTGGTGGTGATGGTGGAAAACAAGCCCATCACTCTTGTAGTCCCGCCGCCCTGTGTAAAAGTCCCCCTCCCGTCCCGACCCCACCAGCAGCGAGGTGTCCTGCCGGGGGTGCGGGCACCTCCCTGCCTCGCGCCGCCAGCACCTCGCGAGAGTCGAGGCAGTGGGCGGCACGCTGGAGTGCCCAACCGCCGAGGGGGTTTCAAAACCGAGCTTCCGACCAAGGCACTGGCCAGTCCTCACCACGCACGCCGAGCTGAGCCCCGCAAGCCACGCAGACTCGGGAGGCCTCCAGGAAGACACAGGCCCCTCCCTCCACCTTACCCTCGCGGTGCTTTTTCATCGCGCACGTCTCAGTGACCGCCGCGGCCATCAAGAAACGTCCCAAGTCTTCCTCCTCCTCCTCCTCCCTCTCTTCCATGCTAAGCTGGACGGCACGGCGGCCGAGCAGAAGAATCAGCGCGAGTTGCAGGAGGATTCCCAGTTCCTGCCGGGCTGAGTCCGCTGCCCACGAGCGCCGACCGAAGCGATCGTCGGGGACGCTGAAACAAGGTTCAGCGCTAAGGGCGGTCAGCCAATCCCCTCCGATCCCATCTGGCTGACCCTTGTTTGTTGGGTCGACCCCCCCGCCATCCACGCCCTTGGCTGATTCGGGCTCGGGGGCTCATTCGTGGCCGGCCTAGGTTCCAAACATGGCCCTGGCGGGTCCAGGTTTGCGCGTCCCCGAGAGCTTTGAGCCGGTTTTTCTGCGTGTACGTCGGCTGTGCCCATGGGAGATACAGTCGGGGCCCTGAAGAAGGAACTCTTCTCGTTGAGGAGGGGCTCGGTGTTCCTTGATTGTTTTACAGTTTGCCTTGGGTTGTCCTTAGGTTTTCCATGGGGAATCGAAGTTTAACTTATGGGAAAAAGGGGCCTCGTTCCTTATATTGGGCTCCTTGGGTCAAGGCCCCGATTGTAGTAGAATGCAGTGATGCAGGACGAGAATCAGCAGGATCAGTTGTTGCGAGTGCCTGAGCTCACAAGGGAGGGTTCCGATGGGGTCCGTGGTCGCCCCCAGGCCCTCGCATGCGATGCCCACCTAGTTATCGAAGGCGCCTCCGGCGAGTCGCCGCCGCCCCCTGCATCTTCGACAGCGCTTGCCGCGGCCATGCGCTGGGCAAGCGCTTGGCCACGCTGCCAGCTGGCCCGACCCCCGGAAGCAGCTGGGGTGAACACGACGACGACGACGCCGACGCCGACGCCGACGCTGACGCCGACGCCGATGCCGACGCCGATGCCGACGCCGACGCCGACGCCGACGCCGACGCCGATGCCGACGACGCCGACTACTGTCAACCCGCATAGTAAGGATGGGCAACCTTCCCAAGGATACCCTTGCATCCTTGCCTCCTCGGTCCAGCCTTGGCTACTTTCGTTGGCCGCGCCCCGCTCGAAAAGCTTCGAAATGGGCGTTCAAGGCCCTTGCATCCTCATCGCGCAACCTTACTGTGCGGGTTGACTGTGCGCCGACGCCGACGCCGACGCCGACGCCGACGCCGACGCCGACGCCGACGCCGACGCCGACGCCGACGCCGACGCCGACGCCGACGCCGACGCCGACGACGACGCCGACGCCGACGCCGACGCCGACGCCGACGACGACGACGACGCCGACGCCGACGCCGACGACGACGACGACGACGACGACGACGACGACCCCCTGGCCGTTTTTGAGTTTCCCGTCGGGTGGCAGTGCCCGAACGGGCCCCCCGCTGCCCACGGCGACTGCGCGGCAGCTTTCCCCTGTTCATCGCGCTCGCGGCCTTCGGCAGCTGTCGAGGCCATCCCCAGGGCCGCAAAGATTAGCCGCGCTCCGCTCGCCGCGGCCTGGGCCGCGGAGGTGCCCTTCATCTCCAGCCGGGCCGCGCGACAGGGCAGGATAGAGGGGAGGAGAGGGTTACGAAGTTCAGGAGGAAAAGAAACACACAGCCACAATGAATCGTGGATTCCCAAGACAATATGGGAAAATACGGAAAGTGGGGGGGAAGACAAAAACGAAGAAATATGGGAAAATATGGTGAATCCTGTTATTTGTGTGTATTTATTTGTGTGTCCTAGGGCCCCTTCAGACGTCTGCTGCGTGCGGCCGGTGTTCGGCCTCCCTGCCCGGGCCCCCGGCCCCTCCCTGCCCGGGCGCCTCCCGGCGCCAGGAGGCAGCAGGCAAACCATCGGGGGCGGAAAAGAGGGGGGTGATGACTAGGGGGGGGGGGATATCATGGCGTGGGCCATGACATCTCCCCAGATCTCGTGGCGCCTCTTCTGATTTCATTACGTCCCTGGCCCCCCCCCGCTGGGCCGCGCACCTGCCGCCGGTCATGATTTGCACCCCCCCCTCTTGGACCCCCCCCCTCGTGGCCGCTCCCGAAGCCAGCTGCCCGAGCGGACTCTCTGCCCGATATACCCTCTGGTATTCCCCCCCCGGTGCGGCCCGGCCCGAGAGGTGCCCTCCTCCAGGGCGGCAGCGTGAGGCGCGAAGACGGCCTTCAGTCGGGCCCGTCCCTCTGCAGGATGAACATCCCCAAAGAGTAAAGCCTAGTCTGGGTACGATTTTGGGAGCATTAGTTGACCACTTCTGAAAGTTTGTTTTGTTTGGGTGCTCTGATTTGTCGTCCCAAATCCGCCTGTTGGAGGACATGCCCGACCTAATAGAGGATGACGATTAATAAATGACGGGGGGTCGTGTTCACGCGGCGGCGCCCGGGATGACGATTAGAAAGAACCGGCCGCGGGCTGGAAAACTATTTTTTAAATCGTTCTTTTCCAGTCAGAAAGCTCGGCAGAAATAGCGGAAAACTATGTTTTTAATCGTTCTCTCCCATCTTTTTTGTTAATCGTCATCCCGCATTACTCCTCGTCCTCCTTCGACGGAGGCGGGCGCGGGCCGTAGGGGTGCCTGCCTGGTGACGCCTGGCTGCGCTGCTTGGGCTGCCTCTGGGGGCCCCCTGGGGCTCTCCGACAAGGGCGCCCTCGAGGGCGCGCGATATTGCTCGCGCTTCGCGTTTCGCGCTTCGCGGTTCGGCTCCGATTCCTCCCCATCGCCCCCCCCCCCCCCCCCCCTCCCAGGACGCCTTCCGGGACCCCACCCCCGGGACCCCCCCTCTCGTCTCCCCCCCCCCCGGGTCCCCCCCTCCCGTCCCTGGGACCCCCCCACCCCGGCGGGGAAGGGACAAAGGGACAAAGGGAAAGGGCTTCCTTTCGACGTAAATACGACATCGCTCGATCCCCCTTATTTGCTCCATCTCTCCTGCGACGACGACGACGATTCAAAGGAGGCTGGCATACTTCAGTTTGGGTTGGGCTGGCCTCCCGTCGAAGAGCCTCTCGCATACGGCGACTGGGTCGGCGGATTGCGATCTTGTCGCACTCAAGCCCACCCATACCGAATGTCTCTTACATCCAGTCACAAAAGTTCAGGCGCACTCGCACCCAGACCCATTCACAACAAGGCACTATACGCAGTCGCAGGCTCACTCGTACTCACCACATCGTATTCAGACTCACTGAGCGCTCAGACTTGGCTCTATTCAGACGCTCAGAGAAAAAACATTGATCAGCAAGTTGACGTACACATGGCATGTGGGGGTTTCTGTCGCTTGACCAAAGTCTTTTGCTTGTGAAAGAAGCTGGTAGGTGCGGGGTCCTTCGCTCCAAGTGTTCCTCGGCGTTCATCCTGGAGGCCGCGTGCAGTGGAAACCCGTGCCAAGAAACACCTTGCTTCTCTCCAGGGTGCCCTGGGTTTCTTGGGTTTCGATGGTTCTGCTCTGGAAAGCGTATCGTTCAACACCGAAAATCAATGGACGTCCTGGGGACTGAGGGTTGGGTTGCCGTGGAAGGCTTCTTGTGGTCGAACTCATATTGCAATGGTGGCGACAGCTGGGGGAGCAGCGCGGGCTGCAGAAGAGGTGCCCTGCAGGGCCCCTAAAGAGCGGGGCCCTTTTGGGCCCCCCACTGGGTCTGCAGGGCCCGAAAGGGGCATGTTTCTTCCCCCCCATTTATCGCCACCCATCAATTCGCGCCCAACGGGTTTGTGCCGTGACGGCCCTGGCATTGATTTCTGACGCTGCGTGGATCGTTCAGCCTTGAACGATCGGCGACGTCTTGATCGCCAGGGCACCTCTTATCGACCACAAAAGTATTTCGCGCCCAGCCATCGGGGTTCCTATAAGGTCGCCCAGGGTTGTCCGTGATTGCCAGGGCAGCCCCCGGCGTTGCTCAGGGATATGCCCCAGGGGTCGCCTGGTGCCAAGCAGTGCCAGGCAGTGCTGCAGGCAGTGCCAAGCAATGCCATGGGCCAAGCAGTGCCAAGCTATGCCAAGCAGGGATGCCAAGCAACCATGCCAAGCCATGCCAAGCAACGCCAAGCAATGCAGAGCCATGCCATTCAATGCCAAGCATCATCCACGCAGTGTCAAGCACTGCGAAGCAGCGGTTCAAAGTGATGCCAATGTATGCCACTTAATGCTTTGCATTGCACCGCTTCGCATGGCTCAGAACTGCTTTGAATTGCTTTGGGAGAAGGTGCCACGCGGGGTTCATTCTTGTTTTTTGTGTACGATTGCACAATGAGAGCTTTCTTGTGCCTCCCAGAACGTTTTTGTGTTCGTTGGGCTTTCCTTGTGGGTTATGTTGGTCAATCTTTTCTGCGAGTTTTCGAGAGGTCGCTTGGCGGTCCTGGGCCGTCTAAGAGTCCGAGTTCGAAAAGGGTTTTGGAGAGCCAGCACAAGCTTGGGCGGGTTTCCAGGAGCGCATTGAGCGCGGAGGGGGATCGGCCCTGAAAAACTACAGAAGCCCTACCAGAACTCACGAACATGCACTCAGACTCTCCACTATCATGCAGGCTCGGTAGCTGATATTTCGGGTGGCGTGAGGCCTCTCTTGGGGTATCCTTCGGCCCCTTGCGTCCACATCATGCCTCGTGGACTGACCTTGTTAACCTCTGAGGTACTCTTGGCGCCCTCTTGGGCCCCCTTTAGGCCCTCTTGTCAGCATGTCGAGCGCCTGTTGGAACCTCTTGGGATCCCCTTGGGGCCGCTCTAGCCGTCTTGGTGACCTTTTGTAATCCTCGTAGGCCGTCTTGTCCCCTTATTGAAACAAGTGTTTGGGTCGTCTTAGGCCGAGCAACCATCAGACAAGCAGTCGATCTAGGTTTCGGCGGGAGTGGCCAAAGGGCTTGCGGAATGGTTATGGAGAGCCAGATCGAGGGCCATGGTAGAGATGTCGACAAAACTGGCGCGCCCAACCCCCTCGAAATGAATCACGAAGGGTGGCGGGTCTGACGTTCTGAAGACCATCCCCGCTTTCTGCCTGTCCTCCTGTTTTGGGTCTCTTGTGGTCGCAAGGAGTGGTGGTCCTGGCCACTGATTGTACTGCTAGGGACGGGGCCCCGACCGTCTTTGAAGACAACGCATCGAAGCAGAGGGTCTGCTCTGTTCATGCCAAGCATCAATCGCTTCACCCCCCTACTTCTCGCATGCCCTGGTCTGCCCGGCTGCTGCTCCTGGGGGCCTAGTGCTCGCGGGGAGGACTGCACCACCGCCCAACGATATGCCGTCACAGGCCTCGTTGGGCGTGCCTCGTCCTGTGAGGCATCTCGGACTTGCTTGTAAGCACCTTGGGGCCATCGTGGATCCTCTCAGCTGTCTTGGAGCTTCCTGGTGGCCAAGAGAGCGCCGGAGAGCAGACTCGGAGGGCCTGGGTACCACACGGCGCGTATGGCTCGAGTGGGGTCGGCTCTAGAAAACACTAAACATGTGGTAGGTTCGCATTGTGTCGATCTGCGGCGACCCCGCCGCTGGCGTTCCACGTCGAACGCCGCCGGCGACCCTCAATCGGTCGATGCTGAGCGACCTGACGTTTCGGAAACGGCCGATCGTTCAAGACTGAACGATCTCCGCGGTGTCAGGAGCCAGCGCCGGGGTTGACACGACCTGAACCCACGGTAACTGCTATTTTTTTTACGTAGGTAGCTCTTCTTGGGCCTCGCCAGGGGGCCACATGCGAACCCTACCCCACCCTCCCCCTCAGAAATCGTGGGGGGTAGGGGCAGGGTTCGCATGTGACCCCCTACTCGCTGGACTTCCGCCGCCGTCGCCGCCGCCCCCTCCTGTGATTCCTGCTGCGCGACGGCTCGCAGCCTGGAGAGGCCCCGAACTTCGCGGGGGCGCCGGCGGGCTCACGGCCTGGCCGTCGTGCGCCTCGGCGTGCGGAAAGTGCCAGGTCGAGGAGGAGAAGGAGGAGGAGCTTCACGAGGAGGATATTGAAGAGGAGGAGGAGGAGGACAAGGAGGAGGAGGAGGAGGAGGAGGAGGAGGAGGAGGAGGAGGAGGAGGAGGAGGACAGAGAGGACGATGACGAGGAGTCCCTCGCCTTCTTCGCGCGGGGCCGCCAGTAGCAGTCCTCGGCAGCGAGGCACCTCGGAGTGGAAACACGAGTCCGCCGCGCCGCCAGTGCGATCCTGCGGCTGCCGCCCCCCCCCCCCGGCGCGCCACGGTGGCCGCCCTGGCCGGTTCGTCCTCGGGCCCACTTGTCTCTGCGGCCGCCCTCGTGCTCCGGGCACGACGCTGCCCGCCCTCCTGCCTTAGGGGGCCACATGCGAGCCCCGCCCCTGCCCCCCACGATGTCTGAAGGGGAGGGTGGGCTTCGCTCTGTGGGGGCGCTCCCGAGCCAGGCGAACCCCACCCTCCCCCTTCAGACATCGTGGGGGGCAGGGGCGGGGCTCGCCTGTGGCCCCTTGCTTCTCCGCCGCCTCCGAGGGGGCATGCGGCAGGTTCGCGCCGCGTCGATGCGGCAGGTCGGCCCCGGCGCGGGCGCTCGGAGGCCGAGCGCCGCCGGTGGCCCGGCGCCGGCCGCCATCGGAAGAGCGCTCTGCGCCATCGGGAGGCCGCGGTGGCTCCAGGTGGGGCGATGCGCGTGGTGTCCGAAGCCAATGCCCAGGCCGTCTCGACTCAGGAGGGGAAAAAACACACAGACACAATTAATCCTCGATTCCCAGGAAAATATGGGAAAATATGGGAATTGGGGGGGAAGACAAAAACCCAGAAAATATGGGAAAATATGGGGACTATTTTTATCTGTGTGTATTTATTTGTGTGTCCTAATTTCCCTTTTATCGACACGAAGCTGCCGTGCCCCAGGCCTCCCAGGTGGGGTCCGAGCAGATGGGGCCGAAGGATCGCGCCGCGTCGCCGATGCGTCGGCGATGCGGCTCGATGTGGAGCCCGGCTTTCTCCACGCCGACGTCGCCTATACATCGCCGATTCATGCTCGATGTGTCGCCCATGCATCGGCGATGCGGCGCCATCCTCCGACCCCCCTCTCCTCGGACCCCGTCTTAGCAGGCCTCTACAGAAATCTGGCGGTCTTTTCTGTGTTCTCGGGCTCATGGAGATCTTCGGGCTTCTCGGGGAGGAACTCGTGGCACAAACGCGAGCTTTCGGAGGCCCTCTCCGCGCATGCCGCCCCCCCCCCCCTGCGCTGCTCTTGTGGCCGCGCAGCGCGAGCCGGCCGTCTCGCCGCGCGGCCCCGAGCCGCCTCGTTGCGCGACCTGGGTGTGCGGGCGGGGAGGCAGGCATCGCGTACACACATGTATATATATATATATATATATATATATATATATATATATATCAAAATAAAAGAAAGTTGCTGTGTTATTGTTGCTGTTGCTGCTGCTGCTGTTGTTGTTGTTGTTGCTGTTGTGGTTGTTGCTGTTGTTGTTGTTGTTGTTGTTGCTGTTGTTGCTCTTGTTGTTGTTGTTGTTGTTGTTGTTGTTGTTGTTGTTGTTGTTGTTGTTGTTGTTGTTGTTGTTGTTGTTTTGTCGTGTTGTCGTAGTATCTACCTTGCTTCTTATCACTATATATATAATGAGAGAAGCCACAGCGTTCGTTGTTCTCATCGCAATCGCCCTTTGGAACGGGGCTGGGACGAGGAAAAATCCGTTCCAGGCCTCGGCGCCCGAGGCCTTCTCCAGACCCTCCGGATCTCAGAGATTTTTGATTTATCTTCACTCGATTTTATCCTCGTCCTGGCTTCGTTGTGGCCACTGGCACCCGTGCCCGTGTGACGCCCAGAGTTCTCCGGGTGGACGTCTGGGAGGGCTGGGGGGGCGTTTTGTCGGGTCCCGCCGCCTTCTGAGAAGGCCTTCTCTTTCTCACTTCCTCCCCTCGCTCGCCGCTGAGAAGAGGAAGAGAGCGGCCGCGGCGTAAAGCAAAGGGAGGACGCGCGCTCGGAGTATCCCCTTCAAAACACAGGGCATGAGCATTGCTCCAGCTGGGGAGGGAGCGTCAGAGAGTGGTTGGGACCTGCTGGCAACGCCATGGTGCGCTTGGCAGCAGCCAGGAACGTCCTTGTGAATTGATCTGGAAGGAGCTCCCAAGGAGCGTCCAGAAACGCCTGGGAGTGCCTGGAAGCGCTTGGGGAAGCTTGAGAGCGCTTGGGAGCGCTTGGGAGCGCCTGGAGTGGGAGAATCCATAAACGTCGGGGGGCAGCGCCTGAGGAATGCAGCCCAGAGTGCGGCTACTGAGTGCCCCAAAACGCCTGGAAGCGCTCTGCAGTTTTCTGTTGTGGGAGATTTTGAAACGCCACGGGGCGCGTGGGAGAGTCTGGCGGGATCGCCCAGCAACGCCTCGAGGTGTTTCGGAGCACTTGCGGGCCGTCCTTGGAACCCCAAGGGCCCCGTAGAAGCTGCCAGGGGGGTCGCCTCTCATGGTTACGTCATGGGTCGCGCCACCCATAAAGTGCGCGATAGGTTGCGCAATGTATGGGTTGCATCATGTTGCGCCACAGGCTGCGCCGCGGGTTGCGGGTTGTGCCATCCATGAGTTTCGGCATGGGTTGCGCGCCATCCATGGGATGTACCACAGGTTGTGCCCTCGGCGGCCGAACATCAAACGGCCTGCCATGGGTTGCGCCATAGGTTGAGCATTTGGCGGCCGAACATACAACGATCTGCAATCGGTTGCTCCAGGGGTTGCGCATTCGGCGGCCTAACGTAAAATGGCATATAGCTGGTTGCGTCATAGGTTTCGAATTTGGCGCCCAAACGTGAAACAGCATGCAAATAGTTGCGCCACAAACTGCGCGCACCGAACGTAAAACTACCAACTATCGGTTGTGCCATAGGTTGCGCTCTCGGCGGCCAGAAATATATTGCCTGCCATTGGTTGCGCCACAGTTTGCGGGCTCGGCTGCCGAAGACAAAACTGCGCAATTGTTGCTTCACAGGGGTTTCGTTCCTTGTCGATTGTGTTTTACGTCAGACTCTTACTGCAGCAGCAGCAGCAGCAGCAGCAGCAGCAGCAGCAGCAGCGCTGGGGCGCGGCAGGGCTGATCTTGCTCACTCACCGAAGCTGACGGGATAGCAGCAGCAGCAGCAGCAGCAGCAGCAGCAGCAGCAGCAGCAGCAGCCGCAGCCGCAGCCGCAGCCGCAGCAGCAGCAGCAGCAGCAGCAGCAGCAGCAGCAGCAGCAGCAGCAGCAGCAGCAGCAGCAGCAGCTGGCGCGTTGGATAGGGGATCCCCTCCCGAGGACCAGGCAGGCCCAGGAGCCCAAGGACCGCCCTGGAGCTGATTTTGGTCGGAGGAAGGAAGGCGGGTAGGATGAGATTCGGAGGAGGATGGGCGAAGTGCTCGGAGCAACCGCAAGAGGTGGGAGCGGCAGGCCACCAGGTCCGCCAGATGTCTGCGGCCCTGCCTCGGAGCCATTTTGGCCAGCGCCGACGTCCAGTGCAGGGCCGCGGGAGGGGGGGGGGCCCTCGGAGGAGGGGGAGGAGGGGGAAGAGGAGGAGGAGGAGGAGGAGGAGGAGGAGGAGGAGGAGGAGGAGGAGGAAGAGGAGGAGGAGGAGCAGGAGGAGGAGGAGGAGGAGGAGGAGGGGAAGGTGACGGGGGGGGCATCTCGCGGCGCCCGTGACGGGGGTCAGCGCCCACAGGGGGGCAGCAGCTCCCCTCCGATCCCCTCTGGTACCCCCCCAGCTTTGGGACGCGCGCGGAGCCCGCCCCCGCCGTCCTTGTCCCTCCGCTGACCCTGGCCTGGGAGCTGCCGAGCGGCGCCGGTCGGGCTTCACCGCCGGGGCCCTGTAGCCCCCGCGCTGGCGCCGACGCTGGCGGGTGCGCCCCCGGGCAGCGGCGAGGCACGGTGCACTCTGCCGGCACCCTTCGGGGGCCTGGGTGCCAGTTGATGGGGCCGGAGGTGGGTGGAGCCTCCACCCTCGGGGATCCACCGACCCGGGCCAATGCAAGCCGGGGTCGGTCGGGCCTTGCAGGATCCTGCAAGATCCTGCAGGATCCTGCACCGAAGCCCGGGTCAGTGCGCCCCTGGCTCTGCAGGATCCTGTAAGATCCACCGCTTTCACTGACCCCCGCTTGCATTGACCCCCG
The DNA here is from genome assembly GCA_963575745.1 of Prorocentrum cordatum. Classification (NCBI taxonomy): domain Eukaryota; class Dinophyceae; order Prorocentrales; family Prorocentraceae; genus Prorocentrum; species Prorocentrum cordatum. The sequence goes on from CAUYUJ010014198.1 coordinate 290,930, forward strand.
TCGCTTGAGCCCCGACACCCTGCCAAGGTGATTCGCGACTCGCCATGTTTCGATGCTCGGGAGGGTGTGGCGGCCGCAGTTTCTGCCAGGCCTGGCCCGCCGGGTTTGGTCCCGTGTCGTCTTGACGAAGAAGGGTGTTCTGCTAAAGGGCGTTCTGTCCTCCCCCTGTTTGTGGACGGATTTCGGCCTCCCAAGGAGGGTCCTTGGGAGGCTCAGTGGCCACTGGGAACCGTCTTGGGGCGGTCTTGGGGCCTCTTGGAGGCATGTGAGGAGCCATCTGGAGCGATCTGGGGCGGTCATCTTGGGGTATAGTTGGCCCACTTGAGGCCATCCCGAGCCATCTTGGACGGCCTAACGCCTCGCGAAACCCTCGCGTCCAGACCCAGGGAGAGAGGGGAATTCGGGGAGAGGTCAAGCTAAGCAACAAGCCGTTTCGCTCATTCCCAGCCGCCCTCCCGACACTTAATGAACACCCGGGTCTCAGTACGGATAGGGGCCGCCATCGACAAGCATCGGGAAGCACTGCAGACGCCAGCCAGGTCCGCGAAACCCGCGAGGTGAGCCGCAGATGCCAGCTGCGTCACGCGCACGAGGTGCGCTGCATCGGGCAACACGTCGACCCTCCCACCGTCCCTGTCAAAACCAGTGCAACGGGACGGCGGGTTTGTTGTGTGCGGGTGTGCGCCCACGATCGTTTTGCATTTGTTTTTCGAATAGGTATTGGTGGGCATTCTCTCTTGTGAAAGGGGGGGGGCCTGCACGCACAAGGCAATATGCCGCCCCCCCCGCCATCCCTGTCAAAAACCAGTGCAGTGTGAACGCGAGGCGTCCGCGCATGACCTAGTTTTGTGTGCAAAGTGCATGTTGAATTTCTTTTGCAAGGGATGGTGGGGGGTGTTGGCATTGCACACGGCGGGCGATATCCTGTCCCCCCGCAGCCCCTGTCAAGGACACGTGCAAAGTGATTGCGAGGCGTCCTCGCATGATCAAGGTTTTGGTGCAAACTGCACTTTGTACGGTTTTTGGATGCACGGCATGATGGGGGGTGTTGGCCTGCGCGCTGCAAGCAACATGCTGGCACCCCCGCCGTCCCTGTCGCGAGCCCATGCAAAGTGGTCGCGGGGCGCCCGCGCATATGCCAGATGTGGAGGCACAGCTTGTTGTCGTTGTTGTTGTTGTTGTTGAACATTATTAATTCTAAAGAATAATTATTGTTGGGCCCCCTGGTGCACGCCCCCCCCGCCGCGCCTAGGCCGCAGCCACGTTTTCATCATTTTCGTGAGGAAGCCTCAGGTAATTCGATGTCATCCAGATCCGGTTGTTTTGTTCCCCCCGCTTTCCCTTGCAAAAAACACTATAAAATGAAATTTCTTGTTCAAATATAATCAAATTTCAAGAATCCCTTGCAAAAAATAAGGTAAAGTGGACATTCGCGCGCGCAAGACGAAATCCTTCCAAAAGCTTAGTGTTCGGAGCGATTTTAACATAAAAACATCAAAAAACCAATGGTTTTTCAACAAAAAAATGTCAAAATCTCATCCCGCGCGCTCTTGCGGATTCGTAGGAAACCCAACACTTTTTAAACATTTCTGTCAAACGGGCTTTTGCGAGCAACTTTTTCGAACTTCTGCGACAACGGTTGCGCACCTGCCAGGGCCATCATCCCTGTCAAATAATACCATGCGGGACACATTCGTCTCTCTGTATTATGTATTGTATGGCACAATTGCACCATGCTGGGCACATGCGCGCCCCGAATAAGTGACCAAGTTCTGTGGGTGTGTACCCCACGCCAGTGTAGTAGCCACGGTCGTCCGCACGCCACGAAGTGAAGTGTCCCAACGTCATAGGGCGGGAAGCTGGGTTTGGGTGGTCGCGAAGAGTCGTTTGGATATTTGGTAGAGCTTGTAATGCCCCCCCACGAAGTGGGGGTATTGCCTGGTGTCGTATGAAAACCCTGGCACTGGGGAGAACACCACGCGTTCGGGTAAAATGATTGTTGTTGTTGTTGTTGTTGTTGTTGCTGTTGTTGTTTTCTGTTGCACGGGATGGTTGGGGGGTGTTGGCATTGCACAAAGCATGCGATATGCTGTCTCCCCCGCCGTCCCTCTCAACAACACATGCAAAGTGATTGCGAGGCTTCCTCGCATGATCCAGGCTTTGGTGCAAACTTTGCATGATTTTTTGTTCAAGGGATGGTGAGAGGGTGTTGGCCTGCGCGCAGCACGCAATATGCCGGCAACCCCGCCGTCCCTTTCAAAAACACATGCTAAATGGTCGCGCGGTGCCCGCGCATTCTCCAGATGTGGAGGCAAAGTAAATCTTGCAGTATTTCCTGATCAGTATGGAGGAGAGCGCTGCGCATGGGTCTGGATTGGCTGCCGGTCGTGTGGGGGAGGGGCTTTTTATTAGTAGGGAGCTTTGGTGAGCCTCTCCCCGAAGGGGAAGAACCTTAAGGATGCTCGAAGACTAACTCCTCAAACCACCTTCGCCCAAAGGGCTGGTGGGATTGTGTATTCCTTGTGGCTGTGACGCTTGGCTGTGCGTAGCTTTTCCCGCTTACTATTTCCTCGTGGGGGCCTCAATGGATCCTGGAAACGGCAGGGCAGTTTTTAGACGGTCTTTTTCCCACTTGTTTTGAAGCTTCCAGCGCACTTATTTTGACGTCTTTGGCAGCGTTGTTATACCGTTTTCGTTTCCACGGGGCCCTAGATCACCGTTTTTTTTATATCAGGATCCGAGCTGTTTTCGAACCAGTCCCGGACGTCCATCGGATCCCCGGACTGCCCAGGCCGTTTCGGTGAACGGTTTGTTTTCATGCCTCGGTGAACTGGCTTCTTGCCGCTCCCATGATCAAGCGGCAGCTCCTCACAAGGGCGAGAAGACGGCCCTGCCGCTCCCAGGGCCCCCCAAGGCGCAGTCCCCCCCTGCTCACTCCGCCTCGGAGGGGGCCGCCGTCGGTAGCAAATCATGGGAGCCTGGTATGCCCTCATACTTCCGTCTTTAGCGTCGACTAGCGTCGATTAGCGTCTGGGAGTGGATGACAGAGTGCTGGTTTAGCGTCGGTTAGCGTCGATTGCCTTCGATTTAGCGTCGGCTAGCGTCGGCTGGCGTAGATTAGCGACGATTCGCACGAGCCGACAAGATGGCATGGGGGGCCTCCCACGAGTTGCCACAGGGGTGGACCTAAACGGTGTCTTGGCGACCTCGTGGGCCGTTCTTCTCCTTTCGACTTCGATCTGCGGCAGAGGCGGATGGAAGACAAAACGAGGGGCAACGAACGAAAACACGACAACGAAAACTCTGTTTAGGTCGAGCCCGGAGAGTTGCCGCCAAAGCCGCCGCGCGCGCGCGCCCGCGCCCGGCGCATGGCTGCCCCGGGGGCCTCCACGGAGGCCGCCCTGCCCCCCGGCCTGGTCAGCCGCGGCCCGGGCCGGCAGCGGTACGGCGTGCTGAGGCCGCGGGGCGGCGGTTCTCAAGCAGCGGCGAAGCGTCCTGGCGTGCCTAGAGGCCTACCGAGCAACGTTCTCAGAGCCTCGAGTGGTGTACACGACATGTTCTCAGAGCATTTCTGGCTGGGACTGTCTTGTTTTAATGCATCGGGTTGATGTTCTGAGAGCCTTGCTTCTCTTCTCGGAGCACTTCTGGATTCCAAGAACACGTCGTGGTAGGCCCGCAGGACTGCCAGGACGGTCGGTCTCTGCTCAAGACCTTGGGGAGCTTGGGAGTTGTTTCGTGAGGGAGGCAATCAACTGTCAGGAGGGAAAAAAACACACAGACACAATTAATCGTCGATTCCTCAGAAAATATGGGAAGATATGGGAAGTGTGGGGGAAGACAAAAACCCAGAACATATAGGAAAATATGGGGAATCTTTTTATTTGTCTGTATTTATTTGTGTGTCCTGGGGCCCCTTCAAAGTGGGAGGGGAGGATTTGGGGGGTGGCCACGAGGGGGGTGACCCTGAGATATCCTTGCGTCGCACTTCTGCCGAGCCGGACGACTTCGCCCTTTCTCTCTGGCCCTGGGGCCCTCACGGCGGTCGCTCAGGCCCGAGCTCGAAGAGTGGCGCAGGAAGGTGGGGTCCATGGCTCTGGTCGTGATTCTTCACGACGTTGCAGTTTTCCCCCTGCGTCGGATGTCAGGGGGTGACAAGGGGGGGAGGGGCATCATGGCGGGGGCCATGCTATCTCCCTAGATTTCATGGCGCCTCTTCTGATTTCAAGACGTCGCCGGCCCCACCCTGGAGCGCGCACATGCCGGCGGCCATGATCTGCGCCCCCCCGCTTGGACGCCCCCCTCTTGGACGCCCCCGAGAACCGTG
>CAUYUJ010014198.1:300253-322753 GCA_963575745.1 Prorocentrum cordatum
CTGCCTCGGGTTGCGACAGGGATGAGTTATGTATAAGGAAAACGGAATTGGGGAGGACGAGGATGAGGGCGAGCGGGAGACGGGATGATGACGATGATGATGATGATGATGATGATGATGATGATGATGATGATGATGATGATGATGATGATGATGATGATGATGATGATGTTATGTTGATGTTGATGATGATGATGATGATGATGATGATGATGATGATGATGATGTTGTTGTTGTAAATGATGCTGATGACGATGATGATGCTGATGATGATGGTGATAGTGATGATGCTGACGATGATGACGCTGATGATGGTGATGATGATGCTGATGATGATGATGATGATGATGATGATGATGATGATGATGAGTATGTTGATGCTGGTGATACTGAGTCTGATATTGATGGTGATGATAATGGTGATGGTGATGATGAAGATGCTGATGCTGCTGCTGATGATGATGGTGAGGAGGAGGAGGAGGAGGAGGATTAGGATGAGGATGAGAATGGTGATGAGGATGAGGATTCCGATGAGGAGGAGGAGGAGGAGGAGGAAGAGGAAGAGGAGGAGGAGGAGGAGGAGGAGGAGGAGGAGGAGGAGGAGGAGGAGTAGGAGGAGGAGGAGGAGGAGGAGGAGGAGGAGGAGGAGGAGTTGGGGACGGGGAGAGGTGGGAGGACTCCTCGAGGCAGCTGCTGCAGCTGTGGGCCGTCTACACGTGGATCGGGTGGCTGCTCACGCTGACCCTGGCGGGCGCCGCCCTGCTGGTGTTGCCCCGGCCGGCGCAGGTGGCGCTCGCCGGCGTGCTGGTGGCGGGCGCCGTGCTGCCGCTGCCGGACAGCGGCAAGGATCGGGCCGGGCAAATTATTCGCATCCGCGCCCTCGCGGGCCGGATTCTGGGGCGCGGTCCCTCGGATACGCAGTTGCAGTCGCACGGGAAGGTTCCGCGCGGGGCCTCCGTGGAAGAATGGTCCAGGGACCCAGCCCGCGAGGCCGCGGATGCGGATACGGTCGAGCCGAGGTAGCAGGTCGAGGTCGGTTCGGGGAGGGTGCCCTAATGTTCTTCGTGTTTGTTGGATGTTCTTGTGCATCCTGGGAAGGGTACGCTGGGATCTTCTGCGCGTTTGGGCCGGCGGAGGGTCTCATGCTCTTGCAGGACGTTCTTCTTGTTTTCGGTCCGGTGGTACGTTTTCCGCCTGCGAGATTTCGGTGGGTCGTAGACCCAGACTCGAGCAGTGGCGAAGCATCCTGGCTCGCCTATACCCCACCAAACAATGTTCTAAGAACCTTTTGTGGTTCCCACGAAATGTTCTTCGAACATTTCTGGCGGAGTCTGTCTTGTTTTATCGCATCGGGTTTATGTTCTGAGAACATTGTTTCTGTTTTTCGAACACTTTTTGGGGTTCGAAGAACATGTCGTGGCATGACTACAGGAATGCCGGGACGGTCGGTCCCTGCTCGAGCAGACATGCCCGCGCCGGGAGCCAGCATGACGGAAGGGGTCCGCTCGTGTTCGGCCTCCGGGGGCCCGCGCCGTGCTGCCGCGGCCGGCATGCACGCGAGCTGTCGGAGCTCCGCGCGGATGTCTCGGGTCTGTCACGGCGCCAACATCGCAGAGCGGATCTCGTCCGGAAGACGATAGGACGCGCCCGGAGTGTCCTGGAGCAGTTCGTTCTGGATTTCGAGGGGAACTCCGTGCGCATTCTTGTTGGCCAGGGACGAGGACTAACAACAATCCACGCCAAATTCATTCCGTTTTTCACTCGCCTTTTTGGGGGGCTTTGCACTGACCGAGATCCATGCACAAATCCGCATCTGCACTGGGCCCGCCCCGGCGGCGCCTCTGGCGCCGCCTCAGGCGCGCTCCGCACTCCAGCGAGGTGGGCCCACCGCAGAGCCAAGAAATCCGCACAGCTCGTCGAGAGTTTATGCTTCTGCCGATTTTTTGTGTCTTCATCTCGATTCGGGGGTTCGTATACCCATACCTGAGCGCGTCGTGAACAAGAAGACGACGGAAGGTTTGTGTCCGTTTTATGCCTGAGGGGGCCCTCGCCAGGCCTCGGGGCCGTCAGAAAGACGACTCGGGATGGAAACCCAGGGACAATGTCGGGACTGCTGGGGGCCCCGTACTGAGCAAAGCAAGGAATGGATGTCTGGGGAGGGAGTTACCCCAAGGAAGGATTGGGAAGTAAACCTAGCTGCATGCTCACGTTTTATTCTTGCAGGGGCAGTCTTGTATGATTTTCCTCTACAGTGGAGGCCCATGCCAAGAAACACCCTGCTTGCCTCCAGGGTGCCCTGGGCTTCTTGGGTTTCGGCGCTTCTGCTGTGGAGAGCGCGACGCTAAGTCCATGGACGTCCTGGGGTCTCAGGGTCGGGTTTCCCGTGGAAGGTCTCTTGTGGACTGGCCTCGACCGTATCCTCACCTCTGTCCCTGCCCCACCTTCTATATCGGCGTCGCCCAGACATACCACTACTGTGCGTGCGTTGCTCCCCCCCAGGGGCGACGCGCGCACCGAGAAATCTGATAGTGCATGCATCGTGGCGGGCGCTTCGTGGCCACACCGCTCGGGAAACGATATACTACAAGATGGGTATATACAAGTGTTCGGGCCGGACGCGCGCCTCCAGGGAGGACATACAGTACTAGCATTTCTCTGCGCCCCGCCCTCCACTCAGGAGGGAACAAAAACATTAAGCCCCAGGATCAGGCGATGCCGAAGGCGAAGGGCATGCAAAGGGACGCCTTGAACAGGAACCCGGAGGCGAAGTACCGGGAGGCAAAAAGCCGGTGGTGGTGCCGTCAGCGGCTGGGAACAAAAACGCACAGACACAGTGGAGTGTCGATTCCCCAGAAAAGATGGGAACACATGGGCAGTGGGGGGGAAGACCCCAAACCCAGAAAGAAATAGGAAAATGATGGGGCATCCGGTTCTTTGCGTCTATTTTTTTTGTGCGCCCCAGGGCCCCGCCCTCTACCCTCTGCGCGCCCCTCCGAGAGAGAGCGGGGGGCGTCCGCGAGGGCGCCTCGCCGATCCCGGCCGGGCCCGTCCGGGGGCCGCGGGCCGGCCTGGCCAGGGAGGCCTGGGCTCAGATCGGGCCGCCTGCCCCTCTGCAGGGGGCATATCCAACCAGAGTCCAGAGATAGCCTGGGGGACGACTTGTTGGAGAGGACTTCTCTAGGCATCTTCGATGTCTTTTTACTTCTAGGCATCTTCGATGTCTTTTTACTTTCGTCCAGGAGCTGCCTTTGTAGGGAGACACGCCCGACCCAAGCACAGGCATCCGTCCTGGGCCTGGGATGGGTCAGGCCAGGATCGGTGGCGGGCTGGTCCGCTGCCAACCCCCGGAAAAAGGAGGGCAAAATTCTGGGAGACGGGAGGCACGGGCCGGCTGCGCGCAGCTGGCTCCGACCCCGCCGGGGCGCCTCGCCTCGCTCGGTGCGCCGGCGCCTCCCGCGCCGGGAGGCGCCTGGAGGTCCAAAGGGCGCCGCCTGCAGGTCGGGCATGCCCCCCCCTAGAGGTGGAATTCGGAATGGGGGGTGGACAGACCTCCTACCCTGACACGTCGATTAGTGAATTGTCCGTTTTCGGTTTTCGAGAGGGCGTCGCGGCCGTTATTTTTGCGGGTCCAGGTCCGTCGGTTTCGGTCCCAGCTCGTTTTCACTAAAGGGAGGTTTACTAAAGGGAGGTTTGTCCACCGCCGACGGAAGCAACATCAAGAACAGTCAGAACAGATGTGCAAGCATAGTCAAACATAATTAGTTGAAACATCGTCCCCGGACTATTTTTGGGACTGTCTTCGAATATCCCTCCTGTGGAGGGACGTGCCCGAACACAGTTGAAACATCGTCCCTGCACTATTTTTGGACTGTCTTCGAAGTTCCCTCCCGTGGAGGGGCATGCCCGACCCAGCGCCAACCCGTGCACCCGCACCGAGCCCTGCCGGGCCGACATCCCGTGGGCCGAGGCCCGACCGGGCCAGGGGCCGTGCAGGTGTGCGGCTGGTCTCCGCCCGCCGTCGGGAGCCAGCTGCGTCTCTGGCCTTCCACGTCGGGCGTGCCCCTCCACAGGAGGAGTATTCAACAACAGCAGTCAAACATCATAGCCTGGGGGCGACTTCTCGATTCTTGTTGGACTGTCTCGGAGCATTTTTTTTGGGGGGGGTGCTTCCTTAAGTTTCCGTCCAAGGTCCGCCTGCAGGGGGCCATGCCCGACCTGGGCCTGGCCGAGTCGCTGTCCCCCCCTGCTCGCCGTCGCTGCCCCTCTCCGCCCGACCCGATCTCTGGAGGTTGTTCTCCGAGCCTCCGGCGTGCAGCCAGCGGCCCGCACCCGGGCCTTCGCCTCCCCCCCCCCGCTTGGGCGTTGCGTAATGGGGGGGTCATAAATGGGGGGTTGGTGAGGGTGGTCCGAAAAGGTACCCAAACGGTACCTAAACGAGCCCCCTGGGGGTCCAGAGGGGCCCGAAAGGGGCACGAAAAGGGACCGTTTCTGACCCCCCCATTTATGACCCCCCCATGAAGCCACGCCCAACCCGCAGGTGCCCGCTCGCGCGCACCCCCGGGCGATCGCAGCGCACCCCCGCCCCAACGTGACCCGCCCGCCCGAGTGTGGCCGTTGCCCAGGGCCCTCCCGGGTGATGACCTCACGGAAAGCTTGGGCATCGCTCGGACGTGTGCATGTTTCCTTCGGCGAGGGCCATCGAGGAGCATCCTCGATCATTTGGCGAAAAAGCCACGCACGAAACCGAACAAAACACGGGCAATGGACGTCCGAGCGATGGCCAGGTAATGACTTCACGGAAAATGTGTTGTGAACAGTCTCCCGAAGGAGCTGCCCCCGCGGCTCGCCCAGTTCGGCAACCTGCTGATGGTCCTGGCCGCCGAGTACTTCTCCCTGCAGGTCCAGATGTCGTCCGAGGCGGACGCGGCCTTCGAGCGGCTGCGCACCGAGGACAGGCCGGTGGTGATCTCGGGGAGCAGACAAGGACAGACAGAAACACAAGCTTCGCAGGCTTAGAGATTGACCCCAACACCAGTATTGGCGGTGTGCCTCCATCGGTCCATCGAGGGAAGAAGATCCTGATCTCGGTGATGGTGGTAATATTCTGGCTTCCAAGGTGATCGAAATATTACCACCAACACCGAAATCTAGGATCGTCTTCCTCCTGTGGAGGCAACCCCCTGTGTTGGTGTTGGTGCCCATTTCCAGGCCTCCAAAAGCTGTCGGAGGTCCGCGCGGATTTCCAGGATCGGCGCTGGGCCTCCCTCCCCGGCGCGCGGAGCGCGCGGGGGGGCGGCGCCGGAGGCGCCGCCAGGGGACCCCCGCGCCGATCTGTCGAATCCGCGCGGACCTCCGCAAGTTTGCGTCTTTATGTGGTTGTCTGTTCCCCGGCGATCGGTCTCGAGCCTCACGGCGTCATCCCCTTCAGCATGTTCTTCAGCCACCCCGCTTGCAACACGCTGGCCCCGACGACCAGGACAGAGGGCGGGCGTGGGGGTCCCAGGCAGCTGCGGGCGGCTCGAGAAGTTGGGGGCGGCAGTCTTTTCGCGGCGTTCGGCCTCCGGGGCCGCTTCCGGGCCTGGTCCCAGCTGCAGAGAGTTGTTCTTGAATGCTCTGGATGCTAATCTAGGGGGCCACATGCGAACCCCCTACCCCTCAGAAATCGTGGGGGGTAGGGGTAGGGTTCGCATGTGGCCCCCTATCGCTCTCGGCTGAGTAGTCCCAGTCCTCGTCCTAACATTTCATGGTCGCCCCTGGCGCCAGGAGGCGCCGGAAGAACATCCTGCACGCAGCTGGTTCGCTACCGCAATTTGCTATCCCTCCTTTCGTCTGTCCCGATAGGATGGGGGCGCGCGCCCTGATGTCGTCGATCCTCTTCCTGCCACCAGGCATGCGGCACGTGTACAAGAGCGTGTGCGCTGCGTCCGCGGACAAGAAGGAGATGTACAGACTCTTGGACAAGGGCATCTCTTGTTCCTTGATCCCTGGTGGCGTTTCCGAAGTGGCGCTGCTTGACAAGGGTTCCGACAATGACATCTATTTGTTCTTGAAATCGCGGCTCGGCTTCGTCAAGATAGCCTTGGAGAAGGGTTGTCCAATCGTGCCGGCCTTCTGCTTCGGCATTTTAGACGCCTACTCGTGGTGGATCCCACCAGGCAAATTGACCCAGACCATCGGACGCAAGACAGGTTTCTTGCCGATGGTGTACTTTGGGGCCTTCGGAGTGCCGCTGAGTATCACAGAAGACCCAGCATCGACACAGGACGTAAACCTTCGGAGACTCGCGCGGATTGCCCGAGTCGGCGCTGGACCCCTTCCCACCACGCACCCTCTCTGGCGCGCGGAGCACGCCCAGAGCGGCGCCAGAGGCGCCGCCTCGGGGGTGTGGGGAGGAGGGTCCTGCGCCGACCTGGGAACCCGCGCGGAGCTCCAAAACGTTTTATGCTTGTGCCGCTTCTTGGCCGTCTGCATACCCAAGAAGGTCTGGGGCGCCCCCTCGCGTGGGAGCGAGGGGGAGGAGGAAGGGGAAGGGGCGGAGGGGGAGGATGAGGAGGACCATGCGCAGGAGGAGGAGAAGGAGGAGGAGGAGGAGGAGGAGGTCCAGTGTAAACCCTCCCTCCAGCTCCCTCTTCACAGGCCCCTACAGTGGTTCAATACCACTGAGGGAACTGCCTCCTGGTTGGACGACAACCGTTGAAGACCCTGAAGTATGCCAAAATGTTCTGCTCGGGACTCTAACGCTACGGATTAACTCGACTGTTGCGTCTCGACGGTTCATAATCATGCCAGACTGCCATTCCTGGGACTCCAACACCGCGAATTAACGTAATTATTGCGCCCTTCTAATTCTGAATATTTCCCACAACGCCATTTCTGATACGCTGGCGGCGCTGAGGCGAGATGAAAAGGAACCGCCCTCAATCCGTGAAGCTCAACTGTTCACAACGAATGTGCGCGGCGCTAAGGCGCGAGCCACATTTTGAAAATCACCCGCTCTCAATCCGTGAAGCTTTTGCACATGTTTAGAACGAATGTGCGCGGCGCTAGAGCGAGAGCCACATTTTGAAAACCACCCGCTCTCAATCCGTGTAGCTTCTGCAAACATCGAATGTGCAAGGCCTTAAGGCGAGAGCCACATTTTGAAAACTACCCGCCCTCAATCCTTGAAGCCTTCGTTGCCAATTCTCAAATCGAGTGCGCGTGGCGCTAAGGCGAGGGCTACATTTTGCAAACTACCCTGTACGAACGGTTTTTTGAAGGCAGATCTGCCTTCGAAAAATAGGTCTACTCTGTAAGAACGGTTTTTTGAAGACAGATCTGCCTTCAAAAAACCGTTCTTACAGAGTAGACCAGTCTTTCCTCTTTGAAGGCAGATCTGCCTTCAGTCTTTCCTCTTTGAAGGTCAGATCTGCCTTCAAAAGAGTTTGAAGTCAGATCTGCCTTCAAAAAACCGTTCTTACAGAGTAGACCAGTCTTTCCTCCACCTGTGCAGCTGTTGCCAATCTTTGCGCTGCAGGGTCGTACATGGTGAGGGAGTCTCGGGCGAAGCGCCTGGCCCGCCCTGAAAGCCGTCCTCGAAGTGCACAGTGAGAAGCCATGTATGAGGAAAAGGAATGGAGGAGGAGGAGGAGGAAGAGAAAGAGGAGGAGGAGGAGGAGGAGGAAGAGGAGGAGGAGGGGAGGGAGGAGGAGCAGGAGGAGGAGGAGGAGAGGAGGGGAGGAGGGAGGAGGAGGAGGAGGAGGAGGAGGAGGAGGAGGAGGAGGAGAGGAGAAGGAGGGGGAGGAGGAGGAGGAGGAGCAGCGGGAGGAGGAGGAGGAGGAGGAGGAGGAGGAGGAGGAGGAGGAGGAGGAGGAGGAGCAGGAGGAGGAGGAGGGAGGAGGAGGAGGAGGAGGAGTGAGGAGGAGGAGGAGGAGGAGTGAGGAGTAGGAGGAGGTCCGCATGGTGCAAAAGGTCCCGCTGACCGTGGTCGTGGGGGAGCCTATCCACGGCCCGCCGCTGCCCACCGCGCCCTCCGGCTGCGAGCCGGGGACTGCCCTGTCGGAGCAGCAGAAGGAGGCCCTGAAGAGCGAGGTCGATGCCATCGTGCGGGCCACGCACGCCGCGTATGTGGAGGCAATGGTCGCCCTCTTCGAGACCCACGGCGGTCCCGCTGCCGTGAGGAACCCGGGGGAGCGGGGGCGGACACGGCAGGGCCGTTTTGTTGCCACTTTCGAGAAGTTGTTCCTGGAACGTGAGGCGGAACAACACAATGGCTGGCTGAAGCGGTATGAAAGTAAGCCGTTCCGGGATTGGAGCCAGCACCAAAGAACAGCAAAATTGCGACGGAGCTGGGACTTCAAACGGCGCCAGAGCTGGAAAACAACGACAGGCAACATTGAATTGGTAACAAAAATGCCCTATCGTTCCCAGGGCTGTACTACAGGGGGGCGGGCAAATGCAAGCAGGCGGAACCTCTTTAGACAACGGACGCATGGGTAGTTGGCATAGTTTTAGTTGTGGTTTGGACTCGCGGGCGCCTGCTTCATTGTCTTTGACCCCCTGGCGCTTGGCCCATAGCCTCTTTCCGGTACCAGATAAGAAGTTTCTGCCCCTGCCGATCTCACATCGCTGGCTCCATGCCTCTCCGGGAGAGGCTCGGAGTGTCGTCTGCGTCAGGCTTATCGGCTACTCGTACGCGTAAGAGTGACCTTTCACCAAAGTGACCTTTGGTGCGGGCCCCACAGGGCGCCCCCCCCGCAATGGCTTGCCCCCCCCCCCCCCCCCCCCCCGCAGTTGCTTGCGCGCTCAGACTTGCCCCCCCTTCCCCGCGGACCCCTAAATCCGCGCACCCAAGGCCTCTCTTGTGTCAGGGAAAACACACGGACACAAATAACTAGCCGTCGATCCCCAGGAGCACACGGGATGTGGAGGCGCAGGCCAACACCCAGAACATATGGAACGTACAGGGAATCCTGGGACTTGTGTCTCTTCGTTTGCGTGTCCTCTGGGTCCCTTCGCCGGTGTGAGCCTCCAGACCGCGGCCTTCGGACCGGGGTCAACCCTGAGACTCCGCAGGCCGACCGCCAGCTTCTTGCCGAGGCCGCTCCCGACCTCCGAGCGCCGTGGCTGCCTGGCGCAGGACGAATGCACCCAGACCCCCTCGAGTCGGGAAGAAACCACGACGCTAGTTTTTGCACTATTCTCGGCCCCTGGGGGCCCTCACCGGGCTTCGGGACCGGAACACAACGATTCAGGGTGAGAAACTGGTCCCGGCGCCACTGTGTTCATGCTGGCAGTGCTCGAGACAACGCACCTCCCTACTTTGCGCGCCTGTTTCGTGCGTTGCTCTGGGCGCGTCGTGACGCGCGCGCTGGTCTGCCAGAGCCCGCCCGTGTTCCGTCCGACCCACCGGGAAAGGGGCGGCGGGGGGAGAGGCTCTCCCCCGCCACCTCGCTCTCCCCGCCCCCCTCTCCCGCACCGCCCAGGGCCGCCTTTTCGGGGTATACGCCGGCTGTGCGCCAGAGTGACCTGTCGCCAGGTCATGACCTCTCTGGTGCGGGCACACGGGGGTCCCCGCGATGCGATGGCAGCGACGCGGCGGGGGCATTGGGTGAGGAAGCCTTCGATCAGGAATCCAGGGCCTCGAAGCCAGCGGAACTCCCATCGCGGATCGGCAGTGGATAGCACCGCCGCCCTCATCAGACAAGGAACCCATCCAGGGTCTGAGGCCTCCCGTGCGCGTTCCGTAACCACCACCCCCCCCACCGTAGCGGCGCGATGCCATGCGTTAGCAGCGGCCTGCGCGCTCCGATTCGGCCTTCCCGCGGCCCCCGACAGTGGCGCACCGGAGGTCGCGTTTGCCCAGGGTCACGCCTACGCGCAGCCGACATATGCAGAAACCACGCCCCAGGGACGGAATTGTGTTTACCAGACCCACGACCAGGACCTTCGCCCGCCTCCGGGGCTTTTCGGTATAGTATAGAAAGTTCTCGGGCGGAAGAGGGGTCTGGCAGGTTAGCATCGTGTCGACGCTGTGGCGGCGCCGCTGCGGGCGCTCGAGGGGAACTCACCAGACATGAATCGGGAGCGAAAGAAGGACGCGCACGTAGATGAACCCACGTTGGCTTCGAAAGTACGCGCTGCGCGAACGTTCGTATCGCGAGGCTGGTCTCGCGTTCGCGGTTGGGCGCGTACGTTCTTTGTGGGTTCCCAACAGAACGAACGGATCACCACGCTGCCCCCCCCGATCTGGTGGCACCCCTCTCCAGGCGCGCCCCGGGAGAGTGCCCAGAACGGAGTGCCACCAGCTCGGAGGGGGTAGCTTTAAGGGGAACGGGGTTCTATGGAATTCTGGTGGTGGCGGCGGCTCTTGTTGCTCTGATGATGAAAGGCCTGGAAGTCGAAGAGCCGCCGATTGTTCATCACCTAGTTCAAGGGTGGAGCGATCCGCGGGGTGTCGGGAACCAGCCAACGCTGGTGTCATCACGATGCGAACATCCCGCAGTGATGCTTGCAGTCCGCGGGGTGGGTGGAGAAGCGCGGGGCGGGCGCTGGCCCAGGTAAGCCGGCCGCCGCGATGTTTTTTTGTGTTTAAATTGTTGTTTCCGATGACGACGACGACGTCGTCGTTGACGACGGCGACGACGATGACGACAACACCGACGGCGACTTCGACGACGACAGCGATGACGACCACGGCGACGGCGACGACGATGACGGCACCGACGTCGACGACGGCACCGCAACGTCACCCCACACCCACAGGGCGAGGGGCGGGGGCGTCGTATCGGAGGGAGGTGAGTTCTGCGTGTGTGCGTGTGTGTGTGTGGTTGTGTATGTGTTTGTGTTTGTGTGTGCGTTTGTGTGTGAGACAGAGAGTCTGTGTGTGTGCGTGTGTATATCGGGGCTTGGGCCATGCAGTATTAGAGATTTCTTGGCCCCCATTTCGCCTCCCAATGCGTCTCCTGGCCCCCAGTTGTCCGCGCACGTGCCTCGGGCCATCATGTGCTTGACCCCCGATTCCTGGCACACCCTGTTCAGCGCATTCGAATTTGGGCACGCCCGGCCATCGTAAATTTTTCCTCTCTGCAGCGGAGACCCTTGGCGGGCGTAAGGAGCCTTGCGGCCAATTGCACCCCCTAGAATTCTACCCCTTCGAGTCTAATCGACGACGCTGGGGTGTCGGACACGCTAATAATTAGTGTTAAGTCGGGCCTGTCCCTCTACAGGGGGAATATTCAAAACAAGTTTTAAAATAGTATGGGGACGATTTTTATTTATTCATATTTTTGACCATTTGGGGGTCTTTTTGGCTATTTTCAATTTTTCGTCCAAGATCGGCCTGTAGGGGGACAGGCCCGACTTAACGCTAGTGGGGAGGGTTTTTCTCCGTTCCAGGGAGGGGCGCCTCCAGCGTGGCCTCGCCCCCGGCGGCTGCCTCGAGACCCCGGCGGAAGTACGACTGGGGGCGGCTCCGCTGGCGGAGGGTCGGCGGAGGGTCGGCGGAAGCTCCTGCGCTGCAGGGCTTCGGGAGTCTGCCGCAGGCCTCCGTAATCGGAAACCGGAACAGATGCATTACGGCAGGTTCGCGTCGTGTCGACCGTCGGCGACCCCGCCCGCGGCGTTTAACGTTGAACGCCGGCGGCGACCCAGAATCGGTCGATGTTGAACGATTGGACGTTGCGGGAACGGCCGATCGTTTAAGGTTGAACGATCCACGCGGTGTCAGAAACCAACGCCAGGGTCGTCACGACGCGAACCTCCCGTACCAGTGGCGGGTTGTTTTTCAATCCCGCGACTTTTTGAGGGTCGGGGGCGACGTCGGGGTGGTGTTGTGTGTATTTTCCCTTCGTTTTCCAAGGGAAACAGCGAAACATGTATACTTACATTACCAGTGGCGGGTTGTTTTTCAATCCCGCGACTTTGTGAGGGTCGGGGGCGACGTCAGGGTGGTGTGGTGTGTACTTTTCCTTCGTTTTCCAAGGGAAACAGCGATAAATGTATACTTACATTACCAGTGGCGGGTTGTTTTTCAATCCCGCGACTTTGTGAGGGTCGGGGGCGACGTCGGGGTGGTGTGGTGTGTACTTTTCCCCCCGTTTTCCGAGGGGAACAGCGAACAATGTTTTCTTACACCAGGATCCCGTATACACCAGGATCCGCGTCCCTGTGCGAATTTCGGCGCAGGGTCGGAAAAGCGTCGGTGTGTCGGAGGTTGGGGGGTGAGATCGAAGTGGAACGGAGAGCCCCCCACCGGGAAATCGGTTTCGGTTTCGTGTTCGTGCGTGCCGCGCGTGCGGGCGAGGCGAAGCTGCGTGGGCGGGCGAGAGGAAAGTCTCCTGTGGCTGAGGCGCGGCCGGACCAAATGATTCTCCCTCCGGCAAGTGGTGGCGCGCAGTGTCCCGCCGGTGTCCCGTCGGTGTCCCGCTTGTGGCTGGGCCCCGGCCGGACCAAATGATTCTCGCTCCGGCAAATGGTGGCGCGCGGTGTCCCGCTGGTGTCCCGCCGGTGTCCCGGCGGTGTCCCGCCGGTGTCCTGGTGTCCCGCTGGTGCGAAAACGATAGTGAGACCGATGACGAAATCGATCGTGAGATCGATAGTGAGATCGATAGTGAGACCGATAGTGATATCGATCGTGAGATCGATCGTGAGATCGATAGTGAGATGAATCGTGATATCGATTGTGAGATCGAGTGATATCGATAGGGGGATCGTTCGTGGGATCGATAGCGAGATCCAAAGTCGACCAATTCCGCCGCCTCCGCGTCCGTCGCCTGTGCGACGCTGTGAGACATCCGCCGCCGGCCCACTCCCGCCGCCTTTACGTTCCGATGCTCGGCCGCGCGGTGCGAGAAAAGCAACAAGCGTGCGCCATCCCCGAAAGGCTCCCAAAAGGCACCCAAGAGGACCCCAAGAGCCCCCCAAGAGGCCTCCAAGACCCCCCAAGAGGTCCCAAAGACGCGCCCAAACGGCCCCCCAAGCCCTTGCAAAATGAATTGAATCAATTATTATTTCGTTGGTTCCCGGTGGGGGGAGAATGATACCAAGGCGCCCAAGAGCGAAGGATGACGTAAACAACTTGACACCAAGGCTCCCGAGAGCGAGCGGCAACGCAACAATCACCACTGTTGCCCATTGCTGGCCCCCCTCCCCCCCCAAACCTCCTTATTGACCGCGAGGTGGTCGTATGGGTAGAGTTCTTTTCCCTACTTAACCATTCTGAACCTCCCACCGTTGTCTCAAAAGCCAGGCCCGTGTGGGCGTTCCTCGATGTCATGAGCACCCCGCCCGCGCCACCCCGTCCCTGCGGCCCATGCCGGGGCCCCTGCGCGCACCGCTCCTCCCCCACCGCCCCCCTCCCCGCTCCTGACGCCAGCCGCCCCCAAGCATGGCCCACGAGGGACGGCCCGTTCCTGCCCCCCGCGCGACGGCCCCCCCCCCCCCCCGCGCTCTCTGGGCGACTCGGACTAGGGCTCGCGCGTGACTGCCCAGGACCGAAGGGCAGGACGCGGCGCGAGCCTGGGCTTCTGGAGGTCCGCGCGGGTCTCGTCGGTCGGTGCTGGGCCCCCTTGGTGGCGCTTCCTGCGCCGACTTTTGGAAATACGCGCGGATCGCCAAATGTTGTTGCATGCACAGGGGCGCGGAGAGAGCCCCCGGCCCGACATCGGAGAACGACTGCAGAAAGAGCAGTCCTTTGGAGGCCTGGGCCTGTGATTGCCTGAGAGTGGAGTTTGCATTCTCTGGCGACACCGGGCGTTGCCGCGGGGGGAGGGGGGTCGGGGGCGGCAAAGAGGGGTGTGATGACTATGGGGGGGTGGATATCATGGCGTGGGCCATGGTGTTCCCCCAGATTTCATGGCGCCTCTTCTTATTTCATTCCGTCCCTGGCCCCCCCTTGGGCCGCGCACGTGCCGCCGGCCATGGTTTGCACCCCTCCTCTTGGACGCCCCCCTCTTGGCCGCCCCCGAGGGGGGGAGGAGGCGGGCAATGTCACGATTTGCGCCAGCGCTGACCGTTGAATGCCCCTAGCCATTCCCAGACGACGCCAGCGCGAAGCGTGCTGCCAGGGGGGAGCGGGGGCCCGGGTGACGGGTGTTGTCCCCAGCGCGCAGTCCTAAAAGCGAGCTCGAGGCGGGGCCGCCGTTGATGGGCCTGTTTTGCACCACCACCACCATAGGTTGGAGGGGGGAAGGAGGAGGAGGAGGAGGAGGAGGAGGACGAGGAGGAGGGGCGAGGGGGAGGAGGAGGAGACGAGGAGAGGAGGACGATGAGGATGAGGAGGGGAGGAGGAGGAGGACGAGGAGGAGGAGGAGGAGGACGAGGAGGAGGAGGAGGAGGAGGAGGAGGAGGAGGAGGAGGGGGAGGACTTCCTCCCCCTGCAACTTGTGGTGGTGGTGGTGGAACACAGGCCCATCAGCCGTGGTCGGATGGGCGTTTTCCCCGATACACGACCGCATCCGGCGCCGGGGAAGCTGGCTGCGCGAGTTCATTCGTTGCCCCCCCCTTGCTAGTGTCGACCGTCTCCAGGGCGTGTGTTATCACAAAGCGTGCGGTTATCCCGTGCAGATCCGCCGATGGCATGCAGCTCGTGTCGGCCCTAATTCGACCGCCTGTGTCGTACTGAGGGGCTCGGGTGGACAATTTGGACGCCCGAAATGGGTACGGAAAGAATGGGTACGATGCCCAACAGCAGTTCATTTTGAACAGGACTCGCTGTCCGCGCCGCCGCGGCCTGAGTCCATTCGAGGCAGAAGGCCGCTTGCCCAACAGCGGCCGCTGTTGGTTTGGGACAACATTTGTTGTTGGGCATTGTACCCATTCTTTCCGTACCCATTTCGGGCGTCCAAAGAGGAGGACGGCGAGGAGGAGGACGAGGAGGAGGAGGACGAGGAGGACGAGGAGGACGATGAGGAGGATGAGGAGGAGGAGGAGGAGGAGGACAAGCACACGTTGGCGACAGCACACGTTCCGAGGGTGGTCGGCAGTGACCTCCGAGCTCCGTCCTAAGCCCCGAGCGCGGTCTCCCGAGAGCGGCGGAATCGCCGTGGCCCGAGACCCACAAGCGGCGGCTGGGCGCCGGCGACAAGACGCTGCACATCGAGTGAGCCGGGGGCAGCGGAAGGGGGGGGATAGGCACAGTAGGGGGGAGTGGCTTAGCATCGCTCGGACGTGTGCATTTTTTTCTTCGGCGAGGACCTTCGAGGAGCATCCTTGATCATCTGGCGAAAAAGCCACGCACGAATCCGAAAAAAGCACACGGAATGGACGTCCGAGCGATGGCGAGTAGTAGGGGGGGGAGTGGGGGGTGCATCGACCTCGAGTGGTTGACGCATCGACGATGCAGCGACGATGTCAGGGCGCTGTGTCGACGATGTGTAGACGATGCATGGGGCGGTCTGCATCGGCGATGCATCGAAGAGACATATGGGCGATGCATCGGCCATCCGAAGCAGATGCATCCCCCCTATGCCCTGTAGTCAAGGTGCTGAGATAAGGACTGCTTAGGGTTCGAAAGGGGATCATTGCTCCCGAGGCCATTCACTGGTGGTCGTTCCTCTAGCCCTCCTCGCGCACCCAGGCGCTGCTGGCGCCCCAAAGGGGCTTCGTTCCTTGTCAGGCGTTTCTTATTTCGGCAGCCCGACGGCAGGATTTGGAATCCATCGAGGGCGTGACGAAATACGAGCCTTGCCCCCGCCTCCCATCAATTCATCGGGCCGGACGAGAGGGGGGGATTGGGAAAGGGGGGGTTACGAAATCTGCTGCATGCAGCTGGTTTCGGCCCCACCGAGGGGTCCATTCCTCGATACATAGCCGCCTCCGGTGCTGGGAGGCGCCAGGAAAATCAGCTACGTGAGCTGATTCTCAACCCCCCCCTTTGCTATCCCCCCGTTTCGCCCAGCCCGAATTCAGGAGACTCCGTTGTTGGTGGGTGCAGGGTTCGGATGCCGCCACCTGCCGATCCCGCCGAGCTCCTCGCCCGCAGACTTCTGAATTCGGGCGAGCTGGGGTCACATGCCCGAGCTGGGCCGTGCTCGCCGGAGCTGTGCTCGTCCTCGTCTGCCCGTCCTTCTTTTGGCAGTCATGATAGGAAGGATGGGCAACCGTCCCAAGGGTACCCTTGCATCCTTGCCTCCTAGGCCCATCCTTGGCCACTTTTGTTGGCCGCGCCCCGCTCGAAAAGCTTCGAAATCGGCGTCCAAGGCCATTGCATCCTTATCGCGCATCCTTACTATACTGGTTGACTGTAGTGTCACCACGAGGGTTCGAAGTTAGTCGCGCTTCGCGCTTCTCGGTCTGGGCGATTTCAGAGCAAGGCGCGAGTCCCCCATCCTGTTCTGGGGGGGGGGGGGGGGGAGCGGCGCGAAAGCGCGAAGATGGAGCCTGTTTTTTTCCCAGGGCGATGGCGGCCGTTACCAGGGGGGGGGGGCCGGTGACGTCACGTTTCGCGCCGGCAACGTCTGGGAATGCCTAGGGCTGACCGAGGACGGGTAGGAACAGCATGTAGGTGGCGATCTGCACCACAACGCCTGTGTGAACCACCGTGCCTGCGTGCACCACAGCGCCTGTTTACCCCAACGCCTATGTACACCACAGAAGCCGCGCGCAGCACAGCGCCAGCGTGCACCACAGTGCCTGCGTGCACCACAGCCCTTGTGTACACCATGGCGCCTGTGTGCACCACAGCAACCGCGTGTAACAAAACACCATTGTTGTATATTGAATGTTTGAAGGAGTCCGTACGACAAAGTGAAGCGACTGTGGATTCCACGGGAACCAAATCTAACATACAGGATGTGGAAATCAACTCTTGCGGAAAAAGGAGCGCCTCTGGAATCTACGAGTCCTCCCGAGGAGGATGTGGAGGAAGAGGAGGAGGAGGAGGAGGAGGAGGAGGAGGAGGAGGAGGAGGAGGCGCCGTGCCTTTTGGATCGGGGCGCGCATAAAGACAGGGGCGGCGTCCTCTTGAAGGATCTCGCTTGCGGCGTGGGGCAGTGTGGAAGCAATGCGGTGGGAGGCGCTGTGCAATGGGGGCCTTGTGGCATAGCACCGTGGCGCTTCATGGCACGAACGCTTACCGTTTCCTTTCTTGCCCAAGCCAGTTCTGCAGTGCACACTGAGATGGTCACGTGCGCGGTAGCGCAGACCCGCACGACGGAAAACAAGGCGAGAGGGGGAGGAAGAAAAGGAGGGGGAGGAGGAGGAGAAGGACAAGGAGGAGGATAAGGAGGAGGAGAAAGACGAGGAGGAGGAGGAGGAGGACGAGGACGAGGAGGAGGAGGAGGAGGAGGACGAGGACGAGGAGGACGAGGAGGAGGACGTGGAGAGGATGAGGAGGACGAGGAGGAGGAGGAGGAGGCAAAGGAAACGGGGGAGGAGGAAGGGGACGAGGAGGAGGAAAAAGGACGAGGAGGAGGAGGAAGAAAGATAACAAGATAATGACGAGGAGGAGGAGGAGGAGGAGGGGCAGGAGGAGGAGGAGGAGGTGGAGGGGGAGGAGGAAGAGAGGAGGAGGAGGAGGAGGAGGAGGAGGAAAAGGAGGAACAGGAGGAGGAGGGGGAGGAGGAGCAGGAGGAGGAGGACGAGGAGGAGGAAGAGGCGGAGGAGGAGGAGGAGGATGAGGATGAGGGGCGGGAGGAGGAGGAGGAGGATGTGGAGGAGGAGGGAGAGGAGGAGGAGGAGGATACATAATACCGCATAGACCACCCTTCGGGTGATAAGGAGGCGAGGGGGGGGGGACCACCGTCGCACTCGATGGATTTCACGATCGATCTTGCTACCGATCTCATTTTCGATCTCATTCGTTCAATCTCACAATCGATCTGGCTATCGATCTCACACTCGATCTCACTAACGATCTCACTATCGGTATCACAATCGATCTCACAATAGATCTCACAATCGATGTGGCTATTGATCTCACGATCGATCTCACATTCGGTCTCACGATCGATCTCACTACCGATATCACTATCGATCTCATTCGATCGATCTCACAATCGATCTCACAATCGATCTCACATTCGGTCTCTCTATCGACCTCAGTATCGATATCATAATCGATCTCACAATCGATCTCACAATCGATCTCACAATCGATCTGACTATCGATCTCACTTTCAAAGTCATGATCGACCTCTCGTTCGATCTCACTATCGCTCTCACTATCGATATCACAATCGATCTCACAATCGATCTCACATTCGGTCTCACTGTCGATCTCACTATCGAACTCACTATCGAAGTCATGATCGATCTCACATTGGGTCTCACTATCGACCTCACTATCGATATCACAATCGATCTCGCAGTCGATCTCACATCCGGTCTCACTATCGATCTCACTACCGAACTCACCATCATCACCACCATCATCATCACCATCATCATCATCATCGTTGTCAACATCATCATCATCGTCATCATCACCATCATCATCATCATCATCATCACCGACGGGACACCGACGGGACACCGGCGGGACACCGCGGGGCCCCGGCCGCCCGGAAGGGAATCATTTGGTCCGGCCGCGCCTCAGCCACACGGGACACCAGCGGGACACCGGCGGGACACCGCGGGGCCCCGGCCGCCCGGAAGGGAATCATTTGGTCCGGCCGCGCCTCAGCCACAGGAGACTTTCTCTCGCCCGCCCACGCAGCTTCGCCTCGCCCGCACGCGCGGCACGCACGAACACGAAACCGAAATCGATTTCCCGGTAGGGGGGCTCTCCGTTCCACTTCGATCTCACCCCCTCACCTCCGACGACGTCATACGAATGAGAGCAAACAGCGTTATCATAATATCAAGAAGAGCACCTAGAACACGAATTTTAAGAATCAACTTAAGCCTTATAGTATTATTGTTACGAACACGAAACAACACCGTAGTAAGACGAAGCAACATAATAACAATATGAAGGACACGAAGACGAACAATCATAATAGTGAGAGAGACAATATCATTACGAAGAGGAGTAACAAGACACATACTAATACGACACCTAATGCTAACAATGAAACAGGGACACGAAGACGAGCATACGACTAGTATCGTACTCGTAATAGTGACATTAATCCTGTTAATAGTACGATCAGTATTATAATACTAGTCATGTTAATACTTATACGGGTACTGGTAATACCGCTAGTCGTACGAATAAATTTACCAAGCGGGTGCCGATACGAATCGTACTCGTCAAGCTGGTAGTAGTAGTACTACGCCCATTAATTCAAATAAGGTCACTACTACGACTACGACTACTACTACTACTACTACTAGTACTACTACTACTAGTACTACTACTACTACTACTACTACTGCTACTACTACTACTACTACCACTACTACTACGACTTTTACGTTTTACTTTTATTGCTACTACTACTACTACTACTGCTACTACTACTACTACTACTACTACTACTACTACTACTACTACGACGACTACTACTACTACTACCACTACCACTAATACGACTACTACTACTACTACTACTACTACTGCTGCTGCTACTACTACTACGACTACGACTACGGCTTCGACGACTACTACTACTACTACTACTACTACTACTACTACTACTACTACTACTACTACTACTATTACTACTACTACTACTACTACTACTACTACTTTTTCTTCTTCTTCTTCTTCTACTACTACTACTACTGCTGCTACTACTACTACTACCACTACTACTACGACTACTATTTCTACTACTAACAACACTCACACGGCTAAAACTCGTACTACTGATACCAGAGGTACGAGCCTCACGCATTTTACTGTTATCAAACTATAACTAGTATTGGTATTAACACCACTAGCATTAATCATACGGAAAACCGATAATACTACATACGTATGCTCATAACGAATACGAGCACTACTACCAGTACTACTACTGGTTAGAACACGCTGGAGGCGACTCAGCAGAACACATCTAATTATGATGATGCTGATGCGGATGAGGAGGAGGATGAGGACATGGAGGAGGAGTGGCAGGTGGAGGAGGAGGCGGAGGGGAATGATGCTGATGTTGTTGATGATGTTGTTGGTGATGGCGATGCTGGGTGATGATGATTGTGATGGTGCGGAGGAGGAGGAGGAGGAGGAGGAGGCGCCGTGCCTTGTGGATCGGGGCGCGCATACAGGCAGGGGCGGCGTCCTCTTGAAGGATCTCGCTTGCGGCGTGGGGCAGTGTGGAAGCAATGAGTTGGGAGGCGCTGTGCAATGGGGGCCCTGAGGCATAGCACCGTGGCGCTTCATGGCACGAGCGCTTACTTTTGTCTTGCCCAAGCCAGTTCTGCAGTGCACACTGAGATGGGCACGTGCGCGGCGGAGGAGGATGAGGAGGAGGAGAAGGAGGAGGATGAGGAGGAGGAAGAGGACCATGAGGAGGAGGAGGAGGACGAGGAGGAGGAGGAGGGGGACGGGGAGGACGAGGAGGAGGAGGACGTGGAGGAGGAGGACGAGGAGGCAAAGGAAACGGGGGAGGAGGAAGAGGAGGAGGAGGAAGAGGAGGAAGAGGAAGACGAGGAGGAGGAGGACAAAACCGAACACGAAACTGACGAGGAGGAGGAGGAGAAAGAGGAACACGAGGAGGAGGAGGAGGAAGAGGAGGAGGATGAGGAGGAGGAGGAGGGGGAGGAGGAGATATGAGGAGGAGGAGGAGGAACAGGAGGACGAGGAGGAGGAGGCGGAGGAGGAGGAGGGGGGAATAGGAGGAGGAGGAGGAGATGAGGAGGAGGAGGAGGAGAGAGGGCAGGGAGGAGGAGGAGGAGGAGGAGGAGGAGGAGGAGGAGGGGGATGAATACGAGAGGGAGGAGGAGGAGGCGGAGGAGGAGGAGGTGGAAGAAGAGGGGCGGGAGCAGGAGGAGCAGGAGGCGGAGGGGGAAGAGGAGGAGGATACATAATAATACGTAGTCATACTGAGAGCAAGAAGCGCTATCATAAGAATAAGAAGGGTACCTCGAACACGGACTTGAAGAATACACTTAAGTCTTATAATATTAATGTGGCGAATACGAAGAATATGAGTAGTAATGCGAAGAAGCAGATCAGCAATATGAAGAAAACGAAGGTGACCAATCTGAACTGTTAGAAAAACAATCATACCACGAAAAGGAATACAACGACGCAGTATAATAAGACACCGACTGCTAACGCTGATACAATAACACGAAAACGAGCACACGACTAGTCTTAGTAGTATTAATCCGGTTAATAGTACGATCAGTATTAGTAGCCTAGTGATGCTAACCGTTATACGGGTACTGGTAATACCGTTAATCATACGAATAAATCTACCAAGCGGTTGCTAATACCAATGACACCCGTCAAACTGGTAGTCTAAGTATTCCGCCCATTAATACGAATAAAGACACTACAACGACTACGACTACTACTGCTACTGCTGCTGCTATTACTACTACTACTACTACTACTACTACTACTACTACTACTACTACTACTACTACTACTACTACTACTACTACTACTACTACTACTACTACTACTATACTACTAATAGCACTCACAGTACTGATACTCGTACCAATGATACGAGTGCCACGACTCTTACAACTACTTCTATTATCCAACTGCAAATAATACTACTGATATTGCTACTGGCCACATTATTCATACCTATATTACTGTAGAAAACGGTGAAAGCGATTAAGCAGAAGACAGATAATGCTGATGATGATGTTGATGCTGATGAGGAGGGGGATGAGGATGCGGAGGAGGAGGGGCAGGTGGAGGAGGAGGCGGAGGGGAATGATGCTGATGTTGTTAATGATGTTGGTGATGATGCTGATGATGCTGATGACGCTGATGACGCTGATGCTGATGGTGATGGTGAGGAGCAGGAGGAGGGGGAGGAGGAGGAGGAAGAGGAGGAGGAGGAGGGGGAGGAGGTGGGGGAGGAGGAGGAGGAGGAGGGGACGGAGGAGGAGGAGGAGCAGGAGGAGGAGGAGGAGCAGGAGCACGAGCAGGAGGAGGAGGAGTAGGAGGAGGGAAGGAACGAGGACGAGGAGGAGAAGGAGGAGGAGGAGCAGGAGGAGGAGGAGGAGGACGAGGACGAGGTGGAGGAGGAGGAGGAAGAGGAGGACGAGGAGGAGGATGAGTCCGAGGAGGACGAGGAGGAGGAAGAATGAGGGAAAAACATCGCATACCAATGTCAGCACTACCTTTGCGTGGTGTTTAGTCGTCCGCCGCAGATCCTCACCTACATGCTCCTTCTACTTGTCCTTTGCACGCGAGCACTGCGGTGTGCACCAGCACTGTCCTGCACGCGGATGCAGTGGTGTACACAGGCGTTGTGGTGTACACGCGCGTTGCGGCGCACGCGGGCGCTGTGGTTCACACAGGCGCTGTGATGCAGACGGCTGCTGAGGTGTACAAGGTCGCTGTGGTGTACACGCGCGCTGTGGTGCACGCGAGCACTGGGTTGTGGTGTACACAGGCGCTTCGTTGCACACGGCTGTTTCGGTGTACGCAGGCGCTATGGTGTGAACGCG
>CAUYUJ010014198.1:325253-340253 GCA_963575745.1 Prorocentrum cordatum
CTACTACTACTACTACTAGTACTACTAGTACTAGTAGTACTACTAGTACTACTACTACTTACTACTACTACTACTACTACTACTACTACTACTACTACTACTACTACTACTACTAACTACTTACTACTACTTACTACTACTACTCATACTACAACTAAAAGAGGAGGAGCACGAGGAGGAGCAGGGGAAGGAGAATCAGGAGCAGGAGGAGGGGGAGATGGAGGAGCAGGGACAAGGAGCAGCAGCAGTGACAGGAGCAGAATGTGCAGGAACTGGAGCAGGAGCAGGAGCAGGAGGAGCACGAGGAGGAGGAGGATAAGGAGGAAGAGGAGAAGGAGGAGGAGGAGGAGGAGGAGGAGGAGGAGGAGGAGGAGGAGGAGCAGCAGGCGGAGGAGGAGGAGGAGGAGGAGCAGGCGGAGGAGGAGGAGGAGGAGGAGGAGGAGGGAGAAAGAGGAGGGAGGGGGGGGAGGGGCAGCAGGAAGAGAACGAGGAAGACGGGGGCGGGCGAGGTGGGTCGGCTGCGGGGCTGGCGGGAGGGCCCGTGGGAGCCCGTCGGCTCGGGCGCCCCCGAGCGGGACGAGGTCAGGTGCCTCTGGGGCTAAAGAGTGACCCTTCGCCAGAGTGACCACCTTTGGTGCGGGACCATGGGGGTCCCCCGATCGCCGAACGCGATGCGGTAGTAGCGTCTTGCGCGCTTGTGTGTTGGCCCCCCGCGGCCCCCAAAAGGCCGCGCACCAAATGTGACTCTTACACCGGGTCACTCTTGCGTGTGGTCGACTCGTGGGAAGGGGAGCCGGGGCTAGCCGGCCTCGGGGGCCTTCTCGGGTGGGGGGGAGAGGTCGGGCGGGGCTAGGAGGAGGATACATCCGTTCCAGAACGCTCTGAGAGGGCCGCGGCGCCCGAGACATCTTCCAGATCCGCTGGATCTCAGATATTCTCGATTCATCTTTGCTCGATGTTATCCTCGTCCTGGCTTCGTCCTAGGAGGGGGAGAAGGAAGAGACGGATGGTGAGCAGTAGGAGAAGGGGAGGAGGGGCCCCAAACAGCCCCGTCGCCGAGCCGAGACGGCTCGGCAGGCGATGTCTTCGAATTGCAGGCGGGCCGCTGGCTGTGCAGAGAGAGCCACGCTTGCTGCTAAACGGCCTTGCAGCGCCAGCCGTCGCTGACCGCTGAGCTTGAAGCTGCTTGCGCCGTGCACGCCTACGCACAATAGTCTGCACCGCTCGAAATGCACGCGCGCTGGCACGCAGAGCCAGGAGCGCGGAGGAAGAGGGGAGGAGGGGGACTGTAAACTCAGGGGCGGGATGCCACGGAGCCGGTCCTCCAAGAGGCTGGGTCCGGGAGGTGGCGCTTTTCGTGGCCAGGGGCCCAGGACCAGAGCCACAACGCCCGGGGGCCCCCCTTGGTGACGGGGGCGGGGGCCCACTCCAGTGGGTGCCACTGGCTTTTTTTTGTTGGGGGGGGGGCGTGGAGGAGGAGGAGAGGCGGGGCGGAGGGAGGAGGCGAGCGTGAAGGGAGGGGGAGGCGGGGGGGAGGAGGCGGAGGGGGGGAGGAGGTGCCAGGAGGCCGTGGCTCCTGAGTCCGGCCTGCCGGCGTGTGTCGCATTCCGAGGGGGATGGGGCCGTGCCTCGAGGAAGAGGCAGCGTGGTGGCTGCACACGCAGTCGGCCCGGCGGTCTGCTGAGTCCGGCCCGTGCTTGAGGCCGCGGTGCGGCTTGGGCCGCGCAGATCTCGAGCGGGGCCTCCGCGAGGTGGCTGCTTGGTCTTCTGAGTCTGGCCCGCGCTTGAGACCGCGGTGCGGCGACACAAGACCACGCCTGGGCAAGATTGACATCGCATCCGCTTCACCCATCGTTCGCCGGTGTTGTTGGAGACCCAGGTGTCGATGTACTTCAAGCGCCATTCTGTGTCATGAGTCGTTTGGCATTCCTGCTTCCTTCCAGTTCGGGGGACGGGCCGCACCCCAGTTTGCTATCACGCTCCTGCTTCGTGTGTTCCTGCCGGCTTCTTCCCAACGACGGGTAATACCTGTCTCGCCAAGTTGCTACACCCATATGTCATAATACATACAGCCGAGCATTTGATTAAGAAACCTCCTCCCGAAAGGCTGGGCCAGCGTTTCTCGACCAACTTGCCGGAAATCGCGCCTCCAGTGTCAACAATAGACATTTGCCCAGGCTCTTTGTCAGAAATTTGGAGGCAACTTGCCCATATTCCCAAAGTATACGATCTTGATTCCCCAATCAGAGCTTGCCTCCGCAGGGGTTCTAGTGGATTCATATGGTTAGGTTAGGTGCGCCGCCGATTTCGGCGGCATGCCCGGGTGCCCGGTTGCCCAGGTGAGGTGCGCTGGCCGCCGAACTCCTGGTGCCCCGGTGCCCGGGTGCCCAGGTGCCCGGGTGCCCATGTGCCCGGGTACCTAGCCCATAGCCCTATAGCCCTATAGCCCCATAGCCCCATAGCCCAATAGCCCTACAGCCCTATAGCTCAATAGCCCTGTAGCCCTATAGCCCTATAGCCCTACAGCCCTAGAGCCCTATAGCCCTATAGCCCTAAAAATATTCAGATTGGGGCTTTCTCCGGTGTCATCATATTTTTGGCTGTATGTGTACAGTGTATGTGCACGCGTTGTTCTAATCGTTCCACCCGTCTACTGCGTATCTTTCCTCCTTGGAGGCCCGCCTGCCGCGCAGCACCCCTGCCGCCCTAGTTGGGCCGCCCTCGCGGCGACGGCAGACTCTTTCGGTCTCCCCCTCCCGTGGCTGTCTCCTTTCGGCGGCGCGCCCCGGGGGGAAGCGAGAAGGAGACGGCCTTCTTAGAAGGTCGGAGGTTGACAGACCTCCTACCCTGACACGTCGATTAGCGAATTGGCCGTTTTCGGCTTCGCGAGAGGGCGTCGCGGCCGTCCTTTTTGCGGGTCCACGTCCGTCGGTTTCGCTCCGAGGCTGTTTTCACGAAAGGGTGGTTTCCTAAAGGGAGGTGTCTCCACCGCCGAGGAGGCGGCAGGGCTTCTCAGAGGCCCTCCGGCCTGCTGAGAGGTCGTCTGCGCCTTCGGGGAAGGCTCAGAGCACTTCGCAGGGGGCCGGGGGACTTCGAGCCCCTGGCATCGCTCGGACGTGTGCATTTTTTTCTCGGCGAGGACCTTCGAGGAGCATCCTTGATCATTTGGCGAAAACACCACGCACGAAACCGAAAAAAGCACACGGAATGGACGTCCGAGCGATGGCGAGAGCCCTCCGAGAAGGCCCGCCCCTTCTCGTTTCCCCCCCCCGGGCTCGCCACCGATTCCCGTCCTCATCCTCTCCACACTCTCCCTTTGTCAAGGGAGGAAAAGCCACCCAGACATGGGACAATTGGCCTTTGCTAAACGGCCTTGGGCGTTTCTTGAACAGCCCTGCCCTGTTCGATTCCTTCAGTGGGGGGTTTTAGTAAACGGCTTCGCGTGTCGGGGTGGTTCTTATGGGGGTGGATTTTTTGCCCTCTACTTCGCGCCCCTGGACATGCAGCACGGCCTTCCCTCCCGTGGCGCTCCGGGGGGATCTCGGGGGAGGCGGCTGCCTCCCAGCTGCCAGCCGCCGCCCAGCTGGGCGTGGGACGGCCGCGGAGGGCTGTTTTTGTTTGTCCCCAGAGGTCGCTGCGGAAAGTACGTTTGAGCCTCTGTGCGGCAGGTGCCTGCCTCGTCGACGCCACGCCGACGCTGGCGCCGGGGTTTAAGGTTGCATGTCCTCATGGAGCTTGTTCCGGGCCCGGGGACCCAGAGAGAACAGTCCACGGCGCAAATCCGCGCGAAAGATGGAGTCAGCAGGTGCTGTTCAAGTGTACTTGCATCGTTGGCATTTTTAGTCTTCATGTTGCGATTGCATTGCACGGATGTGAAAGAGTTGCTCTGGATCCCTTGATTGAGGAGTCTTGCAGGTAGCTAGTTGGGTAGCTCATGACGCCAGTGAAACAAGACAAATGTGCGTCCTTGCTGCTGATGCTTGCCATGAAGCAGATTCCACTGAAGCTTCAATCCGGGAGCCAGTCGCCGCATTGTGAACGCCATATTATTCGGGGAACGCCCAGATTGGGGATGAAGGGACCAACATGGAGGTTGGCTGAGAGCCCAGCTCCATCCATCAGTACTTTGCAGTGATGTGCTGACGCTTCTGCGTGCTGCTTGCAGACTCAAGTTGGTGGCATGCCACTGACAGCTGCACAGCGGCCATCATAACAAGACAACAAGGGAAGGAGCCCGCCGTTGGCCCCCGGTATGTGTCCGCGTAATGCACCTATCATGTGCCCCTCCCTGCTGGCAGAGGAGGCCCCAAACGCGGACCCGTGTAGGACGGCGCTTGTTTTTCCAGTCTCGTAGCGCACAACCGCTGAAGGGGAACGGTGTCCGCGGACGACATGTGCGCCCCGTACCGCGTTGGCGCCCATCCAGGTGTCCCTGATCGTCGGCCCAGGCAGCCGATCAACTATGCGCCGTACCGCGCTGGAGCGGGGCCTCGCGGGAGTCCAAACATGGTACGGTGCACGGGCGCCCTTCGCGCACGGCAGGGCCGCGCCCCGCTACCGTTGTCCCTTCTGCCCGCTCTTGCTGCTCTCGGGCAGGGGAAGCACGTGGGGAAGCCACGACGAGTCCGGCTGGGCTCCGAGAGACCAGGCCCTGCGCGCGCGTGGAGCGCTCGCGTGGTCCGTGGGCAAGTGGCACGTGTTGAATCATGCACGGCGTAGTGCCATCATCTACTCCTGTCGTGATCCGTCTCTGACGTTGCCGTGAGCTTTCTTGCATGGTCTATCCTGCTCCCT
This sequence comes from Prorocentrum cordatum, assembly GCA_963575745.1. Classification (NCBI taxonomy): domain Eukaryota; class Dinophyceae; order Prorocentrales; family Prorocentraceae; genus Prorocentrum; species Prorocentrum cordatum. The sequence continues at coordinate 330,048 of CAUYUJ010014198.1, forward strand.
CGGCCGTGGCGCTGTGCTCCGCAGCCTCGGTTCGAGCACCGCGGTTACGGCGGGGGGCGGCGCGGCGTGTCGCGGCGTGTCGCGGCGCCAGAAGCCGCGGTGCGCAGGGGACTTACAAGTGCCACATGGCCCTTCGATCGTTCTTCTTTGTCGAACTGATCTGGTCGATTTGCTTACGTGTTCTTGCAACCCCCTTCCCCATCCACCCCAAGGTCGACTCGGCAATATTTTCACGGAGTGCGGGGCCATCAACTTCGAGGGGCTTGCATCCTCCTCCCCCTCTCCTCCCCCTCCCGGGGTGCATGCCGACAAAAGCTATAATTGTTTACGCTTCGCGAATCCCTACCAGCCCATCCAGAAGCCCTGCCCACGAGAGTTGACGGGAAGTGGGAAGCAGAGACGCATATAGTGACACAGAGCGGTCAAAGAGAGGAGGGGGAGGAAGGTGTTGAGCCATCTTGGAGGCTATCTTGGAGCATAGGAGGCCTTTTTGGAGCTATGGGGCTTTATAGGGGGATACTGGGGTCCTGTTGGAGCTCTTTTGGGGCATCTTGGGGCCCTCTTTGGGGCTCTCAGGGGGGTCTTTGGGTCCTCTTGGGGCTCTTTTGGGGCGCTTTGGGGCCATCGTGGCGCCCTCTTGGAGCTCTCTTGGGGCTCTTGGGGGCCTCTTGAGAGCCCTGGAGGGCCTCTTCGGGCTGTCGTGGAGGGTGTATGTGAAAGCCCTAACGTTTGCCCCCCTCCCCCCCCCCTCCGGGGCAATCAAAGTAACCTCTTGGGACGCTCTTGGGCCTCTCTTGGGGCGCTCTTGGGCGGTCTTGGGGCCGTCTTGGGGGCATCTTGGGCCCCTCTTGGAGGTCGTTTTGGCCATCTTGGGGCCACCGTGACGCCTCGAAAACGCATCGGAAGCGAGAAGGCGAGATGGCACATTTTTTCCTCTTGAAGGACTTTGGCTTCTCGGGGAGGTCCCGAGGGGTCTCCGAGGGCACCTCGAACCATCTTGTGGCCTTTTTGGGGCCTCTTGGAGGCATGTCGGAAGCTGTCTTGAAGCATCTTCGGCTCTCTTGGGCCATCTTGGAGGCCATCTTGGGCTACCCGAGGCCCTCTTGGAGCCATCTTGGGCCATCTTGGGCGCTCTAGCCCCTCGCGCCCCCCCCGTCCAGGTCCAGGGGAGGGGGTAGGGAAAGCTAGGCGCGCTCGCGTCATATCTGACGTCCTACCCCTCCCTCCCATCCCTTACCATGGCGTAGATCTCCTCCCTATTCGCACAATCGGATGTCGTAGCATGACGTAGCAGTACATGGCAGAGTATGGTGTTGAAGATCAACGCGTAGCATGACATAGCATGACGTGGCGACGCCCCAAAGGGGGGGGCCTTCTGCGGCCCCCAAAATCAACGAATCGACACCGAAGGTGTAATCACTTCCGATGTTTTCTCGGGAGGCCACATTTTCTAGATTTTGTGGCCTGTTTGGAAGGACAGAGAACCATGCCGTGGCATGGCACTGGAAATAATGATGCCAACGCTGCAGCGGGAGCACGATTCGGGACGAGCGGAAGCGCGGAAATGTGGCCAGCGCTGCAGCGGGAGCACGATTCGGAACGCGCGGAAGCGTGGAAATGAGGCCAGCGTTGCAGCGGGAGCACGATTCGGAACGAGCGGAAGCCCGAAAATGAAACCAGCGCTTCAGCGGGAGCAACAGTTAGGGAACAAAAACAACAACACAAGCGAAAACCCATTCCCCGGGAATCTTTTGTGAAAAACAGTACGCAGAGGGGGGCGGATATCGTCCGGACGTCACCAGGGGAGAGAGGAGAGTAGCACTCATATTGTGTAATTGTGGATGGGGTAACACTCCTCCCCGATGGGGAAGAAAGTGTTGTGGAAGAGGAAAGAAGGACATCGTTAGACCGCCTGTCGCCCAGAGGGCTGGCGGAACTTCGAGGGGGGCCCAGCCGTGGCGGCGAGAAGCGTTCCCGAGCTCTCAAAGGGTTAAAACGCGTCCGAAGACCTCCGACCTCGATGTGCCTCCCCCTCTTCGCACTCCTCCCTCCCCCGGTTCGCCTGCTCCACCCCCTCTCCCAGGTCCCGCTGCGGGGACGCTCCTCAGGGAGCAGCGCTGGGAAGCTGTCACTTCAGGGTCCCGCGCCGATTCGGGTCTCATGGCCCTGCGCTGTCCCGCGGGACCCCCCCCCCCCCCCAGAGGGGAGCCCAGCAGGAGGCGCCCCGTCGGGCCAGAGTCACAGAGGGGAGACTGGCAGTCGGAGCCCGCCACTGCTACGGCTGCAGTCTCAGCAGCGTCGGACCGAGCCCCATCCCCACTGGGCCATGGTATCTCCGAGCGAGCCGACGCTGCGAGGGAGGTGGAGTAGTAAGAGTAGTAGTATGAGGAGGAGGGGGAGGAAGAATAAGTTAGGAGGAGGAGGAGGAGGAGGAGGAGGAGGAGGAGGAGGAGGAGGAGGAGGAGGAGGAGGAGGGGTGGGAGGATGAGGATGAGGAGGAGGAGGAGGAGGAGGAGGAGGAGGAGGAGGAAGAGGAGGAGGAGGGAGAAGGAGGGGAGGAGGAGGGAGGAGGATGAGGAGGAGGAGGAGGAGGAGGAGGAGGAGGAGGAGAGAAGGAGGAGAAGAGGAGGAGGAGGGGGGGAGAAGGAGGGAGGAGGAGGGAGGATGATGATGATGATGATGATGATGATGAGGAGGAGGAGGAGGAGGAGGAGGAGGAGGAGCAGGAGCAGGAGCAGGAGGAAGAGGAGGAGGAGGAGAAGGAGGAGGAGGAGGAGGAGGAAGAGGAGGAGGGAGGAGGAGAAGGAGGAGGAGGAGAAGGAGGAGGAGGAGGAGGAGGAGGACCCCCTTCCCCTCCAACTCTTGGTGGTGGTGGTGGACAGGGAGCCCATCATTGGGTGCCCCACGCCGCTGCCGTTGGGCTGCTCCAGGGCATCGTGGCGGCCGCGGGCCCGGCGGCGACGGCGGCGCGCTGGGTGGCAGCCGAGAGTTACGGCGGCTTTCGGCTGGGCAATGCTGTGCGACATGCGGCACGGCCGTCGGCCGTGGGCGAGAGGGATATTAATGTGCTTCCTGATGGTAGGGGCCTCTTCGTGCAGCATTTCAGGCCAGAAGATGATGGGGGCCTTCTATGATCGGGAAGTTTCCAGCGAGGCTCGAATCCTTCCAGCGCGCTTGAATAGGATCGGAAAGCGGGAGCGGGCTTGGGCTGGTTGCAGCATTCAAGGAAGGAAGGCTTCGGCAAGGACTCAAGCCTTCCCGGCGCGCGCACAGCGGCCTGGTGTCTCGGGCGCATCAACGCCGAAGGAGGGAGCACAGATGCTCGTCATGATCGGTTTCGTTCGCAGCGCCGTCTTGAGCCCAACGCCTGGCGGGGGGCGGAGCACCCCTCCACCTCGCAGGGGCGCTCAAGGCGGGCCTCCTGAGCGACGGGCTGGATGGGGCCCAGCCTCGTGTCAGAGGAGATGTGTCAGTACGGTAGGTTCGTGCCGTGTCGACCAGCGGCGACCCCGCCGCTGGCGTTCACTGTTGAACGCCGCCGGGGGGCCAGAATCGGTGGATGTTGAACGATCTGACGTTTCGGAAGCGGCCGATCGTTCAAGGTGGAACGATCCACGCGGTGCCAGACCCCAACGCTGGGGTCGTCACGACGCGAACCTGCCGTGGAGATGCTGCCGGGGCGAGTGCAGACGACCGAGCTCGCCCACGTGCAGAGGCGAAGGGCCACGGCGGGCGCCCGAGTCGGGGGGGGGGGGCAGCAGGCGCGGCCGCGGGCCTCACGGCGTGGCACGGGGCAGCTCGTGATGCTCCCCCGAGTACAGTCGGGGCGCTGAAGAAGGAACTCTTTTCGTTGGGTAGGGGCTCCGTGTTCCTTCATAGTTTCACCGTTTGCCCCGCGTTCTCCTGAGGTTTTCGAAGGGAAATCGAAGTTCAACTTCTGGAGAGAAGGGGCCTCGTTCCTTATTTAGGGTTCCTTAGGTCAGCGCCCCGACTGTGGCTCCCTCGGCGTGTCGAGGGCGCACGCGGCGCAGGAGGCGCGGCGCGACGGGGCGCTCCAGAAGGCGACTCGGATTTTGACGAGGAGGAGTTTTGTGGGATGTCTGCAGCGGGAGGCCTCGTCAAAATGCAGGCTCGGCCTCGTCGTTTTTTTGACGACCTCGTCGGGGATTTCCGAGTCCCCTGCACCCGGGTCTTACGTCTCCCCGACAGAAGGGGCGGGAGGAACGGGAGGATGCCCGCAAGAAGTGGGCGCCGGGCGAGATCGCGAGCGCCCGCTTGCCCTGCGTGTGGTGGCCAGGGCTTCGTTGCGGGATCCGCTCGTGGCCCCTGGCTCGTTTGCTGTTTCTCGCCTCCCCTCGGCGCCCTTTCTCGCGCGAGGCCGATCTTCGCCGGTGTCCTTTGAGGCTTTCGATTGCGGGGACGACCCGTCGCGCCTCGCCCCTCGAGACGTTTTGCCCTTGCCGCGATGCCCGGTGAGGAGGGCCCGAGGAATAGGTGGTCAGGTCCCGCGGCGTTCTTCAGAGGCTGTCGACGTGAGAGGGGTTCGAGCTCGATCGCCATTGTGCATCCTGGGCCCTCGACTCGCCATGCCTTCGCCAGCCTCACCCTTCTGTGAGCGCAGCCGCCGACCATGCAGCTTCTGTTCCCCAGGGGCGGCGGCGTTGTCTCGATCGGATTCGAGCGTCCGCGGCTGCCCATGGTCCACCTCCGCCGGAAGTGTTTCCGCAGAAGCCATGAGCAGGCTTCGCGCGGCGAGCTGGCATGACACATGGACACTGTGCTTAGTTCCGGCTGCCTCGCCAGCATCTCGCTGCCCTCTGGTGCGTCTCCGCTGGCGCCGCTGGAAGATTTGCGAGGTGTGTAGGCGGGTCGAAAATACTTGGGGGCTTCGCCCGAGGCTGATTCACGATTGAAGCGCGCACAAGTGGCTGCGCCGTACAGTGACCCAAAACTGCGTCGAGTCGCGGCCGCGGAGGAGCTCGTCTGGTCCTTTCAGCTGCGTGGGATGGTGGATTTCAGCTTATCTTGTAAGCCGAGGGTTGAAGCCTTCTTCTGTGCCGAAGACGTCTGGGGAGCTCAGGCTAGAGGTTGCTTGCCGCGGAAGCAATTGCCATTACGGGGCCCTGCTCCCGCTCCCCCTCTCACGGGTGAAGGCCTCGCGGTGCTCGAGTTCGGCGGGGGTGGGGAGTCATGTGCGCGGTGTGCCGAGTCTTCACGTGCTTGTGGGCGCATGCAGCTTCCGCTTCTGCTCGAGCCGCACTTCAGTTTTGCGGCCGTGCGTGTGGGGGCAGCGGGGCGTTCCGCGGCGGATGGAACGCCCGTTCTTCCAGGCCCCATCGCGTGCTCACGTCTGGCGGTGATGCCGATGGGATGGAGCTGGGCCCTCTGGACGCGTCACGCACTGTGCATGAACATATCGTTGAAGAGGTTGGAGCTTCCCCAGATGAGCAAGTCGTGCCAGACTCCTCGCGGCCGTGCCATTCGCAGTGCGTCGGCACTTTTATCGCTCTGTCGACCGATGCCGCCGCCGTCGGCTCACTGGTTGCTGGTGCGATCCGCGCTTTAGAGGGGCGAGGTTGGGAGGCCCACGAGGAGGAGTGCTCGGGGGAGGACATGGTGGCCCGGGATCTGGGGTGGCAGGTCGACGGCTCACGGGGCCGCGCTGCTGCCGCTCCAACCCGCCTGGCGGGCGCGTCTGGCCGTCGGTGGGCGGCTCTCTCCGCAGGGGGGGGGGTGCTCCGGGCGGGGCCTGGGGCGCCTACTGGACCACCTCGTCTTCCTTTCCTTGGCTCGCTGGATGGGCCCGTCGCTGTTCTGGCGGCGCCGTGCGCTCGTCGGGAGGCGTTGCGCCTGGGAGGCAAGGCTCCGGCACTCAGTGCGTCGGGAATTCGCTAATTTGGGGCGGTCTCGCTCCTCTTCTGCGGCGGGGCCTTCGCGCTGGCTGGGGCGACTCCGCGGTGGGCGTCGACGCTGGCGAGTGGGGGCTGGGAGCGCGCGCTGCGAGGTGCGGGGCCGCCATGGCCCGCCGTGTCGGCGAGGCCTCGGAGCGGCGGCGCCGGGGTCGCGCGGGCGCGGCCATGGGACCTCGTCGCCGCGCGCTGGGCTACGTTCAGCTAAGGCGGCGGATGCGTTCGCTGGGGGGGCCCGCGAGGCGGCCCCCTGGCTGGCCGCCGCGGACGATGGCCCGGGGTCCGAGGCAGCGCCGTGCCGGTTGCGGCGCTCGGGGGCGTCTGCGGGTTCAGGGGGTTGCGTAGGCGCCTCACCGATGCCCCGGAGGCCTCGAGAGAAGTGGTCGAGCTCGACGGGTCGGTCGCGGGGCGCTTCCCGCGGAGGCGCAAGGGCGAGAGCCGTCTGCGAGGCCAGGGCTACGATGAGGGTTCTGGCACCTCCTCCACTCATCCGCCTGGACGCCCGAAGACGATCCAAAGAAGACCCCCACGAGGCATTCGAAACGCAACAAACATTTACTTCATATGGTTTTTGTATGATTTTGGGAGCGCTCAGTTCTTCGGTCTTCTGGGCGTCCGATTGCCCAGGAGGCCAGACAACCGCCGCAAACTTAACTCAGAGGACGCCTCCCGCATCATTCCAAATCGTGGCCCGATCGCTCGTTCAGGGAGACCGCGGTTGGAAGCAAGATGGCCTTGGGGACCCCCCCAGAGGCCCCCAGGAGGAACCCAGGAGGCTTCCAGAAGGCCCCAACAAGACCTTAAAAACTTTCGTGAGACTTACACGAGGCTCTCCTAGGATGAGCCTGCGCCAAAAAGCTAAGGAAGGGGTCGAATTCGCAGGGTGGGCCAATAATGAGGAGGAAACATGAGGGAAGGATAACGAACAACACCATTACAACGACGATGTCAGAAAGGAAAAACGAATCATCGCCAAATGTTCCGTTTTATCTTATTGCCCTCTTGCTTGCATGCCGAATCTCAAGGAGCAAAGTGCATGGCGCAAAGCGCCAATGCAGTCTTGTATGTATGTGTGTATGCATGTATGCATGCATGCATGTCTGTATGTCTGTCTGTCTGTCTGTCTGTCTGTCTGTCTGTCTGCCTGTCTGTGTGCATGTATGTATGTATGCACGTACGTATATATGTATGTATGTATGATATGTATGATAAATATGTATTATGCTCCTGCCTCGACCTCCCTCCCTTGCTGGGTGGATGAGGGCGGGGCGGAGGACGAGGGCGAGGAGGACGAGGAGGGGCTGGTGAGGTCTGCGACGTTGGGCGCCCTGCCAGGCGGCTCGGGCGAGGAGGCAGGCTGCGCCGCTGCGGGCGGATATGTCGGAGGAGGTCGACTGGGCGGACCCGGCCCCGGAGGCGCTCCTTCCGCCATCTTCGTGTCCCCGAGGTCGGGATCCGATTGCCCGTGTCCACAGCTTTGGGATCTGACCCGCCGCGACCCCAGGGGGCATGGGTTTCTTGGGTCCAGTGGACACCCGCTGCCTCCCGAGGAGGTCCCTGTACACCGTCTTGTCTTCTGGTTGATCACTTTCTTGTCCTTGGGATCTGTTCTGGGATGTGGTGCCACCTTCGGTCGTGCCTGGGCCTCCGCTGCGAGGACCTCTTCCTCCTTCTCTGGGCCATCCCGTTGCCACGGCCAGACGCGTCTCGAAAAGCGGGTCAGTGGGATGATGCCTTTCGAGGGGCGCGATGACCGATTTTGAGCGGAGTCGTCGTTCGTCTGCCGGTTTCTCGTCTCTTCGTTTGTGTGAGAGTCTGGGGTATGCTGGCTTCTGCCGTTTGTCTGTCGTCCGTTGTTCACATCGTCTCGTGCAATGCGGCTCCGCCGATGCTGGCAAACACATGAGCAGTTTTGGTTGGGGGTGTCTGCCCGTAGGAGGTGATAGGCTTCGCGTTCTAGGCCGAGGAGCTGACCTTCCCCAGTGGCGGTGCGAGAGCGCGAAGGTAGATGAACGCGCCCCCCGCAGCGCGAAGCGCGAAACTACGTGACCTTCTTCCCTTGTTCCTTGTTGTCGAAGACGCCTGCGGCGAACCTCCGGCACCCCCTGCCTTTTGGAACGCTTCTGTGACCAAACGGTGGGCCAACCTTGCAGTGGTATTGGTAGTTGTATTGGTAGTGGTAGTGGTGGTGGTAGTGGCAGTGACAGTGATAGTGGCAGTCGTAGTGGGAGCGGTAGTGGCAGTGGTTGTAGTAGTCATAGCAGCAGTAGTAGTAGTAGTAGTAGTAGTAGTAGTAGTAGTAGAAGTAGTAGCAGTAGTAGTAGTAGTCGTCGTCGTCGTCGTCGTCGTCGTCGTCGTCGTCGTCGTCGTAGTAGTAGTAGTAGTAGTAGTAGTGGTAGTAGGCGTAGTCGTAGTAGTGTAGTAGTAGTAGTAGTAGTAGTAGTAGTAGTAGTAGTAGTAGTAGTAGTAGTTGTTGCTGTAGTCGTAGTGCTGGTAGTAGTAGTAGTAGTAGTAGTAGTAGTAGTAGTAGTAGTAGTAGTAGTAGTAGTAGTAGTAGTAGTAGTAGTAGTAGTAGTAGTAGTAGTAGTAGTAGTAGTAGTAATAGTAGTAGTAGTAGTAGTAGTAGTAGTAGTAGTAGTAGTAGTAGTAGTAGTAGTAGTAGTAGTAGTAGTAGTAGTAGTAGTAGTAGTAGTAGTAGTAGTAGTAGTAGTAGTAGTAGTAGTAGTAATTGTAGTAGTAGGGATGGTAGTATAAGTAGTGGTAGTAGTGTTTGTACAAGTCGTAGTAGTACGCGTCGTTATCGGCCTCGTCGTCGTCGCTGCCGTCGTCGTCGTCGTGAAACGTCGTCGTCGTCGCCGTGGTAGCTGCAGTCGTAATAGTAGTAGCTCATTTTGTGGTCGTAGTAGTAGTAGTAGTAGTAATAGTAGTAGTAGTAGTAGTTGTAGTAGTAGTAGTAGTAGTAGTAGTAGTAGTAGTAGTAGTAGTAGTAGGAGTAGGCAGCGGCACGCCCTCCACGCCTGGACCGCCGCACGCGGCACGCCCTTAACGCCTGGGCTTCCGCTCGATGTCCGAAGAATTCCCGCACGATGCCCCAGAAGGCGCCCAGGAAGCCTCAGGAGGCTCAGACGGCCCCAGGAGACCCAAGGAGGCACCAGGAGGCCACCAGGATGCCAAAGGAGGCGCCAGGAGGCCCCAGCAGGCCAGGAGACCCCAGGATGCTGCAGGAGGCACCAGGACGCCCCATGACGTTTCAGGGAGCTCCGAGAGTGTCCAGGAGCTCGCAGGAGGCCGCAAGAGCTTCCAGGACGTCCCACGAAAGGCACGCAGGAGGTCCCAGGAACCCCCAGGAGGCCCCAGGAGGCATCAGAAAACCATAGGAGGCCCCAAGAGGCCCCAAGATGCATCAGGAGACTCCAAGAGGCCCTCAGGAAACCAGAGGACACACCAGGAGGCACCAGGAGACCCCAGGAGGCACCAGGAGGACCCAGAAGGCACCCAGGAAACCCCAGGAGGCTCAGGAGGCCCCAGGAGACTCCAGGGGACCCAAGGAGGCCACCATGAGGCCCAGGAGACTCCAAGAGGCCCCAGGAGGCTCCAGGAGGCTTCAGGAGAGAGACATCAGGAAACCCAGGAGGCACCCAGGAGGCACCCAGGAGGCCCCAAGACACCAGGAGGGCCCAGGCGGCCCCAGGAGACCCCAGCTGCATTAATACGATTGCCATGTTCTGGCAATGTGTTTGCTATGCTACCTTTTGCTGTCTCTATAGTGGTGTCTCATGTTGCCAGGTTGTCTTGATATTAATTGTATAGTCTGATGTGTTGTCTTGTTATGATTGTTATCGTATGCCATGTGTTCTTGACGCGTCTGCTATCTTACACCATGTTCGTTAGATGCGACTGATGCTGTTTGCAATGTTTGATTGCTGCGTCCGCTATAGTCTGCCATGGGGCCCCCAAGAAGCCCCAGGAGGCCCAGGAGGCCCCAGGAGACCCCAGGATGCAGGAGGCCACCGGGAGGCCACGGAGGTGCCAGGAGGCGGTTCAGGACGCCCCAGAAGACCCCAGCTGTCCCCAGTGGGCACCAGGCTGCCCCCAGGAGGCCCTTAGGAGGCTACCAAGAGGCCCCAGGAGGCCATCAGGAGGTGGCTCCAGGAGGCTTCAGGAGACCCCAGGCGGCCCCAGGAGGCCTCCAGGAATCCCCAAAAGGTTCCAGGAGGCCACAGGAGGCCCCAGGAGGCCCTAGGAAGCTTCAGGAGAACCCAGGAAGCCCCAGGAGGCCCCCAGGAGGCACCAGGAG